>CAXDIW010000036.1:0-530000 GCA_963989415.1 Cerceris ruficornis
ATATAGTCTAAGAAACATATATGCAAAGCATCCAAACAGTACCATACGCCAATTTTTTGTTCTTCAAGTTTAAGTGAACAATGAGCGCCATTGTTAATCCTTTATCGGGAATTATTTGTAATTTTCGACAAGTAGAACAATGAATGGAACAGGTAGACGGTTGAAATCTTAGTATATATTGCTTCCATATAGTCTAAGAAACATATATGCAAAGCATCCAAACAGTACCATTCGCCAATTTTTTGTTCTTCAAGTTTAAGTGAACTACGGGCCCCATTGTTAATCCTTTAACGGAAATTAATTGTAACTTTCTACAAGTAGAACAATGATTGGAACACGTACACGGTTGAAATCTTTGTATATATTGCTTCCATATAATCTAAGAAACATATATGCAAAGCATCCAAACAGTACCATTCGCCCATTTTTTGTTCTTCAAGTTTAAGTGAACAATGAGCCCCAATCGTTAATCCTTTATCGGAAATTATTTGTAACTTTCGACAAGTAGAACAATGAATGGAACAGGTAGACGTTTGAAATCCTTGTATATATTGCCTCTATATAGTCTAAGAAACATATATGCAAAGCATCCAAACAGTACAATTCGCCAATTTATTGTTCTTCAAGTTTAAGTGAACAACGAGCCCCATTGTTAATCCTTTAAAGGAAATTATTTGTAAATTTCGGCAAGTAGAACAATGAATGGAATAGGTAGACGGTTGAAATCATTGTATATATTGCTTCTATATGATCTAAGAGAAACATATGCAAAGCATCCAAACAGTACAATTCGCCAATTTCTTGTTCTCCAAAGTTTAAGTGAACAACGAGCCCCATTGTTAATCCTTTAAAGGAAATTATTTGTAAATTTCGACAAGTAGAACAATGATTGGAACACGTAGACGGTTGAAATCTTTGTATATATTGCTTCAATATAGTCTAAGAAACATGTACGCAAAGCATCCAAACAGTACCATTTGCCAATTTTTTGCTCTTCAAGTTTAAGTGAACAATGAGCCCCAATGGTTAATCCTTTATCGGAAATTATTTGTAATTTTCGACAAGTAGAACAATGAATAGAACAGGTAGACGGTTGAAGTCTTTGTATATGTTGCTTCTATATAGTCTAAGAAACCTATATTCAAAGCATCCAAACAGTACCATCCGCCAATTTTTTGTTCTTCAAGTTTAAGTGAACTACGAGCCCCATTGTTAATCCTTTAAAGGAAATTATTTGTAAATTTCGACAAGTAGAACATTGAATAGAACAGGTAGACGGTTGAAATCTTTGTATATATTGCTTCTATATAGTCTAAGAAACATATATGCAAAGCATCCAAACAGTACAATTCGCCAATTTTTTGTTCTTCAAGTTTAAGTGAACAATGAGCCCCAATGGTTAATCCTTTATCGGAAATTATTTGTAACTTTCGACAAGTAGAACAATGAATGGAACAGGTAGACGGTTAAAGTCAATGTATATATTGCTTCTAAATAGTCTAAGAAACATATATGCAAAGCATCCAAACAGTACAATTCGCCAATTTTTTGTTCATCAAGTTTAAGTGAACTAGGAGCCCCATTGTTAATCCTTTAAAGGAAATTATTTGTAAATTTCGACAAGTAAAACAATGAATGGATCAGGTAGACGGTTGAAATGATTGTATATATTGCTTCTATATAATCTACGAAACATATATGCAAATCATCCAAACAGTACAATTCACGAATTTTTTGTTCTCCAAGTTTAAATGAACTACGAGCCCCATTGTTAATCCTTTAACGGAAATTAATTGTAACTTTCTACAAGTAGAACAATGATTGGAACACGTAGACGGTTGAAATCTTTGTATATATTGCTTCCATATAGTCTAAGAAACATATATGCAAAGCATCCAAACAGTACCATTCGCCAATTTTTTGTTCTTCAAGTGTATGTGAACAATGAGCCCCAATGGTTAATCCTTTAACGGAAATTAATTGTAACTTTCTACAAGTAGAACAATGATTGGAACACGTAGACGGTTGAAATCTTTGTATATATTGCTTCCATATAGTCTAAGAAACATATATGCAAAGCATCCAAACAGTACCATTCGCCAATTTTTTGTTCTTCAAGTGTATGTGAACAATGAGCCCCAATGGTTAATCCTTTATCGGAAATTATTTGTAATTTTCGACAAGTAGAACAATGAATGGAACAGGTAGACGGTTGAAATCTTTGTATATATTGCTTCTATATAATCTAAGATACATATATGCAAAGCATCCAAACAGTACCATTCGCCAATTTATAGTTCTTCAAGTTTAAGTGAACTACGAGCCCCATTGTTAATCCTTTAAAGGAAATTATTTGTAAATTTCGACAAGTAGAACAATGAATGGATCATGTAGACGGTTGAAATCATTGTATATATTGCTTCTATATAGTCTACGAAACAAATATGCAAAGCATCCAAACAGTACCATTCGCCAATTTTTAGTTCTTCAAGTTTAAGTGAAGAATGAGCCCCAATGGGTAATCCTTTATCGGAAATTATTTGTAACTTTCGACAAGTAGAACAATGAATGGAACAGGTAGACGGTTGAAATCAGTGTATATATTGCTTCTATATAATCTAAGATACATATATGCAAAGCATCCAAACAGTACCATTCGCCAATTTTTAGTTCTTCAAGTTTAAGTGAACTACGAGCCCCATTGTTAATCCTTTAACGGAAATTATTTGTAACTTTCGACAAGTAGAACAATGATTGGACCACGTAGACGGTTGAAATCTTTGTATATATTGCTTCTATATAGTCTAAGAAACATATATGCAAAGCATCCAAACAGTACAATACGCCAATTATTTGATCTTCAAGTTTAAGTGAACTACGAGCCCCATTGTTAATACTTTATCGGTAATTATTTGTAACTTTCGACAAGTAGAACAATGAATGGAACAGGTAGACGGTTGAAATCTTTGTATATATTGCTTCTATATAATCTAAGAAACATATATGCAAAGCATCTAAACAGTAACAATCGCCAATTTTTTGATCTTCAAGTTTAAGTGATCAGCGAGCCCCATTGTTAAAACTTTAACGGAAATTATTTGTAACTTGCGACAAGTAGAACAATGAATGGAACAGGTAGACGGTTGAAATCTTTGTATATATTGCTTCTATATAGTCTAAGAAACCTATATGCAAAGCATCTAAACAGTAACAATCGCCAATTTTTTGTTCTTCAAGTTTAAGTGAACAATGAGCCCCAATGGTTAATCCTTTATCGGGAATTATTTGTAACTTTCGACAAGTAGAACAGTGAATGGAACAGGTAGACGGAGGAAATCCTTCTATATATTGCTTCTATATAGTCTAAGAAACATATATGCAAAGCATCCAAACAGTACAATTCGCCAATTTTTTGCTCTTCAAGTTTAAGCGAACTACGAGCCCCATTGTTAATCCTTTAACGGAAATTATTTGTAACTTTCTACAAGTAGAACAATGAATAGAACAGGTAGACGGTTGAAATCTTTGTATATGTTGCTTCTATATAGTCTAAGAAACTTATATGCAAAGCATCTAAACAGTAACAATCGCCAATTTTTTGATCTTCAAGTTTAAGTGAACAGCGAGCCCCATTGATAATCATGAAATGGAAATTATTTGTAACTTTCTACAAGTAGAACAATGAATAGTACAGGTAGACGGGTGAAATCTTTCTATATATTGCTTCTAAATAGTCTAAGAAACATATATGCATAGCATCCAAACAGTACCATTCGCCAATTTTTTGTTCTTCAAGTTTAAGTGAACTACGAGCCCCATTGTTAATCCTTTAAAGGAAATTATTTGTAAATTTCGACAAGTAGAACAATGATTGGAACACGTAGACGGTTGAAATCTTTGTATTAATTGCTTCCATATAGTCTAAGAAACATGTACGCAAAGCATCCAAACAGTACCATTCGCCAATTTTTTGTTCTTCAAGTGAATGTGAACAATGAGCCCCAATGGTTAATCCTTTATCGGAAATTATTTGTAATTTTCGACAAGTAGAACAATGAATGGAACAGGTAGACGTTTGAAATCTTTGTATATATTGCTTCTATATAATCTAAGAAACATATATGCAAAGCATCCAAACAGTACCATGCGCCAATTTTTTGTTCTCCAAGTTTAAGTGAACAACGAGCCCCATTGATAATCATGAAATGGAAATTATTTGTAACTTTCTACAAGTAGAACGATGAATAGTACTGGTAGACGGGTGAAATCTTTCTATATATTGCTTCTAAATAGTAAAGAAACATATATGCAAAGCATCCAAACAGTACAATTCGCCAATTTTTTGTTCTTCAAGTTTAAGTGAACAATGAGCCCCAATGGTTAATCCTTTATCGGAAATTATTTGTAACTTTCGACAAGTAGAACAATGAATGGAACAGGTAGACGGTTGAAATCATTGTATATATTGCTTCTATATAGTCTAAGAAACATATATGCAAAGCATCCAAACAGTACAATTCGCCAATTTTTAGTTCTTCAAGTTTAAGTGAACTACGACCCCATTGTTAATCCTTTAACGGAAATTATTTGTAACTTTCGACAAGTAGAACAATGAATGGAACAGGTAGACGTTTGAAATCCTTGTAGATATTGCGTCTATATAGTATAACAAACATATATGCAAAGCATCCAAACAGTACAATTCGCCAATTTATTGTTCTTCAAGTTTGAGTGAACAACGAGCCCCATTGTTAATCCTTTAAAGGAAATTATTTGTAAATTTCGGCAAGTAGAACAATGAATGGAATAGGTAGACGGTTGAAATCATTGTATATATTGCTTCTATATAGTCTAAGAAACATATATGCAAAGCATCCAAACAGTACAATTCGACAATTTTTTGTTCTTCAAGTTTAAGTGAACAACGAGCCCCATTGATAATCATGAAAGGGAAATTATTTGTAACTTTCTACAAGTAGAACAAAGAATAGAACAGTTAGACTGTTGAAATCTTTGTATATATTGCTTCTATATAGTTTAAGAAACATATATGCAAAGCATCCAAACAGTACAATTCGCCAATTTATTGTTCTTCAAGTTTAAGTGAACAACGAGCCCCATTGTTAATCCTTTATCGGAAATTATTTGTAACTTTCGACAAGTAGAACAATGAATGGAACAGGTAGACGTTTGAAATCCTTGTATATATTGCGTCTATATAGTCTAAGAAACATATATGCAAAGCATCCAAACAGTACAATTCGCCAATTATTTGATCTTCGAGTTTAAGTGAACTACGAGCCCCATTTTTAATACTTTAACGGAAATCATTTGTAACTTTCTACAAGTAGAACAATGAATAGAACAGGTAGACGGTTGAAATCTTTGTATATGTTGCTTCTATATAATCTAAGAAACTTATATGCAAAGCATCTAAACAGTAACAATCGCCAATTTTTTGATCTTCAAGTTTAAGTGAACAGCGGGCCCCATTGATAATCATGAAATGGAAATTATTTGTAACTTTCTACAAGTAGAACAATGAATAGTACAGGTAGACGGGTGAAATCTTTCTATATATTGCTTCTAAATAGTCTAAGAAACATATATGCAAAGCATCCAAACAGTACAATTCGCCAATTTTTTGTTCTTCAAGTTTAAGTGAACTACGAGCCACACTGTTAATCCTTTAAAGGAAATTATTTGTAAATTTCGACAAGTAGAACAATGAATGGATCAGGTAGACGGTTGAAATAATTGTATATATTGCTTCTATATAATCTACGAAACATATATGCAAAGCATCCAAACAGTACAATTCGCCAATTACTTGTTCTTCAAGTTTAAGTGAACTACGAGCCCCATTGTTAATCCTTTAAAGGAAATTATTTGTAATTTTCGACAAGTAGAACAATGAATGGAACAGGTAGACGGTTGAAATCTTTGTATATATTGCTTCTATATAATCTAAGAAACATATATGCAAAGCATCCAAACAGTACCATTCGCCAATTTCTTGTTCTTCAAGTTTAAGTGAACAACGAGCCCCATTGATAATCATGAAACGGAAATTATTTGTAACTTTCTACAAGTAGAACAATGAATAGAACAGGTAGGCGGTTGAAATCTTTGTATGTGTTGCTTCTATATAGTCTACGAAACCTATATGCAAAGCATCTAAACAGTAACAATCGCCAATTTTTTGATCTTCAAATTTAAGTGAACTACGAGCCTCATTGTTAATCCTTTAACGGAAATTATTTGTAAATTTCGACAAGTAGAACAATGAATGGAATAGGTGCACGGTTGAAATAATTGTATATATTGCTTCTATATAGTCTAAGAAACATATATGCGAAGCATCCAAACAGTACAATTCGCCAATTTTTTGTTTTCCAAGTTTAAGTGAACTACGAGCCCCATTGTTAATCCTTTAAAGGAAATTATTTGTAAATTTCGACAAGTAGAACAAAGAATGGAACAGGTAGACGGTTGAAATCCTTGTATATATTGCGTCTATATAGTATAAGAAACATATATGCAAAGCATCCAAACAGTACAATTCGCCAATTTATTGTTCTTCAAGTTTAAGTGAACTACGAGCCCCATTGTTAATCCTTTAAAGGAAATTATTTGTAAATTTCGACAAGTAGAACATAGAATGGAACAGGTAGACGGTTGAAATCCTTGTATATATTGCGTCTATATAGTATAAGAAACATATATGCAAAGCATCCAAACAGTACAATTCGCCAATTTATTGTTCTTCAAGTTTAAGTGAACAACGAGCCCCATTGTTAATCCTTTAAAGGAAATTATTTGTAAATTTCGGCAAGTAGAACAATGAATGGAATAGGTAGACGGTTGAAATCATTGTATATATTGCTTCTATATAGTCTAAGAAACATATATGCAAAGCATCCAAACAGTACCATTCGCCAATTTTTTGTTCTTCAAGATTAAGTGAACTACGAGCCCCATTGATAATCATGAAAGGGAAATTATTTGTAACTTTCTACAAGTAGAACAATGAATAGAACAGGTAGACGGTTGAAATCTTTGTATATGTTGCTTCTATATAATCTAAGAAACTTATATGCAAAGCATCTAAACAGTAACAATCGCCAATTTTTTGATCTTCAAGTTTAAGTGAACAGCGGGCCCCATTGATAATCATGAAATGGAAATTATTTGTAACTTTCTACAAGTAGAACAATGAATAGTACAGGTAGACGGGTGAAATCTTTCTATATATTGCTTCTAAATAGTCTAAGAAACATATATGCAAAGCATCCAAACAGTACAATTCGCCAATTTTTTGTTCTTCAAGTTTAAGTGAACTACGAGCCACACTGTTAATCCTTTAAAGGAAATTATTTGTAAATTTCGACAAGTAGAACAATGAATGGATCAGGTAGACGGTTGAAATAATTGTATATATTGCTTCTATATAATCTACGAAACATATATGCAAAGCATCCAAACAGTACAATTCGCCAATTTCTTGTTCTTCAAGTTTAAGTGAACTACGAGCCCCATTGTTAATCCTTTAAAGGAAATTATTTGTAACTTTCGACAAGTAGAACAATGAATGGAACAGGTAGACGTTTGAAGTCCTTGTATATATTGCGTCTATATAATCTAAGAAACATATATGCAAAGCATCCAAACAGTACCATGCGCCAATTTTTTGTTCTCCAAGTTTAAGTGAACAACGAGCCCCATTGATAATCATGAAATGGAAATTATTTGTAACTTTCTACAAGTAGAACGATGAATAGTACTGGTAGACGGGTGAAATCTTTCTATATATTGCTTCTAAATAGTAAAGAAACATATATGCAAAGCATCCAAACAGTACAATTCGCCAATTTTTTGTTCTTCAAGTTTAAGTGAACAATGAGCCCCAATGGTTAATCCTTTATCGGAAATTATTTGTAACTTTCGACAAGTAGAACAATGAATGGAACAGGTAGACGGTTGAAATCATTGTATATATTGCTTCTATATAGTCTAAGAAACATATATGCAAAGCATCCAAACAGTACAATTCGCCAATTTTTAGTTCTTCAAGTTTAAGTGAACTACGACCCCATTGTTAATCCTTTAACGGAAATTATTTGTAACTTTCGACAAGTAGAACAATGAATGGAACAGGTAGACGTTTGAAATCCTTGTAGATATTGCGTCTATATAGTATAAGAAACATATATGCAAAGCATCCAAACAGTACAATTCGCCAATTTATTGTTCTTCAAGTTTGAGTGAACAACGAGCCCCATTGTTAATCCTTTAAAGGAAATTATTTGTAAATTTCGGCAAGTAGAACAATGAATGGAATAGGTAGACGGTTGAAATCATTGTATATATTGCTTCTATATAGTCTAAGAAACATATATGCAAAGCATCCAAACAGTACAATTCGACAATTTTTTGTTCTTCAAGTTTAAGTGAACAACGAGCCCCATTGATAATCATGAAAGGGAAATTATTTGTAACTTTCTACAAGTAGAACAAAGAATAGAACAGTTAGACTGTTGAAATCTTTGTATATATTGCTTCTATATAGTTTAAGAAACATATATGCAAAGCATCCAAACAGTACAATTCGCCAATTTATTGTTCTTCAAGTTTAAGTGAACAACGAGCCCCAATGGTTAATCCTTTATCGGAAATTATTTGTAACTTTCGACAAGTAGAACAATGAATGGAACAGGTAGACGGTTGAAATCATTGTATATATTGCTTCTATATAGTCTAAGAAACATATATGCAAAGCATCCAAACAGTACAATTCGCCAATTTTTAGTTCTTCAAGTTTAAGTGAACTACGACCCCATTGTTAATCCTTTAACGGAAATTATTTGTAACTTTCGACAAGTAGAACAATGAATGGAACAGGTAGACGTTTGAAATCCTTGTAGATATTGCGTCTATATAGTATAAGAAACATATATGCAAAGCATCCAAACAGTACAATTCGCCAATTTATTGTTCTTCAAGTTTGAGTGAACAACGAGCCCCATTGTTAATCCTTTAAAGGAAATTATTTGTAAATTTCGGCAAGTAGAACAATGAATGGAATAGGTAGACGGTTGAAATCATTGTATATATTGCTTCTATATAGTCTAAGAAACATATATGCAAAGCATCCAAACAGTACAATTCGACAATTTTTTGTTCTTCAAGTTTAAGTGAACAACGAGCCCCATTGATAATCATGAAAGGGAAATTATTTGTAACTTTCTACAAGTAGAACAAAGAATAGAACAGTTAGACTGTTGAAATCTTTGTATATATTGCTTCTATATAGTTTAAGAAACATATATGCAAAGCATCCAAACAGTACAATTCGCCAATTTATTGTTCTTCAAGTTTAAGTGAACAACGAGCCCCATTGTTAATCCTTTATCGGAAATTATTTGTAACTTTCGACAAGTAGAACAATGAATGGAACAGGTAGACGTTTGAAATCCTTGTATATATTGCGTCTATATAGTCTAAGAAACATATATGCAAAGCATCCAAACAGTACAATTCGCCAATTATTTGATCTTCGAGTTTAAGTGAACTACGAGCCCCATTTTTAATACTTTAACGGAAATCATTTGTAACTTTCTACAAGTAGAACAATGAATAGAACAGGTAGACGGTTGAAATCTTTGTATATGTTGCTTCTATATAATCTAAGAAACTTATATGCAAAGCATCTAAACAGTAACAATCGCCAATTTTTTGATCTTCAAGTTTAAGTGAACAGCGGGCCCCATTGATAATCATGAAATGGAAATTATTTGTAACTTTCTACAAGTAGAACAATGAATAGTACAGGTAGACGGGTGAAATCTTTCTATATATTGCTTCTAAATAGTCTAAGAAACATATATGCAAAGCATCCAAACAGTACAATTCGCCAATTTTTTGTTCTTCAAGTTTAAGTGAACTACGAGCCACACTGTTAATCCTTTAAAGGAAATTATTTGTAAATTTCGACAAGTAGAACAATGAATGGATCAGGTAGACGGTTGAAATAATTGTATATATTGCTTCTATATAATCTACGAAACATATATGCAAAGCATCCAAACAGTACAATTCGCCAATTACTTGTTCTTCAAGTTTAAGTGAACTACGAGCCCCATTGTTAATCCTTTAAAGGAAATTATTTGTAATTTTCGACAAGTAGAACAATGAATGGAACAGGTAGACGGTTGAAATCTTTGTATATATTGCTTCTATATAATCTAAGAAACATATATGCAAAGCATCCAAACAGTACCATTCGCCAATTTCTTGTTCTTCAAGTTTAAGTGAACAACGAGCCCCATTGATAATCATGAAACGGAAATTATTTGTAACTTTCTACAAGTAGAACAATGAATAGAACAGGTAGGCGGTTGAAATCTTTGTATGTGTTGCTTCTATATAGTCTACGAAACCTATATGCAAAGCATCTAAACAGTAACAATCGCCAATTTTTTGATCTTCAAATTTAAGTGAACTACGAGCCTCATTGTTAATCCTTTAACGGAAATTATTTGTAAATTTCGACAAGTAGAACAATGAATGGAATAGGTGCACGGTTGAAATAATTGTATATATTGCTTCTATATAGTCTAAGAAACATATATGCGAAGCATCCAAACAGTACAATTCGCCAATTTTTTGTTTTCCAAGTTTAAGTGAACTACGAGCCCCATTGTTAATCCTTTAAAGGAAATTATTTGTAAATTTCGACAAGTAGAACAAAGAATGGAACAGGTAGACGGTTGAAATCCTTGTATATATTGCGTCTATATAGTATAAGAAACATATATGCAAAGCATCCAAACAGTACAATTCGCCAATTTATTGTTCTTCAAGTTTAAGTGAACTACGAGCCCCATTGTTAATCCTTTAAAGGAAATTATTTGTAAATTTCGACAAGTAGAACATAGAATGGAACAGGTAGACGGTTGAAATCCTTGTATATATTGCGTCTATATAGTATAAGAAACATATATGCAAAGCATCCAAACAGTACAATTCGCCAATTTATTGTTCTTCAAGTTTAAGTGAACAACGAGCCCCATTGTTAATCCTTTAAAGGAAATTATTTGTAAATTTCGGCAAGTAGAACAATGAATGGAATAGGTAGACGGTTGAAATCATTGTATATATTGCTTCTATATAGTCTAAGAAACATATATGCAAAGCATCCAAACAGTACCATTCGCCAATTTTTTGTTCTTCAAGATTAAGTGAACTACGAGCCCCATTGATAATCATGAAAGGGAAATTATTTGTAACTTTCTACAAGTAGAACAATGAATAGAACAGGTAGACGGTTGAAATCTTTGTATATGTTGCTTCTATATAATCTAAGAAACTTATATGCAAAGCATCTAAACAGTAACAATCGCCAATTTTTTGATCTTCAAGTTTAAGTGAACAGCGGGCCCCATTGATAATCATGAAATGGAAATTATTTGTAACTTTCTACAAGTAGAACAATGAATAGTACAGGTAGACGGGTGAAATCTTTCTATATATTGCTTCTAAATAGTCTAAGAAACATATATGCAAAGCATCCAAACAGTACAATTCGCCAATTTTTTGTTCTTCAAGTTTAAGTGAACTACGAGCCACACTGTTAATCCTTTAAAGGAAATTATTTGTAAATTTCGACAAGTAGAACAATGAATGGATCAGGTAGACGGTTGAAATAATTGTATATATTGCTTCTATATAATCTACGAAACATATATGCAAAGCATCCAAACAGTACAATTCGCCAATTTCTTGTTCTTCAAGTTTAAGTGAACTACGAGCCCCATTGTTAATCCTTTAAAGGAAATTATTTGTAACTTTCGACAAGTAGAACAATGAATGGAACAGGTAGACGTTTGAAGTCCTTGTATATATTGCGTCTATATAATCTAAGAAACATATATGCAAAGCATCCAAACAGTACCATGCGCCAATTTTTTGTTCTCCAAGTTTAAGTGAACAACGAGCCCCATTGATAATCATGAAATGGAAATTATTTGTAACTTTCTACAAGTAGAACGATGAATAGTACTGGTAGACGGGTGAAATCTTTCTATATATTGCTTCTAAATAGTAAAGAAACATATATGCAAAGCATCCAAACAGTACAATTCGCCAATTTTTTGTTCTTCAAGTTTAAGTGAACAATGAGCCCCAATGGTTAATCCTTTATCGGAAATTATTTGTAACTTTCGACAAGTAGAACAATGAATGGAACAGGTAGACGGTTGAAATCATTGTATATATTGCTTCTATATAGTCTAAGAAACATATATGCAAAGCATCCAAACAGTACAATTCGCCAATTTTTAGTTCTTCAAGTTTAAGTGAACTACGACCCCATTGTTAATCCTTTAACGGAAATTATTTGTAACTTTCGACAAGTAGAACAATGAATGGAACAGGTAGACGTTTGAAATCCTTGTAGATATTGCGTCTATATAGTATAAGAAACATATATGCAAAGCATCCAAACAGTACAATTCGCCAATTTATTGTTCTTCAAGTTTGAGTGAACAACGAGCCCCATTGTTAATCCTTTAAAGGAAATTATTTGTAAATTTCGGCAAGTAGAACAATGAATGGAATAGGTAGACGGTTGAAATCATTGTATATATTGCTTCTATATAGTCTAAGAAACATATATGCAAAGCATCCAAACAGTACAATTCGACAATTTTTTGTTCTTCAAGTTTAAGTGAACAACGAGCCCCATTGATAATCATGAAAGGGAAATTATTTGTAACTTTCTACAAGTAGAACAAAGAATAGAACAGTTAGACTGTTGAAATCTTTGTATATATTGCTTCTATATAGTTTAAGAAACATATATGCAAAGCATCCAAACAGTACAATTCGCCAATTTATTGTTCTTCAAGTTTAAGTGAACAACGAGCCCCATTGTTAATCCTTTATCGGAAATTATTTGTAACTTTCGACAAGTAGAACAATGAATGGAACAGGTAGACGTTTGAAATCCTTGTATATATTGCGTCTATATAGTCTAAGAAACATATATGCAAAGCATCCAAACAGTACAATTCGCCAATTATTTGATCTTCGAGTTTAAGTGAACTACGAGCCCCATTTTTAATACTTTAACGGAAATCATTTGTAACTTTCTACAAGTAGAACAATGAATAGAACAGGTAGACGGTTGAAATCTTTGTATATGTTGCTTCTATATAATCTAAGAAACTTATATGCAAAGCATCTAAACAGTAACAATCGCCAATTTTTTGATCTTCAAGTTTAAGTGAACAGCGGGCCCCATTGATAATCATGAAATGGAAATTATTTGTAACTTTCTACAAGTAGAACAATGAATAGTACAGGTAGACGGGTGAAATCTTTCTATATATTGCTTCTAAATAGTCTAAGAAACATATATGCAAAGCATCCAAACAGTACAATTCGCCAATTTTTTGTTCTTCAAGTTTAAGTGAACTACGAGCCACACTGTTAATCCTTTAAAGGAAATTATTTGTAAATTTCGACAAGTAGAACAATGAATGGATCAGGTAGACGGTTGAAATAATTGTATATATTGCTTCTATATAATCTACGAAACATATATGCAAAGCATCCAAACAGTACAATTCGCCAATTACTTGTTCTTCAAGTTTAAGTGAACTACGAGCCCCATTGTTAATCCTTTAAAGGAAATTATTTGTAATTTTCGACAAGTAGAACAATGAATGGAACAGGTAGACGGTTGAAATCTTTGTATATATTGCTTCTATATAATCTAAGAAACATATATGCAAAGCATCCAAACAGTACCATTCGCCAATTTCTTGTTCTTCAAGTTTAAGTGAACAACGAGCCCCATTGATAATCATGAAACGGAAATTATTTGTAACTTTCTACAAGTAGAACAATGAATAGAACAGGTAGGCGGTTGAAATCTTTGTATGTGTTGCTTCTATATAGTCTACGAAACCTATATGCAAAGCATCTAAACAGTAACAATCGCCAATTTTTTGATCTTCAAATTTAAGTGAACTACGAGCCCCATTGTTAATCCTTTAACGGAAATTATTTGTAAATTTCGACAAGTAGAACAATGAATGGAATAGGTGCACGGTTGAAATAATTGTATATATTGCTTCTATATAGTCTAAGAAACATATATGCGAAGCATCCAAACAGTACAATTCGCCAATTTTTTGTTTTCCAAGTTTAAGTGAACTACGAGCCCCATTGTTAATCCTTTAAAGGAAATTATTTGTAAATTTCGACAAGTAGAACAAAGAATGGAACAGGTAGACGGTTGAAATCCTTGTATATATTGCGTCTATAAAGTATAAGAAACATATATGCAAAGCATCCAAACAGTACAATTCGCCAATTTATTGTTCTTCAAGTTTAAGTGAACTACGAGCCCCATTGTTAATCCTTTAAAGGAAATTATTTGTAAATTTCGACAAGTAGAACATAGAATGGAACAGGTAGACGTTTGAAATCCTTGTATATATTGCGTCTATATAGTTTAAGAAACATATATGCAAAGCATCCAAACAGTACAATTCGCCAATTTATTGTTCTTCAAGTTTAAGTGAACAACGAGCACCATTGTTAATCCTTTATCGGAAATTATTTGTAACTTTCTACAAGTAGAACAATGAATAGAACAGGTAGACGGTTGAAATCTTTGTATATATTGCTTCTATATAGTCTAAGAAACATATATGCAAAGCATCCAAACAGTACCATTCGCCAATTTTTTGTTCTTCAAGTTTAAGTGAACTACGAGCCCCATTGTTAATCCTTTAAAGGAAATTATTTGTAAATTTCGACAAGTAGAACAATGAATGGATCATGTAGACGGTTGAAATCATTGTATATATTGCTTCTATATAGTCTACGAAACAAATATGCAAAGCATCCAAACAGTACAATTCGCCAATTTTTTGTTCTTCAAGTTTAAGTGAAGAATGAGCCACAATGGGTAATCCTTTATCGGAAATTATTTGTAACTTTCGACAAGTAGAACAATGAATGGAACAGGTAGACGGTTGAAATCAGTGTATATATTGCTTCTATATAGTCTAAGAAACATATATGCAAAGCATCCAAACAGTACAATTCGCCAATTTTTAGTTCTTCAAGTTTAAGTGAACTACGACCCCATTGTTAATCCTTCAACGGAAATTATTTGTAACTTTCGACAAGTAGAACAATGAATGGAACAGGTAGACGTTTGAAATCCTTGTATATATTGCGTCTATATAGTCTAAGAAACATATATGCAAAGCATCCAAACAGTACAATACGCCAATTATTTGATCTTCAAGTTTAAGTGAACTACGAGCCCCATTGTTAATACTTTATCGGTAATTATTTGTAACTTTCGACAAGTAGAACAATGAATGGAACAGGTAGACGGTTGAAATCTTTGTATATATTGCTTCTATATAATCTAAGAAACATATATGCAAAGCATCTAAACAGTAACAATCGCCAATTTTTTGATCTTCAAGTTTAAGTGATCAGCGAGCCCCATTGTTAAAACTTTAACGGAAATTATTTGTAACTTGCGACAAGTAGAACAATGAATGGAACAGGTAGACGGTTGAAATCTTTGTATATATTGCTTCTATATAGTCTAAGAAAACTATATGCAAAGCATCTAAACAGTAACAATCGCCAATTTTTTGTTCTTCAAGTTTAAGTGAACAATGAGCCCCAATGGTTAATCCTTTATCGGGAATTATTTGTAACTTTCGACAAGTAGAACAGTGAATGGAACAGGTAGACGGAGGAAATCCTTATATATATTGCTTCTATATAGTCTAAGAAACATATATGCAAAGCATCCAAACAGTACAATTCGCCAATTTTTTGCTCTTCAAGTTTAAGCGAACTACGAGCCCCATTGTTAATCCTTTAAAGGAAATTATTTGTAAATTTCGACAAGTAGAACAATGATTGGAACACGTAGACGGTTGAAATCTTTGTATATATTGCTTCCATATAGTCTAAGAAACATGTACGCAAAGCATCCAAACAGTACCATTCGCCAATTTTTTGTTCTTCAAGTTTAAGTGACCAATGAGCCCCAATGGTTAATCCTTTATCGGAAATTATTTGTTACATTCGACAAGTAGTACAATGAATGGAACAGGTAGACGGTTGAAATCTTTGTATATATTGCTTCTATATAGTCTAAGAAACATATATGCAAAGCATCCAAACAGTACAATTCGCCAATTAATTGTTCTTCAAGTTTAAGTGAACAACGAGCCCCATTGTTAATCCTTTAAAGGAAATTATTTGTAAATTTCGACAAGTAGAACAATGATTGGACCACGTAGACGGTTGAAATCTTTGTATATATTGCTTCTATATAGTCTAAGAAACATATATGCAAAGCATCCAAACAGTACAATTCGCCAATTTTTAGTTCTTCAAGTTTAAGTGAACTACGACCCCATTGTTAATCCTTCAACGGAAATTATTTGTAACTTTCTACAAGTAGGACAATGAATGGAACAGGTAGACGGTTGAAATCTTTGTATATATTGCTTCCATATAGTCTAAGAAACATGTACGCAAAGCATCCAAACAGTACCATTCGCCAATTTTTTGTTCTTCAAGTTTAAGTGAACAACAAGCCCTATTGATAATCATGAAACCGAAATTATTTGTATCTTTCTACAAGTAGAACAATGAATAGAACAGGTAGACGGTTGAAATCTTTGTATATGTTGCTTCTATATAGTCTAAGAAACCTATATGCAAAGCATCTAAACGGTAACAATCGCCAATTTTTTGATCTTCAAGTTTAAGTGAACTACGAGCCCCATTGTTAATCCTTTAAAGGAAATTATTTGTAAATTTCGACAAGTAAAACAATGAATGGATCAGATAGACGGTTGAAATCATTGTATATATTGCTTCTATATAATCTACGAAACAAATATGCAAAGCATCCAAACAGTACAATTCACGAATTTTTTGTTCTTCATGTTTAAGTGAACTACGAGCCCCATTGTTAATCCTTTAACGGAAATTAATTGTAACTTTCTACAAGCAGAACAATGATAGGAACACGTAGACGGTTGAAATCTTTGTATATATTGCTTCTATATAGTCTAAGAAACATATGTGCAAAGCATCCAAACAGTACCATTCGCCAATTTTTTGTTCTTCAAATTTAAGTGAACAACGAGCCCCATTGATAATCATGAAACGGAAATTATTTGTAACTTTCGACATGTAGAACAATGAATGGGACAGGTAGACGGTTGAAATCATTATATATATATTGCTTCTATATAGTCTAAGAAACATATATGCATAGCATCCAAACAGTACAATTCGCCAATTTATTGTTCTTCAAGTTTAAATGAACAATGAGCCCCATTGTTAATCCTTTATCGGAAATTATTTGTAACTTGCGACAAGTAGAACAATGAATGGAACAGGTAGACGGTTGAAATCAATGTATATATTGCTTCAATATAGTCTAAGAAACATATATGCAAAGCATCCAAAGAGTACCATTCGCCAATTTTTTGTTCTTCAAGTTTAAGTGAACAACGAGCCCCATTGTTAATCCTTTAAAGGAAATTATTTGTAAATTTCGAAAAGTAGAACAATGATTGGAACACGAAGACGGTTGAAATCTTTGTATATATTGCTTCCATATAGTCTAAGAAACATGTACGCAAAGCATCCAAACAGTACAATTCGCCAATTTATTGTTCTTCAAGTTTAAGTGAACAACGAGCACCATTGTTAATTCTTTATCGGAAATTATTTGTAACTTTCTACAAGTAGAACAATGAATAGAACAGGTAGACGGTTGAAATCTTTGTATATATTGCTTCTATATAGTCTAAGAAACATATATGCAAAGCATCCAAACAGTACCATTCGCCAATTTTTTGTTCTTCAAGTTTAAGTGAACTACGAGCCCCATTGTTAATCCTTTAAAGGAAATTATTTGTAAATTTCGACAAGTAGAACAATGAATGGATCATGTAGACGGTTGAAATCATTGTATATATTGCTTCTATATAGTCTACGAAACAAATATGCAAAGCATCCAAACAGTACAATTCGCCAATTTTTTGTTCTTCAAGTTTAAGTGAAGAATGAGCCCCAATGGGTAATCCTTTATCGGAAATTATTTGTAACTTTCGACAAGTAGAACAATGAATGGAACAGGTAGACGGTTGAAATCAGTGTATATATTGCTTCTATATAGTCTAAGAAACATATATGCAAAGCATCCAAACAGTACAATACGCCAATTTTTAGTTCTTCAAGTTTAAGTGAACTACGACCCCATTGTTAATCCTTCAACGGAAATTATTTGTAACTTGCGACAAGTAGAACAATGAATGGAACAGGTAGACGGTTGAAATCTTTGTATATATTGCTTCTATATAGTCTAAGAAACCTATATGCAAAGCATCTAAACAGTAACAATCGCCAATTTCTTGTTCTTCAAGTTTAAGTGAACAATGAGCCCCAATGGTTAATCCTTTATCGGGAATTATTTGTAACTTTCGACAAGTAGAACAGTGAATGGAACAGGTAGACGGAGGAAATCCTTCTATATATTGCTTCTATATAGTCTAAGAAACATATATGCAAAGCATCCAAACAGTACAATTCGCCAATTTTTTGCTCTTCAAGTTTAAGCGAACTACGAGCCCCATTGTTAATCCTTTAAAGGAAATTATTTGTAAATTTCGACAAGTAGAACAATGATTGGAACACGTAGACGGTTGAAATCTTTGTATATATTGCTTCCATATAGTCTAAGAAACATGTACGCAAAGCATCCAAACAGTACCATTCGCCAATTTTTTGTTCTTCAAGTTTAAGTGACCAATGAGCCCCAATGGTTAATCCTTTATCGGAAATTATTTGTTACATTCGACAAGTAGTACAATGAATGGAACAGGTAGACGGTTGAAATCTTTGTATATATTGCTTCTATATAGTCTAAGAAACATATATGCAAAGCATCCAAACAGTACAATTCGCCAATTAATTGTTCTTCAAGTTTAAGTGAACAACGAGCCCCATTGTTAATCCTTTAAAGGAAATTATTTGTAAATTTCGACAAGTAGAACAATGATTGGACCACGTAGACGGTTGAAATCTTTGTATATATTGCTTCTATATAGTCTAAGAAACATATATGCAAAGCATCCAAACAGTACAATACGCCAATTATTTGATCTTCAAGTTTAAGTGAACTACGAGCCCCATTGTTAATACTTTATCGGTAATTATTTGTAACTTTCGACAAGTAGAACAATGAATGGAACAGGTAGACGGTTGAAATCTTTGTATATATTGCTTCTATATAATCTAAGAAACATATATGCAAAGCATCTAAACAGTAACAATCGCCAATTTTTTGATCTTCAAGTTTAAGTGATCAGCGAGCCCCATTGTTAAAACTTTAACGGAAATTATTTGTAACTTGCGACAAGTAGAACAATGAATGGAACAGGTAGACGGTTGAAATCTTTGTATATATTGCTTCTATATAGTCTAAGAAACCTATATGCAAAGCATCTAAACAGTAACAATCGCCAATTTTTTGTTCTTCAAGTTTAAGTGAACAATGAGCCCCAATGGTTAATCCTTTATCGGGAATTATTTGTAACTTTCGACAAGTAGAACAGTGAATGGAACAGGTAGACGGAGGAAATCCTTCTATATATTGCTTCTATATAGTCTAAGAAACATATATGCAAAGCATCCAAACAGTACAATTCGCCAATTTTTTGCTCTTCAAGTTTAAGCGAACTACGAGCCCCATTGTTAATCCTTTAAAGGAAATTATTTGTAAATTTCGACAAGTAGAACAATGATTGGAACACGTAGACGGTTGAAATCTTTGTATATATTGCTTCCATATAGTCTAAGAAACATGTACGCAAAGCATCCAAACAGTACCATTCGCCAATTTTTTGTTCTTCAAGTTTAAGTGACCAATGAGCCCCAATGGTTAATCCTTTATCGGAAATTATTTGTTACATTCGACAAGTAGTACAATGAATGGAACAGGTAGACGGTTGAAATCTTTGTATATATTGCTTCTATATAGTCTAAGAAACATATATGCAAAGCATCCAAACAGTACAATTCGCCAATTAATTGTTCTTCAAGTTTAAGTGAACAACGAGCCCCATTGTTAATCCTTTAAAGGAAATTATTTGTAAATTTCGACAAGTAGAACAATGATTGGACCACGTAGACGGTTGAAATCTTTGTATATATTGCTTCTATATAGTCTAAGAAACATATATGCAAAGCATCCAAACAGTACAATTCGCCAATTTTTAGTTCTTCAAGTTTAAGTGAACTACGACCCCATTGTTAATCCTTCAACGGAAATTATTTGTAACTTTCGACAAGTAGGACAATGAATGGAACAGGTAGACGGTTGAAATCTTTGTATATATTGCTTCCATATAGTCTAAGAAACATGTACGCAAAGCATCCAAACAGTACCATTCGCCAATTTTTTGTTCTTCAAGTTTAAGTGAACAACAAGCCCTATTGATAATCATGAAACCGAAATTATTTGTATCTTTCTACAAGTAGAACAATGAATAGAACAGGTAGACGGTTGAAATCTTTGTATATGTTGCTTCTATATAGTCTAAGAAACCTATATGCAAAGCATCTAAACGGTAACAATCGCCAATTTTTTGATCTTCAAGTTTAAGTGAACTACGAGCCCCATTGTTAATCCTTTAAAGGAAATTATTTGTAAATTTCGACAAGTAAAACAATGAATGGATCAGATAGACGGTTGAAATCATTGTATATATTGCTTCTATATAATCTACGAATCAAATATGCAAAGCATCCAAACAGTACAATTCACGAATTTTTTGTTCTTCATGTTTAAGTGAACTACGAGCCCCATTGTTAATCCTTTAACGGAAATTAATTGTAACTTTCTACAAGCAGAACAATGATAGGAACACGTAGACGGTTGAAATCTTTGTATATATTGCTTCTATATAGTCTAAGAAACATATGTGCAAAGCATCCAAACAGTACCATTCGCCAATTTTGTGTTCTTCAAATTTAAGTGAACAACGAGCCCCATTGATAATCATGAAACGGAAATTATTTGTAACTTTCGACATGTAGAACAATGAATGGGACAGGTAGACGGTTGAAATCATCATATATATATTGCTTCTATATAGTCTAAGAAACATATATGCATAGCATCCAAACAGTACAATTCGCCAATTTATTGTTCTTCAAGTTTAAGTGAACAATGAGCCCCATTGTTAATCCTTTATCGGAAATTATTTGTAACTTGCGACAAGTAGAACAATGAATGGAACAGGTAGACGGTTGAAATCAATGTATATATTGCTTCAATATAGTCTAAGAAACATATATGCAAAGCATCCAAAGAGTACCATTCGCCAATTTTTTGTTCTTCAAGTTTAAGTGAACAACGAGCCCCATTGTTAATCCTTTAAAGGAAATTATTTGTAAATTTCGAAAAGTAGAACAATGATTGGAACACGAAGACGGTTGAAATCTTTGAATATATTGCTTCCATATAGTCTAAGAAACATGTACGCAAAGCATCCAAACAGTATCATTCGCCAATTTTTTGTTGTTCAAGTTTAAGTGAAGAATGAGCCCCAATGGTTAATCCGTTATCGGAAATTATTTGTAATATTCGACAAGTAGAACAATGAATGGAACAGGTAGACGGTTGAAATCTTTGTATATATTGCTTCTACATAATCTAAGAAACATATATGCAAATCATCCAAACAGTACCATTCGCCAATTTTTTGTTCTTCAAGTTTAAGTGAACAATGAGCCCCATTGTTAATCCTTTAACGGAAATTAATTGTAAATTTCTACAAGTAGAACAATGATTGGAACACGTAGATGGTTGAAATCTTTGTATATATTGCTTCTATATAGTCTAAGAAACATATGTGCAAAGCATCCAAACAGTACCATTCGCCAATTTTTTGTTCTTCAAGTTTAAGTGAACAACGAGCCCCATTGATAATCATGAAATGGAAATTATTTGTGACTTTCTACAAGTAGAACAATGAATAGTACAGGTAGACGGGTGAAATCTTTCTATATATTGCTTCTAAATAGTCTAAGAAACATATATGCAAAGTATCCAAACAGTACAATTCGCCAAATTTTTGTTCTTCAAGTTTAAGTGAACAATGAGCCCCAATGGTTAATCCTTTATCGGGAATTATTTGTAACTTTCGACAAGTAGAACAATGAATGGAACAGGTAGACGGTTGAAATATTTGTATATATTTCTTCCGTATAGTCTAAGAAACATATATGCAAATCATCCAAACAGTACCATTCGCCAATTTTTGTTCTTCAAGTTTCAGTGAACAATGAGCCCCATTTTTAATCCTTTAACGGAAATTAATTCTAACTTTCTACAAGTAGAACAATGATTGGAACACGTAGACGGTTGAAATCTTTGTATATATTGCTTCTATATAGTCTAAGAAACATGTACGCAAAGCATCCAAACAGTACAATTCGCCAATTTTTTGTTCTTCAAGTTTAAGTGAAGAATGAGCCCCAATGGTTAATCCTTTATCGGAAATTATTTGTAATTTTCGACAAGTAGAACAATGAATGGAACAGGTAGACGGTTGAAATCTTTGTATATATTGCTTCTATATAATCTAAGAAACATATATGCAAAGCATCCAAACAGTACCATTCGCCAATTTTTTGTTCTTCAAGTTTAAGTGAACAACGAGCCCCATTGATAATCATGAAACGGAAATCATTTGTAACTTTCTACAAGTAGAACAATGAATAGAACAGGTAGACGGTTGAAATCTTTGTATATGTTGCTTTTATATAGTCTAAGAAACCTATATGCAAAGCATCTGAACAGTAACTATCGCCAATTTTTTGATCTTCAAGTTTAAGTGAACAATGAGCCCCAATGGTTAATCTTTTATCGGGAATTATTTGTAACTTTCGACAAGTAGAACAATGAATTGTACAGGTAGACGGGTGAAGTCTTTCTATATATTGCTTCTATATATTCTAAGAAACATATATGCAAAGCATCCAAACTGTACATTTCGCCAATTTTTTGTTCATCAAGTTTAAGTGAACAACGAGCCCCATTGATAATCATGAAAGGGAAATTATTTGTAACTTTCTTCAAATAGAACAATGAATAGAACAGTTAGACTGTTGAAATCTTTGTATATATTGCTTCTATATAGTCTAAGAAACATATATGCAAAGCATCCAAACATTACGATTCGCCAATTTTTTGTTCTTCAAGTTTAAGTGAACAACGAGCCCCGTTGATAATCATGAAACGGAAATTATTTGTAACTTTCTACAAGTAGAACAATGAATTGTACAGGTAGACGGGTGAAGTCTTTCTATATATTGCTTCTATATATTCTAAGAAACATATATGCAAAGCATCCAAACAGTACAATTCGCCAATTTTTTGTTCTTCAAGTTTAAGTGAACTACGATCCCCATTGTTAATCCTTTAACGGAAATTATTTGTAACTTTCGACAAGTAGAACAATGAATGGAACAGGTAGACGGTTGAAATCCTTGTATATATTGCGCCTATATAGTCTAAGAAACACATATGCAAAGCATCCAAACAGTACAATTCGCCAATTTTTTGTTCTTCAAGTTTAAGTGAACAATGAGCCCCATTGTTAATCCTTTATCGGAAATTATTTGTAACTTTCGACAAGTAGAACAATGAATGAAACAGGTAGACGGTTGAAATCCTTGTATATATTGCGCCTATATAGTCTAAGAAACACATATGCAAAGCATCCAAACAGTACAATTTGCCAATTCTTTGTTCTTCAAGTTTAAGTGAACAACGAGCCCCATTGATAATCATGAAAGGGAAATTATTTGTAACTTTCTTCAAATAGAACAATGAATAGAACAGTTAGACTGTTGAAATCTTTGTATATATTGCTACTATATAGTCTAAGAAACATATATGCAAAGCATCCGAACAGTACGATTCGCCAATTTTTTGTTCTTCAAGTTTAAGTGCACAACGAGCCCCATTGATAATCATGAAACGGAAATTATTTGTAACTTTCTACAAGTAGAACAATGAATTGTACAGGTAGACGGGTGAAGTCTTTCTATATATTGCTTCTATATATTCTAAGAAACATATATGCAAAGCATCCAAACAGTACATTTCGCCAATTTTTTGTTCTTCAAGTTTAAGTGAACAACGAGCCCCATTGATAATCATGAAAGGGAAATTATTTGTAACTTTCTTCAAATAGAACAATGAATAGAACAGTTAGACTGTTGAAATCTTTGTATATATTGCTACTATATAGTCTAAGAAACATATATGCAAAGCATCCAAACAGTACGATTCCCCAATTTTTTGTTTTTCAAGTTTAAGTGAACAACGAGCCCCATTGATAATCATGAAACGGAAATTATTTGTAACTTTCTACAAGTAGAACAATGAATTGTACAGGTAGACGGGTGAAGTCTTTCTATATATTGCTTCTATATATTCTAAGAAACATATATGCAAAGCATCCAAACAGTACAATTCGCCAATTTTTTGTTCTTCAAGTTTAAGTGAACTACGATCACCATTGTTAATCCTTTAACGGAAATTATTTGTAACTTTCGACAAGTAGAACAATGAATGGAACAGGTAGACGGTTGAAATCTTTGTATATGTTGCTTCTATATAGACTAAGAAACATATGTGCAAATCATCCAAACAGTACAATTCGCCAATTTTTTGTTCTTCAAGTTTAAGTGAACTACGAGCCCCATTGTTAATCCTTTAAAGGAAATTATTTGTAAATTTCGGCAAGTAGAACAATGAATGGAATAGATAGACTGTTGAAATCATTGTATATATTGCTTCTATATAGTCTAAGAAACATATATGCAAAGCATCCAAACAGTACAACTCGCCAATTTTTTGATCTTCAAGTTTAAGTGAACAGCGAGCTCCATTGATAATCATGAAACGGAAATTATTTGTAACTTTCTACAAGTAGAACAATGAATTGTAAAGGTAGACGGGTGAAGTCTTTCTATATATTGCTTCTATATATTCTAAGAAACATATATGCAAAGCATCCAAACAGTACAATTCGCCAATTTTTTGTTCTTCAAGTTTAAGTGAACTACGATCCCCATTGTTAATCCTTTAACGGAAATTATTTGTAACTTTCGACAAGTAGAACAATGAATGGAACAGGTAGACGGTTGAAATCCTTGTATATATTGCGCCTATATAGTCTAAGAAACACATATGCAAAGCATCCAAACAGTACAATTCGCCAATTTTTTGTTCTTCAAGTTTAAGTGAACAATGAGCCCCATTGTTAATCCTTTATCGGAAATTATTTGTAACTTTCGACAAGTAGAACAATGAATGAAACAGGTAGACGGTTGAAATCCTTGTATATATTGCGCCTATATAGTCTAAGAAACACATATGCAAAGCATCCAAACAGTACAATTCGCCAATTTTTTGTTCTTCAAGTTTAAGTGAACAACGAGCCCCATTGATAATCATGAAAGGGAAATTATTTGTAACTTTCTTCAAATAGAACAATGAATAGAACAGTTAGACTGTTGAAATCTTTGTATATATTGCTACTATATAGTCTATGAAACATATATGCAAAGCATCCGAACAGTACGATTCGCCAATTTTTTGTTCTTCAAGTTTAAGTGAACAACGAGCCCCATTGATAATCATGAAACGGAAATTATTTGTAACTTTCTACAAGTAGAACAATGAATTGTACAGGTAGACGGGTGAAGTCTTTCTATATATTGCTTCTATATATTCTAAGAAACATATATGCAAAGCATCCAAACAGTACATTGCGCCAATTTTTTGTTCTTCAAGGTTAAGTGAACAATTAGCCCCATTGTTAATCCTTTATCGGAAATTATTTGTAACTTTCGACAAGTAGAACAATGAATGGAACACGTAGACGGTTGAAATCTTTGTATATATTGCTTCCATATAGTCTAAGAAACATGTACGCAAAGCATCCAAAGAGTACAATTCGACAATTTTTTGTTCTTCAAGTTTAAGTGAACTACGAGCCCCATTGTTAATCCTTTAAAGGAAATTATTTGTAACTTGCGACAAGTAGAACAATGAATGGAACAGGTAGACGGTTGAAATCAATGTATATATTATTTCTATATAGTCTAAGAAACATATATGCAAACCATCCAAACAGTACCATTCGCCAATTTTTTGTTCTTCAAGTTTAAGTGAACTACGAGCCACATTGTTAATACTTTAAAGGAAATTATTCGTAAATTTCGACAAGTAGAACAATGGTTGGAACACGTAGACGGTTGAAATCTTTGTATATATTGCTTCCATATAGTCTAAGAAACATGTACACAAAGCCTCCAAACAGTACAATTCGCCAATTTTTTGTTCTTCAAGTTTAAGTGAACTACGAGCCCCATTGTTTATCCTTTAAAGGAAATTATTTGTAAATTTCGACAAGTAGAACAATGAATGGATCAGGTAGACGGTTGAAATCATTATATATATTGCTTCTATATAGTCTACGAAACATATATGCAAAGCATCCAAACAGTACCATTCGCCAATTTTTTGTTCTTATAGTTTAAGTGAACAATGAGCCCCAATGTTAATCCTTTAACGGAAATTATTTGTAATGTTCGACAAGTAGAACAATGACTGTAACAGGTAGACTGTTGAAATCATTGTATATATTGCTTCTATATAGTCTAAGAAACATATATGCAAAGCATCCAAACAGTACAATTCGACAATTTTTTGTTCTTCATGTTTAAGTGAACAATGAGCCCCAATGGTTAATCCTTTATCGGAAATTATTTGTAATGTTCGACAAGTAGAACAATGAATAGAACAGGTAGACGGTTGAAATCATTGTATATATTGCTTCTATATAGTCTAAGAAACATATATGCAAAGCATCCTAACAGTACCATTCGCCAATTTTTTGTTCTTCATGTTTAAGTGAACAATGAGCCCCAATGGTTAATCCTTTATCGGAAATTATTTGTAATGTTCGACAAGTAGAACAATGAATGGAACAGGTAGACGGTTGAAATCTTTGTATATATTGCTTCTATATAATCTAAGAAACATAAATGCAAAGCATCCAAACAGTACAATTCGCCAATTATTTCATCTTCAAGTTTAAGTGAACTACGAGCCCCATTGTTAATACTTTAACGGAAATTATTTGTAACTTGCGACAAGTATAACAATGACTGGAACAGGTAGACTGTTGAAATCATTGCATATATTGCTTCTATATTGTCTAAGAAACATATATGCAAAGCATCCAAACAGTACAATTCGCCAATTTTTTGTTCTTCAAGTTTAAGTAAACTGTTACGAACGGCGTATTATTCGAACGTCCCGTCCGTCGTCGAGCGGGTGCCGACGGATGGTAGATTCCGTGCGTAACGGCCAAGACGAAAAACGAATCGCGCGCGGGTTTCCGCGGTTGACTCTATTTGAAAATTTTGTAGCTCTCCCCAGCCTAAGGCGAGGAGAGGACAGGATGGATGGGTCGATCTGTTAAGACCTATACAGGTCTGGCTTAATCGAAATCTAAAGGATAAGGGTATTGAATAATAGAACTGAATCTCACAATGATATAATGGGTAAAAGCAATGTGTATTCAAATTTAAACAAAGAAACGTTACAAACGGTAAGTGAAATATCGACTAAGTTGGATATGAAATAATTGATTTGGAATAGATATATGTACGTTAACAATTTATTGGTGGTGAAGCTGGCTCGAAATCGAGTGATTACGATCCAATCGAATCTATCTTTCGTTTCCGAAACAACCTCCCATTTACAGGCAAAATGTATATTTTAAAATAGTCCAACGGTAGAGAAACTCACTAATGAGACGGCGGTTTACAATAGAATGTGACCAGATAATTATGGTAATGGCAAATTAGAACTCACCCTGGATTTTGAGATGATACAAATATGCGATGATAATTGCGCTTTGTGTTATCTTTTATCTCGTCGAGATTAACTCGGAGTTCAAGTGGCTGCACAGAAGAGTGGATGGATTAGAACTGCACTTTTTCGAATTTACCTATTCTAATGATTCTATAGATCATGCAATACTAAAATATACGGTTAACGAATCTTATAGGTAGGTTTTACAATACAATTCTCGCACGAAACTCTGAGTCTTTCGGAACTACAGCGTTACCGAACTACGCTCACGGAGAATCTAGGATTCTCTCACGGTTTCGCGGGTTAACAATCACGCACCTCGCGACTTTACGATTGAAAACCAAGAGATTTATTTGTTTAACGAGGATTATAAAGTCCGTTACCGCGTTTCGAACTATTGAAGTTATTCGCGTATAACCTAAGCTTAACTAAACCCTCGGACTATGCCTACGCACCTCGCGACTTTCCAGACGATAGTGACGAGTTGAGCTCGTCTTTGGCCTCACAAGGGTGGGCCCTAGGTGGAGGTGGTAGCCACGTTCCGTGGTCACGTTTTGCTAAGGTTAACAATTTTGGGTGCTAGTCTCCATCCTCCCTTCCGTCCGAGCCCCACACATCAGCCGCTGCTGATTTGCCTCGCAATTCCTGGGACCGGAGGGCGTACGTGACTCGAAGCGATCTTTGTCAGCAGGGCAGCCGGATGTACATATCTTTGTTATTGAATCTCAAACGATATCGTAATCCAGTTAGAGAGAACTCTGAATGCATAGGCATTCCTGCATCATCGGAATCGGAGAACAATTATTAACGTTCTGCGTATTTGCCGAAGGAATTTCAATCATTGGCAAATGCGCAGGCAATGAACTCAAAAGAAAAAGAATTTTAGTCCCCGGGACGTAACATCCCTCCCCCCTTAGAATGAACATCGTCCCCGATGCTTCTACGATACTATGCGCACGCAAGCGTTCTAAGACCTCGTTCTCGAGACTCAGTCATATGGGCACTCGGAGATCCTGTCGTAGCGCATCCAGACGCGGGAATGGCGCGGGTCTCCCCTACGTGACCTAGCTCCGGTGGCTCCCACGCGTATCTCCACTCGATGGCCACGAGGGCTCCGTCGCAAGGTCTCGTAGGCGAGATCCACGAAGGGTCTCCCCACGTTCTTGCACCCCTCCACGTCGACATGCGCCACAGCAGGGCATCCTCGCACCAGGCCGCACGCGTCTTCATCCGTCACGCCCTCGTTGTCGCGGCAGACTAGAGTCTCCAGGGCTCCGAGACCCTCCAGGAAACGGGCGCCCACATCCGGGTACAAAAAGCTCATCCCAAGGTATTCCAGTACGGTCAGTCTATTCAGTCCATCTAACGCGGGTCGTCCTCGTATGTTCGTGCATCCCGTCAAGTCCAGTCCTTTCAATAATTTTAAATGTCTACCGATCTCTTCCACGAATCCGTTCGTTACCCACCCGCAGTATGCAACCCTCAGTTCGACCAACGAGGCGAAGGAGGATGGAAGAGGGACAGCATGCGCAGCCGGACCGAACGGGAGCATGTAGTAGTTCCCCTCAGCCGACAGCAGAAGGTCGTTGCCTGCCTCCTCCTCGCCTTGTGGGCCGAACCATTGGTTGCACGATACGAGCTGGATCCTTCGGACCGTGGTCGAGATAGCGGCATTTGTACACAGGGCCTCCAAGATTATCCCCGTGAACCAGCTTGGTCTCGATATCACGATTGACTTTAAATTATTCAATTGAGCGATCGAGACAGCTAAAAATATCGGGTCGAATTTTGTCGAATGTAGGGACAGCCTTTCGAGTTCGCTGGCGATGACTAGCAAGCAACTCCCCGTGAAATGGGCGCCCCTCGCCAAGAACTCTCGGATCCCAGGGTTAGCCCTAAACACCCTGGACAACTCAAGGTCGCACTGCCCGCGCAGTCGGCCTATTTTTAGACACCGGAGCGCCCTAGTGTTAGAGGCCATCTCCCTGAAGACCGACAGTCGTACAGTGACCCCGGTGAGGTCCAGGTGCGTTAGCTTCCTGCATAACCTTACCGCGACAGCGATGACCGACGAAGGCAGTCGCCCGGCGATGACCTCGTCGTTGAGGACGAGCGTTTCCAACTGAGCGTGGGCACGGGTTATCGCCCAGTGGAACGCGTTTGCTGTTAGTACGGTTCCGTCCCCACCGGCTGCCCACCGCCAGAATTGGAGGTCCAGGTGTTTTATTCGCCTTAATGAATGGTAGGCCACGGCTCGCCAGTCGCGGCATACCTGCTCAAACGCAGCGAGATCGCGGAAGGTAAGGTAGCTCGCCACCAGCTCCAAGACCAGCACCGGCATCCTCGGAGCCCACCGGGGCTTGGAACCCGGGAAGGGGTCCACGTTGATCGTAATGTAGTCAGTCGGGCTGATGACTGGGGACCTTCGCTCCCTCGCGTGCCAGTCGTCCGCAGGTAGAACCCGAAGCTTTCGGTGATGGAGAATTACTGGAGTGGCGGTAACCTCCCGTAAGGCCCTCGCTGCATTTTCCTTCACCTCGAAGTCCACGAACGCCAGGTTCCCGGTAGCCCTCCGCACCAGGGTTACGTCAGTGGCTCCGTAGGGGCGGAAGATCTCCAATATCGCCCCTCTCCTTGTGAAAGGAGACAGCCTCACTACCAACAACTGCCCTGACGGTACATCCGCTTCGGCTGCCATTTTGCCTTAATGCCCCTGCATTATAGTTTGTGTTAGTTATACGTTGTGTAAAATTCATTTCTTTCATTTTTGAAATGGATAAATGATATGGATAAATGATAGGAAATGTCAGATCAAAAAGATGATGCAAATGAGGTTTATTCATGATTTAGTCTTAGTCCACCACAGGTTTTTGGACTGGTAGCGTGCACACTTCCGCATAGACCCGTGGTTCGACGCCCGCAGGGGTGGTCCCCGATGCTTCATGTTGAAGGGTCCCCTCCTCAATATCCGAGGCCCCTTTTTCTGGTGCCTTCCGACGTCTGCTGCAGATTAATGCGGCTATCATCCGAAATATGATTTTCCGGAAGAAAATCAGAACTCCCAGTAGGAGGATCGTCTGCATCCCTATCCAGCCATAAATGAGGTTCCGGTGATGTTGCCTCTCCCGATGGTGGTTTCCGAGCTCGGTTAGTCTGGCCTCCAGTGAATATAGGGATTCCGCAGTTTCCGATCCTTTTGAGCTGATCTGGTTGCCAAAAGATTGCTGAAGTGTTTGTAACTCTTGATAGTGGTGGAGTATGGGTGATATCTCAGTTAAATTTAAAACTAATTTGGGCTGATACAAATATTGTTGGTTATTATTATATATCCGGATTCCGTTTAAGGTAGTTTTCTTAGTCCGACCGATGCAATCGGGGCGTATATATATGACCCCGGTTCCACGAAGGCTCAATAGGTCATGCTTTTCGTTTCTACATATCAATTGCAGCGACTCCGGTTCTTTAACGGAAAATAACCAAGCTCCGATCGTTTGCAGCCTGACCCAATGTGGGTCGTGCCGCTCTTTTACTTGTATGTTACATTGCCGTAGGTTCTTCACTTCGGGTTGCAATAATAGCGTGATCTCGCAATCTGACGATAACGATGAGTCGAGTAGTGGCAATTCCAATGGGCATAGGTGGCAATACCAAGTCTGGATGCAGGTGTTCAGGTATAGCGCATCTACCAAGAAGTATGTGCTATGATCCGCGCTGAGTCCCAGATACTCCTTCTGTGGTATTATTTGCGCCGATATTGTTGTGTTGTGGTTTATCTGCTGTAGGGTCGGCCAGGTGTGTAGCTTGTACAGATGATATCCATTCCTCTCCACCAGAGGCACATGGATGGCTATTATTAATCTGTTCTTGTGATAACCTATTTTTGGTGTAACTATTTTGCTTAGTTCTTCAATGCGTAAGTATCCTTTTGGGATCGGTAACTCAAATTCCGTCGCGGAGTCCTGTATTTCCTTGACAATTGATTTTAAATTGAATCCAGTTAGCAAAGAAGGATGTAATTTTCCCTCTCTTGCAAAATGTATCGCCCGTATGAACTTTCGCGTCATCGTAATATAATGGTCGAGCGAGATTTCCACCGTGTGAGAGTAATGATTAAGTGTGAGACTGTAGTTTAGGAGCGCCCTTTCCTCGTTGATGGAGTTTATGTTGCTTAATATTTCTTGGATCTTGACACCCTGATTTTTGATCGCCTGCTTGTTCTTTAGGGCTGTATCGTGTAGGTTTTGCAGGTTGCTTTGGGTTATATGCGTTTGGTTTTTGACGATCTGCGTGAGGATATGCTGGTCCTGGTATAGCTTGTCTATTTCCCCGTTGAAGTAGTCTGCGTCGTCTTCGGTGAGGGTTCCAAAAAGGTAGTGACTTGCTGTTCCAATAAATCCAAATGGTGCACTTCTACGAACCATGGTACGCGGAATGTGGTCTATGTCGGCGGCTACAATTTCCAACGCTAACTCTTTCGTTTCCAGATATAGATCCATCGCTTCTCGAATTTTACTGTCGAGGTAATGGGTTCGGAGAAGCAAATCGCATTGATCCCGTATTGAAGAATTTGTGCATTCCGCGTAGATTTTGTTTAATCTCGGTTTTTCGTTGGGGAAATTTTCCTCGAGTTTTCCTACATCTATGAAGAGGACAACTCGCCAATCCGCGCGTTTGAACCGAATGTTATACAATTTTTCATAATATAAGCCAGGACTATCGTTAATTGGCGTCACGGTGTACGACTCGGTAGGGGTCGCGGGTTGAAAGCGAAGTGACAAAGAAATTAGAAGTGCCAAGCCTAAGACATCCATTCTCCAATTTGTTTGCCCCCCCCTGTTCCAGGTCCAGGGCAAAAGGAAGAAAAAAAAAATTCTTAATTAGGTGTGAGTTCCAATTTGTCTGTATGTTTAACGAATCTTTTCCCATCATTATCTTCTAGTATGACGTTATTATGTTCTAAAATTCCAACAATTTTATATGGTCCGTGATATCGTTTACTGAATTTTCCTTGTCTTGGTTGTACTAGAACGCGTGCCATATCTCCGATTCTTCCTTGAAACGGTTTGGCTTTTTGATCGTAGTAAAATTTTGAAGTGTGCTTTGCAGATATTAAATTTTTGCCCGCTAATACTTGCATTTCCGTTAATCTAACTATTAGGTCGCGAAGATACGAGTTATAAGTCGGCAATTCTTCTTCGGTTGGCAAGGTACTAGGAAATCTAGCTAATTTGCCAAATACCAATTCGTAAGGAGTAAAATTTGTAGCTTCATGAACCGAAGTGTTATACGAAAACATTGCAAAGGGAACTAAACGATCCCAGTCGTCGAAATCATCTAAATAGTGTTTTATATAATCTGCCAATACTATGTGACTTCTCTCTAATGCACCGTTCGATTGTGGTCTATAGCTTGATGTGGTTACGTGATCCATTCTAAATAATTTTGCCATTTCCCCGAGAAGTTTGTTTACGAAGCTAGTGCCTCTATCCGTTAATATAACACGTGGCGCTCCAAACTGAAGAATTAGTGTTTCTACTATGGCGTGTGCTATTGTTTCTGCTTTAATATCCGGAACAGGTATGGCTAGACAGTATTTAGTTAAATTATCTTGCATGGTGAGTATGTGACGATTGCCATTAGGAGTAATAGGTAACGGTCCCACGGTATCTAAGGATACTTTAACAAATGGTTCTAACGGGGTATCTGTAATTAACATCGGCTCCCTTGTTTTAGCACGTACTATCTTGTTTTCCTGACAGCTACTGCAGGTCCTTATAAAATTTTGAATATCGTTCCTCATTCCTGGCCAATAAAATCTTTCTCGGATTCTCTGATAAGTTTTCGTAATTCCCTTATGTCCACCTACCAAACTACCGTGATATTCGGAAATTATTTCCGATCGGAGTTCTTCAGGTGGCACTTGAATTGTACCATTACAGATAATTATCTCGATATCACTTTTACCAAAAGTATTCATTAACAAGTCTATTAATGTACCCTGAGATAGTGTATCGGTTAGATCTCCTGATTTCGAAATTTTGAGCGATTTTGTGCCTGATTTTATTAAAGATTTCTTTAAATTTTCCAATCCAATTTTTACTTGATCTATATCCAAAGTATCGAAATGGTTCTTTTGAATAACCACACTAAAAATTCTGTGCTTTCCTCGAGTCGTGATGAGAATTTGACCGACCCTTGGTTTCATTTCTCGCAGATTTTCGATGCTTATAGCCCCTATGTCTACGAGTAATCTTCCTATAGGGTTGACAAGTTCACAGTCCGACGAAATGAAATGCACGTAATTTCCAGTGGTTGCAGTTAAGTTGTCTCTACTAAAACTCAACAGTTTTGACGTTCTTCGAGGAAGATTTAATGGTGAGGTTGTTTCTATATCAGGTGGTATATCTTCTGTTATCCTAATGCCGGCATAGTAAGGTTCATTCGGAATTTCAGCTGATGAGACCTTTGGTTCCTCCTTTCCAGCGGACACTTACTGAGGTACGGAAAAGGTGTGATATGAGGGACGGGGTGTAGATAAGGCTAGTGGTCGGCGTAATGGCATAGGAGTAGGAAACACAGATCTACGCGGTTGCCAGTGAATTTTTGTTTGTTCATTCTGTCTTTCTGATGTGTCATAACGGTTTAATAGCCCCTTAATTCGTCTATCCAGTTCCTCATCGTCAATTTCTTCTTCATTACTATCGTTTGTTGCGTCTGATTGAGATTGTTCCAGAGTAAGGTTACGTTGTTGCAAAGATTCGTCAAATTTGGCAAATGAATTTTGTAATTCCTGTAAGTCGATTGGCTGATCTGAAGTATCAATAAAAACGTCGTCGTCACTGTTGTCTAAAGGTGGTTGTACTTCTACTATAATATTGTCTGGTAAATTTCTCATATTATTATCAGCTTCGTCTGTCTTTTCCTCCCGAATGGGTTCCAATTGTAAGTCAGTTTCACCTGGTTTTGATCTTCGCGGGGTAACTAAAGACTTCGGAGGTAAATCTAGGCTAGGTAAAGTACTTTTCCGTTTGCGTAATATTGGTGGTATAACAGTTTCTGCGTCAGTTTCGTCGGTGTCTTTATCGTCTGTTATTGTCAGTGAAGTAGTTGATCTCAGTTTCTGTCGAGTACGTAGTGCAATCGAATCGGGATTTATGGGGTTTTTGGGCTTGTTCTTAGAGCCAACTGGTCGACCGGGTCCCTTAGGAATTTCGGAATTGGTGGTGGTTGGTTTTGAACATGCCGCCCGTTTCTGAATCGGGAAAATCTGTATGGAATCGGAGTCGGAATCGGAAGAATGGTCCGTGGAGGAAGTATCGGAAGGGTTTACTGGATTACGAGATAGTGCATCTGCGTTTACATTTAGGCGACCCGGTTTATGAACAAAGTTGTATTCGTAATCTCGCAATTTTAATCTCCAACGGATTAGCCTCTGACCTGGATCCTTTATTGAATCTATCCACTTTAGTGGTTCATGATCGCTGAATAAAGTAAATTTTCTGCCATATAGGTACGGCCTAAAATGCAAAACTGAGTATAGAACTGCCAAGCATTCTTTCTCAGTAGTGGAGTAATTTTGTTCCGGTTTGGTTAAATTTCTGGAAAGGTAAGCTACTGGCAAATCGTGGCCATCAACTTCTTGAGATAAAACGGCACCTATTGCAAAGTCAGATGCATCCGTCGTAAGTGTAAATGGTTTATCAAAATTCGGATACTGGAGGATTGGAAACTCGCACAGCGCCTTGCGCAGCTCACGAAAACTACGCTTCTGTTCCATTCCCCATTCAAATTTGGTGTCCTTTTTTAAAAGTGCTGTTAACGGTTTGGCCTTCGCAGCGAAATCTCTTATGAAGCGCCGATAGTAACCAGCAAGTCCTAGGAACTGCCTAATGTTTTTCTGATTCTGGGGTTTCGGAAATTTTCTGACTGCCTTTATTTTCCTGGGATCTGGTTTTACCCCTTTTCGACTAATTACGTGTCCTAAATAAGATACTTCTGTTTTCAAGAATTCGCACTTGTCCGGTTGCAATGTTAATTTAGCATCGGTCAATTTAGTCAACAAGCGGCGAATCTTTTTCCCGTGTTCTTCTAGAGTTTTAGCGTAAATAACTATGTCGTCCAAATATACGAATAATTCTACCCCTTGCAATCCGCGCAGTACTTGATCCATAAGTCTTTGAAAAGTAGCTGGAGCATTTTTCAGACCCTCTGGCATTCGAATGTATTCGTAATGGCCATTTGGTGTGGAAAATGCCGTTTTCTGTCTGTCACGTGGGTCCATTTCAATTTGTTGGAACCCACTTGCCAAATCAAAGGTTGTAAAATATCTAGCTTCACCCAAATGATCCAAAATATCTGTTATGTTCGGTAGTGGGTACGCATCACCAACGGTTTTCTCATTTAACTTTCGAAAATCAATTACCATTCGCCACCTGGGATTGCCCTGGGAATCAGGTTTCTTTGGTACGATCCAAAGTGGAGAATTGTATGGAGACTTTGAAGGCGTAATTATCCCACTATTTAATTTTGAAGAAATTTGGTTTTCTATTTCAGTTTTATGAACCGGTGGAAATCTGTACTGTCGGGTATTTATGGGTAAATCGTCAGTTGTGTGTATTCTGTGTTGAATTAAGGGAGTTGCCTCTAATTTGTCACCCGGTAAATGAAAGCAATCAGGAAACTCTTCTATCAAATCTATTACATGTTCCCGTTCTTCTATATTCAAATGACTCAGACGTAACTTGTCTAAGATTCTGGAGACTCTGTCGCCGTAATGTTTCGTTTCTATATATTCCGAATCAGAATCTGTTTCTAAGTGTTTATCTTCTTCTGGGAAATTATGATATTCAAACGGATAAATTTCTTGTGGAGGAACTTCTAACTCAATATCTTTTTCAAGGGTATTTATGGCTAACACATGGCATACGCCTTGATTTACGCTAACTGCTGCTTCCCCGATGTATATACCCGCTTTAGTCGATAATTTAGGTAAATAACCTTCTAATAATTCTGGATTGATGACATCGATAGCGACTGCTTGACGAGTACGGGCTTTCAACAAAAGTATACGCGGTTTAAAATTTCGCGGTTTATACGTGTTTGGTTTTTCTCCGATAAATCTAAAAGGTTTTATGGGTTCTGATTTGGTTACTAGTGTTTTACGAGCAAAAGATATTTCGGCCTGTTCTTGGCGCAAAAATTCCTTTCCTAGAATTCCGTCACTTTTAAGAGGGAAAGACGATTTTACCGCATGAAATTTCACAGGTTGCCCCAAAAGCGTGACTGTGGTTGTACCAATTGTTTCTAGGCTTTCCGGTGTTATCCCGGCTATTGTAATGGATTCATGCAATTCTACAATCTGGTCTACATGTAGAGCGTTTACTTTAATTAAATTTATGTCCGACCCGGTATCTACTAAGAGGCGAGCGAAACCGTCGCGGAACTCCTTAGCTTGCATTTCTACGAGCGGTGACTCCCGCTGACGCGAGTAAGAGAAGTAGGTTCGTTGCCTTCCAAGGTCCCGGCCTTGCTGCGACGCTCTCGGCTCGGATAACTCGCCGTCGCGCCTCTCCAGCGAGTCATTTCGGAGTTTAAATTCGTATTTTCAAATCGATTTGGCGATTCGGATCGAAATTGATTAGATTTATAGTTCAGCGAACTTGGTCTAGATTCACTTTTCCGTGGCGGAGGGGATTCTGCGCGAAATTGTATAGATTTCCGAAATGGGGAAGGTGATCTTGGTTCGCGTTTGTATGGGGAAAATGGAGGAGGTTCGATTGGTAAAGGTTGGTTTTGTGGTGTAACGTTGTGCGGGCTCGGCATGGAGTTACGACTGGTATTCGGGTAGTGGTACATAGGATTGTAATGCATAGGAGGACCAAAATAATAAGGGTAGTACGGCGGATATGGTGGATATGGTGGGAATTGGTACTTGTATGGATCTGGTGGCACAGGTTCGCGAGCAGCTGATTTCAAAATGCTAATGGGTGGTGTCGACCGATTTGCAGGCCCTGGGGTAGGACTAGGACTCCTTGATTCTTGGTCGCGATAATTCTTGTGCCGATAACGTGATTCTATAGGCTTCGAATTTATTTCTGAATCTGGATTTGAATCGCGAGATAGCATTAACCGAGTAGGTCCGAACCCCGGAATTACCCCTGTTTTCATGCGTGACTCTAGCATTGAAGCAATCTTTACCGCGCTATCTAAGGTTTTGGGTTCGCGCGTAGCAACAGACAAAGCTATTTCGTCCGGCAGCCCTCGAATAAATGCTTCTAATGCACTTTCCTCGACAAGCGTCATCATCCGCTCAGCGTCACATCCATATTTATCTTCTAATGCAGTACGAGCACCATTTACCAGAATATTTAATCTGTCGGAAAAATCGTTCACGGATTCGCCCCTGTTCATTCGTATACTTTCTATTTCGCGATTGTAATATGAATAACCTTTTCCAGGCGCGAATCTTTCCTTTAGGTGTTTAACCAAATCATCTACTTTCCTGAATGTTCTTCCCCAAGTGCTATCTCTAGCAGCCCCTTGCAATTTGCCTAGTACTGCCCTAAGGAACGATCCCTCTAATGCCGGTGGTACGAAAACTGACCCATTATGTACGTCTTGAAGAAAATTCTTAAGAGGGATATTTTTGCCATCAAAATACGGTATATTTAACGTGCTATTTTGTACCGTGAAGCATTCTGCCATAGATGTCATCATAGAATTAGTAATACTTAAATCTTCGGCGAACGCGCTTGCCGCATTAGTCGCGTTCGCGCTCCGAGCTGCGTTTCCATTCGGATTCATTTTCAACAATATGTATATAGTTATGTATGGTTTGCAAAAGAAAGGAACAATATATATATGCGTGTGTAATATGTGAGAACAAGGATTGAATTTTGTGCTAAGAGATTATTTTTTTTTTTTTTTTTTTTTTTTTTTTTTTTTATAATACCAAAGATTTATCAATGTTCAATCCTTCTTCCCAGTAGGTAACAAAACATCAATGCAATAGATCACAATTCAAGAGAAATTATTCGCATAAATAGCAACAATATATCAAATACACAAATATTAAAATATCAAACAGATAAATGTCATCAAAGCAATATATAATAGTAGACCAGAAATCAATTCGTAAAAATACAGAAAATTCAGTAAAATAATATTTTACGATATCATGGAACAAATAATGAAACGAAATTTAAATTATAAATAGAGAGCTTCTGGACCGAAGGTGGGAGAAGAGAAAAATACATAAAACAATTTCCTTTAAATCCAAAATCTAAATTGAAAAATCTTAAATCAATAATCCTTATCAGATTTAAATCTCGATTTAACAGATCTATCCCACTTCTGACACCAGTTTTAGCTGTTACGAACGGCGTATTATTCGAACGTCCCGTCCGTCGTCGAGCGGGTGCCGACGGATGGTAGATTCCGTGCGTAACGGCCAAGACGAAAAACGAATCGCGCGCGGGTTTCCGCGGTTGACTCTATTTGAAAATTTTGTAGCTCTCCCCAGCCTAAGGCGAGGAGAGGACAGGATGGATGGGTCGATCTGTTAAGACCTATACAGGTCTGGCTTAATCGAAATCTAAAGGATAAGGGTATTGAATAATAGAACTGAATCTCACAATGATATAATGGGTAAAAGCAATGTGTATTCAAATTTAAACAAAGAAACGTTACAAACGGTAAGTGAAATATCGACTAAGTTGGATATGAAATAATTGATTTGGAATAGATATATGTACGTTAACAATTTATTGGTGGTGAAGCTGGCTCGAAATCGAGTGATTACGATCCAATCGAATCTATCTTTCGTTTCCGAAACAACCTCCCATTTACAGGCAAAATGTATATTTTAAAATAGTCCAACGGTAGAGAAACTCACTAATGAGACGGCGGTTTACAATAGAATGTGACCAGATAATTATGGTAATGGCAAATTAGAACTCACCCTGGATTTTGAGATGATACAAATATGCGATGATAATTGCGCTTTGTGTTATCTTTTATCTCGTCGAGATTAACTCGGAGTTCAAGTGGCTGCACAGAAGAGTGGATGGATTAGAACTGCACTTTTTCGAATTTACCTATTCTAATGATTCTATAGATCATGCAATACTAAAATATACGGTTAACGAATCTTATAGGTAGGTTTTACAATACAATTCTCGCACGAAACTCTGAGTCTTTCGGAACTACAGCGTTACCGAACTACGCTCACGGAGAATCTAGGATTCTCTCACGGTTTCGCGGGTTAACAATCACGCACCTCGCGACTTTACGATTGAAAACCAAGAGATTTATTTGTTTAACGAGGATTATAAAGTCCGTTACCGCGTTTCGAACTATTGAAGTTATTCGCGTATAACCTAAGCTTAACTAAACCCTCGGACTATGCCTACGCACCTCGCGACTTTCCAGACGATAGTGACGAGTTGAGCTCGTCTTTGGCCTCACAAGGGTGGGCCCTAGGTGGAGGTGGTAGCCACGTTCCGTGGTCACGTTTTGCTAAGGTTAACAATTTTGGGTGCTAGTCTCCATCCTCCCTTCCGTCCGAGCCCCACACATCAGCCGCTGCTGATTTGCCTCGCAATTCCTGGGACCGGAGGGCGTACGTGACTCGAAGCGATCTTTGTCAGCAGGGCAGCCGGATGTACATATCTTTGTTATTGAATCTCAAACGATATCGTAATCCAGTTAGAGAGAACTCTGAATGCATAGGCATTCCTGCATCATCGGAATCGGAGAACAATTATTAACGTTCTGCGTATTTGCCGAAGGAATTTCAATCATTGGCAAATGCGCAGGCAATGAACTCAAAAGAAAAAGAATTTTAGTCCCCGGGACGTAACAAAACTACGATCCCCATTGTTAATCCCTTAACGGAAATTATTTGTAACTTTCGACAAGCAGAACAATGAATGGAACAGGTAGACGGTTGAAATCATTGTATATATTGCTTCTATATAGTCTAAGAAACATGTATGCAAAGCATCCAAACAGTACAATTCGACTATTTTTTGTTCTTAAAGTTTAGTGAACAATGAGCCCCAATGGTTAATCCTTTATCGGAAATTATTTGTAATTTTCGACAAGTAGAACAATGAGTGGAACAGGTAGACGGTTGTAATCAATGTATATATTGCTTCAATATAGTCTAAGAAACATATATGCAAAGCATCCAAACAGTACCATTCGCCAATTTTTTGTTCTTAAAGTTTAAGTGAACAATGAGCCCAATGTTAATCCTTTAACGGAAATTATTTGTAAATTTCGACAAGTAGAACAATGAATGGAACACGTAGACGGCTGAAATCTTTGTATATATTGCTTCCATATAGTCTAAGAAACATGTACGCAAAGCATCCAAACAGTACCATTCGCCAATTTTTTGTTCTTCAAGTTTAAGTGAACAATGAGCCCCAATCGTTAATCCTTTATCGGAAATTATTTGTAATTTTCGACAAGTAGAACAATGAATGGAACAGGTATACGGTTGAAATCTTTGTATATATTGCTTCAATATAGTCTAAGAAACATATATGCAAAGCATCCAAACAGTACCATTCGCCAATTTGTTGTTCTTCAAGTTGAAGTGAATAACGAGCCCCATTGATAATCATGAAATTGAAATTATTTGTAACTTTCTACAAGTAGAACAATGAATAGTAAAGGTAGACGGGTGAAATCTTTGTTTACATTGCTTCTATATAATCTAAGAAACATATATGCAAAGCATCCAAACAGTACAATTCGCCAATTATTTCATCTTCATGTTTAAGTGAACTACGAGCCCCATTGTTAATCCTTTAAAGGAAATTATTTGTAAATTTCGACAAGTAGAACAATGAATGGATCATGTAGACGGTTGAAATCATTGTATATATTACTTCTAAATAGTCTAAGAAACATATATGCTAAGCATCCAAACAGTACAATTCGCCAATTATTTCATCTTCATGTTTAAGTGAACTACGAGCCCCATTGTTAATCCTTTAAAGGAAATTATTTGTAAATTTCGACAAGTAGAACAATGAATGGATCATGTAGACGGTTGAAATCTTTGTATATATTGCTTCCATATAGTCTAAGAAACATGTACGCAAAGCATCCAAACAGTACCATTCGCCAATTTTTTGTTCTTCAAGTTTATGTGAACAATGAGCACCATTGTTCATCCTTTATCGGAAATTATTTGTAAATTTCGACAAGTAGAACAATGATTGGAACACACAGACGGTTGAAATCTTTGTATATATTGCTTCCATATAGTCTAAGAAACGTATATGCAAATCATCCAAACAGTACAATTCGCCAATTATTTGATCTTCAAGTTTAAGTGAACTACGAGCCCCATTGTTAATACTTTAACGGAAATTATTTGTAACTTGCGACAAGTAGAACAATGAATGGAACAGGTAGACGGTTGAAATCAATGTATATATTGCTTCTATATAGTCTAAGAAACATATATGCAAAGCATCCAAACAGTACCATTCATCAATTTTTTGTTCTTCAAGTTTAATTGAACAACGAGCCCCATTGTTAATCTTTTAAAGGAAATTATTTGTAAATTTCGACAAGTTGAACAATGATTGGAACACGTAGACGGTTGAAATCTTTGTATATATTGCTTCCATATAGTCTAAGAAATATGTACGCAAAGCATCCAAACAGTACCATTCGCCAATTTTTTGTTCTTCAAGTTTAAGTGAACAATGAGCCCCAATCGTTAATCCTTTATCGGAAATTATTTGTAATTTTCGACAAGTAGAACAATGAATGGAACAGGTATACGGTTGAAATCTTTGTATATATTGCTTCAATGTAGTCTAAGAAACATATATGCAAAGCATCCAAACAGTACCATTCGCCAATTTGTTGTTCTTCAAGTTGAAGTGAATAACGAGCCCCATTGATAATCATGAAATGGAAATTATTTGTAACTTTCTACAAGTAGAACAATGAATAGTAAAGGTAGACGGGTGAAATCTTTCTATATATTGCTTCTATATAGTCTGAGAAACATATATGCAAAGCATCCAAACAGTACAATTCGCCAATTTTTTGTTCTTCAAGTTTAAGTGAACTACGAGCCCCATGGATAATCATGAAACGGAAATTATTTGTAACTTTCGACATGTAGAACAATGAATGGAACAGGTAGACGGTTGAAATCATTATATATATTGCTTCTATATAGTCTAAGAAACATATATGCATAGCATCCACACAGTACAATTCGCCAATTTATTGTTCTTCAAGTTTAAGTGAACAACGAGCCCCATTGTTAATCCTTTAAAGGAAATTATTTGTAAATTTCGACAAGTAGAACAATGATTGGAACACGTAGACGGTTGAAATATTATTATATATTGCTTCCATATAGTCTAAGAAACATATATGCAAAGCATCCAAACAGTACCATTCGCCAATTTTTTGTTCTTCAAGTTTAAGTGAACAATGAGCCCCATTGTTACTCCTTTATCGGAAATTATTTGTAACTTTCGACAAGTAGAACAATGAATGGAACAGGTAGACGGTTGAAATCTTTGTATATATTGCTTCTATATAGTCTAAGAAACATATATGCAAAGCATCCAAACAGTACAATTCGCCAATTTTTTGTTCTTCAAGTTTAAGTGAACATTGAGCCCCAATGGTTAATCCTTTATCGGAAATTATTTGTAACTTTCGACAAGTAGAACAATGAATGGAACAGGTAGACGGTTGAAATCTTTGAATATATTGCTTCTTTATAGTCTAAGAAAGTTATATGCAAAGCATCCAAACAGTACAATTCGCCAATTTTTTGTTCTTCAAGTTTAAGTGAACAATGAGCCCCAATGGTTAATCCTTTATCGGAAATTATTTGTAACTTTCGACAAGTAGAACAATGAATGGAACAGGTAGACGGTTGAAATATTTGTATATATTGCTTCCGTATAGTCTAAGAAACATATATGCAAAGCATCCAAACAGTACAATTCGCCAATTTTTTGTTCTTCAAGTTTAAGTGAACAATGAGCCCCATTGTTAATCCTTTATCGGAAATTATTTGTAACTTTCGACAAGTAGAACAATGAATGGAACAGGTAGACTGTTGAAATCTTTGTATATATTGCTTCTATATAGTCTAAGAATCATATATGCAAAGCATCCAAACAGTACCAGTTGCCAATTTTTTGTTCTTCAAGTTTAAGTGAACAAAGAGGCCCATTGATAATCATGAAACGGAAATTATTTGTAACTTTCGACAAGAAGAACAATAAATAGAACAGGTAGACGGTTGAAATATTTGTATATATTGCTTCCGTATAGTCTAAGAAGCATATATGCAAAGCATCCAAACAGTACCATTCGCCAATTTTTTGTTCTTCAAGGTTAAGTGAACAACGAGCCCCATTGTTAATCCTTTAAAGGAAATTATTTGTAAATTTCGACAAGTAGAACAATGATTGGAACACGTAGACGGTTGAAATATTATTATATATTGCTTCTATATAGTCTAAGAAACATATATGCAAAGCATCCAAACAGTACCATTCGCCAATTTTTTGTTCTTCAAGTTTAAGTGAACAACGAGCCCCATGGATAATCATGAAACGGAAATTATTTGTAACTTTCGACATGTAGAACAATGAATGGAACACGTAGACGGTTGAAATATTATTATATATTGCTTCCATATAGTCTAAGAAACATATATGCAAAGCATCCAAACAGTACCATTCGCCAATTTTTTGTTCTTCAAGTTTAAGTGAACAATGAGCCCCATTGTTACTCCTTTATCGGAAATTATTTGTAACTTTCGACAAGTAGAACAATGAATGGAACAGGTAGACGGTTGAAATCTTTGTATATATTGCTTCTATATAGTCTAGGAAACATATATGCAAAGCATCCAAAAAGTACAATTATCCAATTTTTTGTTCTTCAAGTTTAAGTGAACAATGAGCCCCAATGGTTAATCCTTTATCGGAAATTATTTGTAAATTTCGACAAGTAGAACAATGATTGGAACACGTAGACGGTTGAAATATTATTATATATTGCTTCCATATAGTCTAAGAAACATATATGCAAAGCATCCAAACAGTACAATTCGCCAATTTTTTGTTCTTCAAGTTTAAGTGAACAATGAGCCCCATTGTTACTCCTTTATCGGAAATTATTTGTAACTTTCGACAAGTAGAACAATGATTGGAACACACAGACGGTTGAAATCTTTGTATATATTGCTTCCATATAGTCTAAGAAACATATATGCATATCATCCAAACAGTACAATTCGCCAATTATTTGATCTTCAAGTTTAAGTGAACTACGAGCCCCATTGTTAATACTTTAACGGAAATTATTTGTAACTTGCGACAAGTAGAACAATGAATGGAACAGGTAGACGGTTGAAATCAATGTATATATTGCTTCTATATAGTCTAAGAAACATATATGCAAAGCATCCAAACAGTACCATTAATCAATTTTTTGTTCTTCAAGTTTAATTGAACAACGAGCCCCATTGTTAATCTTTTAAAGGAAATTATTTGTAAATTTCGACAAGTTGAACAATGATTGGAACACGTAGACGGTTGAAATCTTTGTATATATTGCTTCCATATAGTCTAAGAAACATGTACGCAACGCATCCAAACAGTACCATTCGCCAATTTTTTGTTCTTCAAGTTTAAGTGAACAATGAGCCCCAATCGTTAATCCTTTATCGGAAATTATTTGTAATTTTCGACAAGTAGAACAATGAATGGAACAGGTATACGGTTGAAATCTTTGTATATATTGCTTCAATATAGTCTAAGAAACATATATGCAAAGCATCCAAACAGTACCATTCGCCAATTTGTTGTTCTTCAAGTTGAAGTGAATAACGAGCCCCATTGATAATCATGAAATGGAAATTATTTGTAAATTTCTACAAGTAGAACAATGAATAGTAAAGGTAGACGGGTGAAATCTTTCTATATATTGCTTCTATATAGTCTGAGAAACATATATGCAAAGCATCCAAACAGTACAATTCGCCAATTTTTTGTTCTTCAAGTTTAAGTGAACAACGAGCCCCATGGATAATCATGAAACGGAAATTATTTGTAACTTTCGACATGTAGAACAATGAATGGAACAGGTAGACGGTTGAAATCATTATATATATTGCTTCTATATAGTCTAAGAAACATATATGCATAGCATCCACACAGTACAATTCGCCAATTTATTGTTCTTCAAGTTTAAGTGAACAACGAGCCCCATTGTTAATCCTTTAAAGGAAATTATTTGTAAATTTCGACAAGTAGAACAATGATTGGAACACGTAGACGGTTGAAATATTATTATATATTGCTTCCATATAGTCTAAGAAACATATATGCAAAGCATCCAAACAGTACAATTCGCCAATTTTTTGTTCTTCAAGTTTAAGTGAACAATGAGCCCCATTGTTACTCCTTTATCGGAAATTATTTGTAACTTTCGACAAGTAGAACAATGAATGGAACAGGTAGACGGTTGAAATCTTTGTATATATTGCTTCTATATAGTCTAAGAAACATATATGCAAAGCATCCAAACAGTACAATTCGCCAATTTTTTGTTCTTCAAGTTTAAGTGAACAATGAGCCCCAATGGTTAATCCTTTATCGGAAATTATTTGTAACTTTCGACAAGTAGAACAATGAATGGAACAGGTAGACGGTTGAAATCTTTGTATATATTGCTTCTATATAGTCTAAGAAACATATATGCAAAGCATCCAAACAGTACCATTCATCAATTTTTTGTTCTTCAAGTTTAATTGAACAACGAGCCCCATTGTTAATCTTTTAAAGGAAATTATTTGTAAATTTCGACAAGTTGAACAATGATTGGAACACGTAGACGGTTGAAATCTTTGTATATATTGCTTCCATATAGTCTAAGAAACATGTACGCAAAGCATCCAAACAGTACCATTCGCCAATTTTTTGTTCTTCAAGTTTAAGTGAACAATGAGCCCCAATGTTACTCCTTTATCGGAAATTATTTGTAACTTTCGACAAGTAGAACAATGAATGGAACAGGTAGACGGTTGAAATCTTTGTATATATTGCTTCTATATAGTCTAAGAAACATATATGCAAAGCATCCAAACAGTACAATTCGCCAATTTTTTGTTCTTCAAGTTTAAGTGAACATTGAGCCCCAATGGTTAATCCTTTATCGGAAATTATTTGTAACTTTCGACAAGTAGAACAATGAATGGAACAGGTAGACGGTTGAAATCTTTGAATATATTGCTTCTATATAGTCTAAGAAAGTAATATGCAAAGCATCCAAACAGTACAATTCGCCAATTTTTTGTTCTTCAAGGTTAAGTGAACAATGAGCCCCAATGGTTAATCCTTTATCGGAAATTATTTGTAACTTTCGACAAGTAGAACAATGAATGGAACAGGTAGACGGTTGAAATATTTGTATATATTGCTTCCGTATAGTCTAAGAAACATATATGCAAAGCATCCAAACAGTACAATTCGCCAATTTTTTGTTCTTCAAGTTTAAGTGAACAATGAGCCCCATTGTTAATCCTTTATCGGAAATTATTTGTAACTTTCGACAAGTAGAACAATGAATGGAACAGGTAGACTGTTGAAATCTTTGTATATATTGCTTCTATATAGTCTAAGAATCATATATGCAAAGCATCCAAACAGTACCAGTTGCCAATTTTTTGTTCTTCAAGTTTAAGTGAACAAAGAGGCCCATTGATAATCATGAAACGGAAATTATTTGTAACTTTCGACAAGAAGAACAATAAATAGAACAGGTAGACGGTTGAAATATTTGTATATATTGCTTCCGTATAGTCTAAGAAGCATATATGCAAAGCATCCAAACAGTACCATTCGCCAATTTTTTGTTCTTCAAGGTTAAGTGAACAACGAGCCCCATTGTTAATCCTTTAAAGGAAATTATTTGTAAATTTCGACAAGTAGAACAATGATTGGAACACGTAGACGGTTGAAATATTATTATATATTGCTTCCATATAGTCTAAGAAACATGTACGCAAAGCATCCAAACAGTACCATTCGCCAATTTTTTGTTCTTCAAGTTTAAGTGAACAATGAGCCCCAATCGTTAATCCTTTATCGGAAATTATTTGTAATTTTCGACAAGTAGAACAATGAATGGAACAGGTATACGGTTGAAATCTTTGTATATATTGCTTCAATGTAGTCTAAGAAACATATATGCAAAGCATCCAAACAGTACCATTCGCCAATTTGTTGTTCTTCAAGTTGAAGTGAATAACGAGCCCCATTGATAATCATGAAATGGAAATTATTTGTAACTTTCTACAAGTAGAACAATGAATAGTAAAGGTAGACGGGTGAAATCTTTCTATATATTGCTTCTATATAGTCTGAGAAACATATATGCAAAGCATCCAAACAGTACAATTCGCCAATTTTTTGTTCTTCAAGTTTAAGTGAACTACGAGCCCCATGGATAATCATGAAACGGAAATTATTTGTAACTTTCGACATGTAGAACAATGAATGGAACAGGTAGACGGTTGAAATCATTATATATATTGCTTCTATATAGTCTAAGAAACATATATGCATAGCATCCACACAGTACAATTCGCCAATTTATTGTTCTTCAAGTTTAAGTGAACAACGAGCCCCATTGTTAATCCTTTAAAGGAAATTATTTGTAAATTTCGACAAGTAGAACAATGATTGGAACACGTAGACGGTTGAAATATTATTATATATTGCTTCCATATAGTCTAAGAAACATATATGCAAAGCATCCAAACAGTACCATTCGCCAATTTTTTGTTCTTCAAGTTTAAGTGAACAATGAGCCCCATTGTTACTCCTTTATCGGAAATTATTTGTAACTTTCGACAAGTAGAACAATGAATGGAACAGGTAGACGGTTGAAATCTTTGAATATATTGCTTCTATATAGTCTAAGAAAGTTATATGCAAAGCATCCAAACAGTACAATTCGCCAATTTTTTGTTCTTCAAGGTTAAGTGAACAATGAGCCCCAATGGTTAATCCTTTATCGGAAATTATTTGTAACTTTCGACAAGTAGAACAATGAATGGAACAGGTAGACGGTTGAAATATTTGTATATATTGCTTCCGTATAGTCTAAGAAACATATATGCAAAGCATCCAAACAGTACAATTCGCCAATTTTTTGTTCTTCAAGTTTAAGTGAACAATGAGCCCCATTGTTAATCCTTTATCGGAAATTATTTGTAACTTTCGACAAGTAGAACAATGAATGGAACAGGTAGACTGTTGAAATCTTTGTATATATTGCTTCTATATAGTCTAAGAATCATATATGCAAAGCATCCAAACAGTACCAGTTGCCAATTTTTTGTTCTTCAAGTTTAAGTGAACAAAGAGGCCCATTGATAATCATGAAACGGAAATTATTTGTAACTTTCGACAAGAAGAACAATAAATAGAACAGGTAGACGGTTGAAATATTTGTATATATTGCTTCCGTATAGTCTAAGAAGCATATATGCAAAGCATCCAAACAGTACCATTCGCCAATTTTTTGTTCTTCAAGGTTAAGTGAACAACGAGCCCCATTGTTAATCCTTTAAAGGAAATTATTTGTAAATTTCGACAAGTAGAACAATGATTGGAACACGTAGACGGTTGAAATATTATTATATATTGCTTCTATATAGTCTAAGAAACATATATGCAAAGCATCCAAACAGTACCATTCGCCAATTTTTTGTTCTTCAAGTTTAAGTGAACAACGAGCCCCATGGATAATCATGAAACGGAAATTATTTGTAACTTTCGACATGTAGAACAATGAATGGAACACGTAGACGGTTGAAATATTATTATATATTGCTTCCATATAGTCTAAGAAACATATATGCAAAGCATCCAAACAGTACCATTCGCCAATTTTTTGTTCTTCAAGTTTAAGTGAACAATGAGCCCCATTGTTACTCCTTTATCGGAAATTATTTGTAACTTTCGACAAGTAGAACAATGAATGGAACAGGTAGACGGTTGAAATCTTTGTATATATTGCTTCTATATAGTCTAAGAAACATATATGCAAAGCATCCAAACAGTACAATTCGCCAATTTTTTGTTCTTCAAGTTTAAGTGAACAATGAGCCCCAATGGTTAATCCTTTATCGGAAATTATTTGTAACTTTCGACAAGTAGAACAATGAATGGAACAGGTAGACGGTTGAAATCTTTGTATATATTGCTTCTATATAGTCTAAGAAACATATATGCAAAGCATCCAAACAGTACCATTCATCAATTTTTTGTTCTTCAAGTTTAATTGAACAACGAGCCCCATTGTTAATCTTTTAAAGGAAATTATTTGTAAATTTCGACAAGTTGAACAATGATTGGAACACGTAGACGGTTGAAATCTTTGTATATATTGCTTCCATATAGTCTAAGAAACATGTACGCAAAGCATCCAAACAGTACCATTCGCCAATTTTTTGTTCTTCAAGTTTAAGTGAACAATGAGCCCCAATGTTACTCCTTTATCGGAAATTATTTGTAACTTTCGACAAGTAGAACAATGAATGGAACAGGTAGACGGTTGAAATCTTTGTATATATTGCTTCAATGTAGTCTAAGAAACATATATGCAAAGCATCCAAACAGTACCATTCGCCAATTTGTTGTTCTTCAAGTTGAAGTGAATAACGAGCCCCATTGATAATCATGAAATGGAAATTATTTGTAACTTTCTACAAGTAGAACAATGAATAGTAAAGGTAGACGGGTGAAATCTTTCTATATATTGCTTCTATATAGTCTGAGAAACATATATGCAAAGCATCCAAACAGTACAATTCGCCAATTTTTTGTTCTTCAAGTTTAAGTGAACTACGAGCCCCATGGATAATCATGAAACGGAAATTATTTGTAACTTTCGACATGTAGAACAATGAATGGAACAGGTAGACGGTTGAAATCATTATATATATTGCTTCTATATAGTCTAAGAAACATATATGCATAGCATCCACACAGTACAATTCGCCAATTTATTGTTCTTCAAGTTTAAGTGAACAACGAGCCCCATTGTTAATCCTTTAAAGGAAATTATTTGTAAATTTCGACAAGTAGAACAATGATTGGAACACGTAGACGGTTGAAATATTATTATATATTGCTTCCATATAGTCTAAGAAACATATATGCAAAGCATCCAAACAGTACCATTCGCCAATTTTTTGTTCTTCAAGTTTAAGTGAACAATGAGCCCCATTGTTACTCCTTTATCGGAAATTATTTGTAACTTTCGACAAGTAGAACAATGAATGGAACAGGTAGACGGTTGAAATCTTTGTATATATTGCTTCTATATAGTCTAAGAAACATATATGCAAAGCATCCAAACAGTACAATTCGCCAATTTTTTGTTCTTCAAGTTTAAGTGAACATTGAGCCCCAATGGTTAATCCTTTATCGGAAATTATTTGTAACTTTCGACAAGTAGAACAATGAATGGAACAGGTAGACGGTTGAAATCTTTGAATATATTGCTTCTATATAGTCTAAGAAAGTTATATGCAAAGCATCCAAACAGTACAATTCGCCAATTTTTTGTTCTTCAAGGTTAAGTGAACAATGAGCCCCAATGGTTAATCCTTTATCGGAAATTATTTGTAACTTTCGACAAGTAGAACAATGAATGGAACAGGTAGACGGTTGAAATATTTGTATATATTGCTTCCGTATAGTCTAAGAAACATATATGCAAAGCATCCAAACAGTACAATTCGCCAATTTTTTGTTCTTCAAGTTTAAGTGAACAATGAGCCCCATTGTTAATCCTTTATCGGAAATTATTTGTAACTTTCGACAAGTAGAACAATGAATGGAACAGGTAGACTGTTGAAATCTTTGTATATATTGCTTCTATATAGTCTAAGAATCATATATGCAAAGCATCCAAACAGTACCAGTTGCCAATTTTTTGTTCTTCAAGTTTAAGTGAACAAAGAGGCCCATTGATAATCATGAAACGGAAATTATTTGTAACTTTCGACAAGAAGAACAATAAATAGAACAGGTAGACGGTTGAAATATTTGTATATATTGCTTCCGTATAGTCTAAGAAGCATATATGCAAAGCATCCAAACAGTACCATTCGCCAATTTTTTGTTCTTCAAGGTTAAGTGAACAACGAGCCCCATTGTTAATCCTTTAAAGGAAATTATTTGTAAATTTCGACAAGTAGAACAATGATTGGAACACGTAGACGGTTGAAATATTATTATATATTGCTTCTATATAGTCTAAGAAACATATATGCAAAGCATCCAAACAGTACCATTCGCCAATTTTTTGTTCTTCAAGTTTAAGTGAACAACGAGCCCCATGGATAATCATGAAACGGAAATTATTTGTAACTTTCGACATGTAGAACAATGAATGGAACACGTAGACGGTTGAAATATTATTATATATTGCTTCCATATAGTCTAAGAAACATATATGCAAAGCATCCAAACAGTACCATTCGCCAATTTTTTGTTCTTCAAGTTTAAGTGAACAATGAGCCCCATTGTTACTCCTTTATCGGAAATTATTTGTAACTTTCGACAAGTAGAACAATGAATGGAACAGGTAGACGGTTGAAATCTTTGTATATATTGCTTCTATATAGTCTAAGAAACATATATGCAAAGCATCCAAACAGTACAATTCGCCAATTTTTTGTTCTTCAAGTTTAAGTGAACAATGAGCCCCAATGGTTAATCCTTTATCGGAAATTATTTGTAACTTTCGACAAGTAGAACAATGAATGGAACAGGTAGACGGTTGAAATCTTTGTATATATTGCTTCTATATAGTCTAAGAAACATATATGCAAAGCATCCAAACAGTACCATTCATCAATTTTTTGTTCTTCAAGTTTAATTGAACAACGAGCCCCATTGTTAATCTTTTAAAGGAAATTATTTGTAAATTTCGACAAGTTGAACAATGATTGGAACACGTAGACGGTTGAAATCTTTGTATATATTGCTTCCATATAGTCTAAGAAACATGTACGCAAAGCATCCAAACAGTACCATTCGCCAATTTTTTGTTCTTCAAGTTTAAGTGAACAATGAGCCCCAATGTTACTCCTTTATCGGAAATTATTTGTAACTTTCGACAAGTAGAACAATGAATGGAACAGGTAGACGGTTGAAATCTTTGTATATATTGCTTCTATATAGTCTAAGAAACATATATGCAAAGCATCCAAACAGTACAATTCGCCAATTTTTTGTTCTTCAAGTTTAAGTGAACATTGAGCCCCAATGGTTAATCCTTTATCGGAAATTATTTGTAACTTTCGACAAGTAGAACAATGAATGGAACAGGTAGACGGTTGAAATCTTTGAATATATTGCTTCTATATAGTCTAAGAAAGTAATATGCAAAGCATCCAAACAGTACAATTCGCCAATTTTTTGTTCTTCAAGGTTAAGTGAACAATGAGCCCCAATGGTTAATCCTTTATCGGAAATTATTTGTAACTTTCGACAAGTAGAACAATGAATGGAACAGGTAGACGGTTGAAATATTTGTATATATTGCTTCCGTATAGTCTAAGAAACATATATGCAAAGCATCCAAACAGTACAATTCGCCAATTTTTTGTTCTTCAAGTTTAAGTGAACAATGAGCCCCATTGTTAATCCTTTATCGGAAATTATTTGTAACTTTCGACAAGTAGAACAATGAATGGAACAGGTAGACTGTTGAAATCTTTGTATATATTGCTTCTATATAGTCTAAGAATCATATATGCAAAGCATCCAAACAGTACCAGTTGCCAATTTTTTGTTCTTCAAGTTTAAGTGAACAAAGAGGCCCATTGATAATCATGAAACGGAAATTATTTGTAACTTTCGACAAGAAGAACAATAAATAGAACAGGTAGACGGTTGAAATATTTGTATATATTGCTTCCGTATAGTCTAAGAAGCATATATGCAAAGCATCCAAACAGTACCATTCGCCAATTTTTTGTTCTTCAAGGTTAAGTGAACAACGAGCCCCATTGTTAATCCTTTAAAGGAAATTATTTGTAAATTTCGACAAGTAGAACAATGATTGGAACACGTAGACGGTTGAAATATTATTATATATTGCTTCCATATAGTCTAAGAAACATGTACGCAAAGCATCCAAACAGTACCATTCGCCAATTTTTTGTTCTTCAAGTTTAAGTGAACAATGAGCCCCAATCGTTAATCCTTTATCGGAAATTATTTGTAATTTTCGACAAGTAGAACAATGAATGGAACAGGTATACGGTTGAAATCTTTGTATATATTGCTTCAATGTAGTCTAAGAAACATATATGCAAAGCATCCAAACAGTACCATTCGCCAATTTGTTGTTCTTCAAGTTGAAGTGAATAACGAGCCCCATTGATAATCATGAAATGGAAATTATTTGTAACTTTCTACAAGTAGAACAATGAATAGTAAAGGTAGACGGGTGAAATCTTTCTATATATTGCTTCTATATAGTCTGAGAAACATATATGCAAAGCATCCAAACAGTACAATTCGCCAATTTTTTGTTCTTCAAGTTTAAGTGAACTACGAGCCCCATGGATAATCATGAAACGGAAATTATTTGTAACTTTCGACATGTAGAACAATGAATGGAACAGGTAGACGGTTGAAATCATTATATATATTGCTTCTATATAGTCTAAGAAACATATATGCATAGCATCCACACAGTACAATTCGCCAATTTATTGTTCTTCAAGTTTAAGTGAACAACGAGCCCCATTGTTAATCCTTTAAAGGAAATTATTTGTAAATTTCGACAAGTAGAACAATGATTGGAACACGTAGACGGTTGAAATATTATTATATATTGCTTCCATATAGTCTAAGAAACATATATGCAAAGCATCCAAACAGTACCATTCGCCAATTTTTTGTTCTTCAAGTTTAAGTGAACAATGAGCCCCATTGTTACTCCTTTATCGGAAATTATTTGTAACTTTCGACAAGTAGAACAATGAATGGAACAGGTAGACGGTTGAAATCTTTGTATATATTGCTTCTATATAGTCTAAGAAACATATATGCAAAGCATCCAAACAGTACAATTCGCCAATTTTTTGTTCTTCAAGTTTAAGTGAACATTGAGCCCCAATGGTTAATCCTTTATCGGAAATTATTTGTAACTTTCGACAAGTAGAACAATGAATGGAACAGGTAGACGGTTGAAATCTTTGAATATATTGCTTCTATATAGTCTAAGAAAGTTATATGCAAAGCATCCAAACAGTACAATTCGCCAATTTTTTGTTCTTCAAGGTTAAGTGAACAATGAGCCCCAATGGTTAATCCTTTATCGGAAATTATTTGTAACTTTCGACAAGTAGAACAATGAATGGAACAGGTAGACGGTTGAAATATTTGTATATATTGCTTCCGTATAGCCTAAGAAACATATATGCAAAGCATCCAAACAGTACAATTCGCCAATTTTTTGTTCTTCAAGTTTAAGTGAACAATGAGCCCCATTGTTAATCCTTTATCGGAAATTATTTGTAACTTTCGACAAGTAGAACAATGAATGGAACAGGTAGACTGTTGAAATCTTTGTATATATTGCTTCTATATAGTCTAAGAATCATATATGCAAAGCATCCAAACAGTACCAGTTGCCAATTTTTTGTTCTTCAAGTTTAAGTGAACAAAGAGGCCCATTGATAATCATGAAACGGAAATTATTTGTAACTTTCGACAAGAAGAACAATAAATAGAACAGGTAGACGGTTGAAATATTTGTATATATTGCTTCCGTATAGTCTAAGAAGCATATATGCAAAGCATCCAAACAGTACCATTCGCCAATTTTTTGTTCTTCAAGGTTAAGTGAACAACGAGCCCCATTGTTAATCCTTTAAAGGAAATTATTTGTAAATTTCGACAAGTAGAACAATGATTGGAACACGTAGACGGTTGAAATATTATTATATATTGCTTCTATATAGTCTAAGAAACATATATGCAAAGCATCCAAACAGTACCATTCGCCAATTTTTTGTTCTTCAAGTTTAAGTGAACAACGAGCCCCATGGATAATCATGAAACGGAAATTATTTGTAACTTTCGACATGTAGAACAATGAATGGAACACGTAGACGGTTGAAATATTATTATATATTGCTTCCATATAGTCTAAGAAACATATATGCAAAGCATCCAAACAGTACCATTCGCCAATTTTTTGTTCTTCAAGTTTAAGTGAACAATGAGCCCCATTGTTACTCCTTTATCGGAAATTATTTGTAACTTTCGACAAGTAGAACAATGAATGGAACAGGTAGACGGTTGAAATCTTTGTATATATTGCTTCTATATAGTCTAGGAAACATATATGCAAAGCATCCAAAAAGTACAATTATCCAATTTTTTGTTCTTCAAGTTTAAGTGAACAATGAGCCCCAATGGTTAATCCTTTATCGGAAATTATTTGTAAATTTCGACAAGTAGAACAATGATTGGAACACGTTGACGGTTGAAATATTATTATATATTGCTTCCATATAGTCTAAGAAACATATATGCAAAGCATCCAAACAGTACAATTCGCCAATTTTTTGTTCTTCAAGTTTAAGTGAACAATGAGCCCCATTGTTACTCCTTAATCGGAAATTATTTGTAACTTTCGACAAGTAGAACAATGATTGGAACACACAGACGGTTGAAATCTTTGTATATATTGCTTCCATATAGTCTAAGAAACATATATGCATATCATCCAAACAGTACAATTCGCCAATTATTTGATCTTCAAGTTTAAGTGAACTACGAGCCCCATTGTTAATACTTTAACGGAAATTATTTGTAACTTGCGACAAGTAGAACAATGAATGGAACAGGTAGACGGTTGAAATCAATGTATATATTGCTTCTATATAGTCTAAGAAACATCTATGCAAAGCATCCAAACATTACCATTAATCAATTTTTTGTTCTTCAAGTTTAATTGAACAACGAGCCCCATTGTTAATCTTTTAAAGGAAATTATTTGTAAATTTCGACAAGTTGAACAATGATTGGAACACGTAGACGGTTGAAATCTTTGTATATATTGCTTCCATATAGTCTAAGAAACATGTACGCAAAGCATCCAAACAGTACCATTCGCCAATTTTTTGTTCTTCAAGTTTAAGTGAACAATGAGCCCCAATCGTTAATCCTTTATCGGAAATTATTTGTAATTTTCGACAAGTAGAACAATGAATGGAACAGGTATACGGTTGAAATCTTTGTATATATTGCTTCAATATAGTCTAAGAAACATATATGCAAAGCATCCAAACAGTACCATTCGCCAATTTTTTGTTCTTCAAGTTGAAGTGAATAACGAGCCCCATTGATAATCATGAAATGGAAATTATTTGTAACTTTCTACAAGTAGAACAATGAATAGTAAAGGTAGACGGGTGAAATCTTTCTATATATTGCTTCTATATAGTCTGAGAAACATATATGCAAAGCATCCAAACAGTACAATTCGCCAATTTTTTGTTCTTCAAGTTTAAGTGAACAACGAGCCCCATGGATAATCATGAAACGGAAATTATTTGTAACTTTCGACATGTAGAACAATGAATGGAACAGGTAGACGGTTGAAATCATTATATATATTGCTTCTATATAGTCTAAGAAACATATATGCATAGCATCCACACAGTACAATTCGCCAATTTATTGTTCTTCAAGTTTAAGTGAACAACGAGCCCCATTGTTAATCCTTTAAAGGAAATTATTTGTAAATTTCGACAAGTAGAACAATGATTGGAACACGTAGACGGTTGAAATATTATTATATATTGCTTCCATATAGTCTAAGAAACATATATGCAAAGCATCCAAACAGTACAATTCGCCAATTTTTTGTTCTTCAAGTTTAAGTGAACAATGAGCCCCATTGTTACTCCTTTATCGGAAATTATTTGTAACTTTCGACAAGTAGAACAATGAATGGAACAGGTAGACGGTTGAAATCTTTGTATATATTGCTTCTATATAGTCTAAGAAACATATATGCAAAGCATCCAAACAGTACAATTCGCCAATTTTTTGTTCTTCAAGTTTAAGTGAACAATGAGCCCCAATGGTTAATCCTTTATCGGAAATTATTTGTAACTTTCGACAAGTAGAACAATGAATGGAACAGGTAGACGGTTGAAATCTTTGTATATATTGCTTCTATATAGTCTAAGAAACATATATGCAAAGCATCCAAACAGTACCATTCATCAATTTTTTGTTCTTCAAGTTTAATTGAACAACGAGCCCCATTGTTAATCTTTTAAAGGAAATTATTTCTAAATTTCGACAAGTTGAACAATGATTGGAACACGTAGACGGTTGAAATCTTTGTATATATTGCTTCCATATAGTCTAAGAAACATGTACGCAAAGCATCCAAACAGTACCATTCGCCAATTTTTTGTTCTTCAAGTTTAAGTGAACAATGAGCCCCAATCGTTAATCCTTTATCGGAAATTATTTGTAATTTTCGACAAGTAGAACAATGAATGGAACAGGTATACGGTTGAAATCTTTGTATATATTGCTTCAATGTAGTCTAAGAAACATATATGCAAAGCATCCAAACAGTACCATTCGCCAATTTGTTGTTCTTCAAGTTGAAGTGAATAACGAGCCCCATTGATAATCATGAAATGGAAATTATTTGTAACTTTCTACAAGTAGAACAATGAATAGTAAAGGTAGACGGGTGAAATCTTTCTATATATTGCTTCTATATAGTCTGAGAAACATATATGCAAAGCATCCAAACAGTACAATTCGCCAATTTTTTGTTCTTCAAGTTTAAGTGAACTACGAGCCCCATGGATAATCATGAAACGGAAATTATTTGTAACTTTCGACATGTAGAACAATGAATGGAACAGGTAGACGGTTGAAATCATTATATATATTGCTTCTATATAGTCTAAGAAACATATATGCATAGCATCCACACAGTACAATTCGCCAATTTATTGTTCTTCAAGTTTAAGTGAACAACGAGCCCCATTGTTAATCCTTTAAAGGAAATTATTTGTAAATTTCGACAAGTAGAACAATGATTGGAACACGTAGACGGTTGAAATATTATTATATATTGCTTCCATATAGTCTAAGAAACATATATGCAAAGCATCCAAACAGTACCATTCGCCAATTTTTTGTTCTTCAAGTTTAAGTGAACAATGAGCCCCATTGTTACTCCTTTATCGGAAATTATTTGTAACTTTCGACAAGTAGAACAATGAATGGAACAGGTAGACGGTTGAAATCTTTGTATATATTGCTTCTATATAGTCTAAGAAACATATATGCAAAGCATCCAAACAGTACAATTCGCCAATTTTTTGTTCTTCAAGTTTAAGTGAACATTGAGCCCCAATGGTTAATCCTTTATCGGAAATTATTTGTAACTTTCGACAAGTAGAACAATGAATGGAACAGGTAGACGGTTGAAATCTTTGAATATATTGCTTCTATATAGTCTAAGAAAGTTATATGCAAAGCATCCAAACAGTACAATTCGCCAATTTTTTGTTCTTCAAGGTTAAGTGAACAATGAGCCCCAATGGTTAATCCTTTATCGGAAATTAGTTGTAACTTTCGACAAGTAGAACAATGAATGGAACAGGTAGACGGTTGAAATATTTGTATATATTGCTTCCGTATAGTCTAAGAAACATATATGCAAAGCATCCAAACAGTACAATTCGCCAATTTTTTGTTCTTCAAGTTTAAGTGAACAATGAGCCCCATTGTTAATCCTTTATCGGAAATTATTTGTAACTTTCGACAAGTAGAACAATGAATGGAACAGGTAGACTGTTGAAATCTTTGTATATATTGCTTCTATATAGTCTAAGAATCATATATGCAAAGCATCCAAACAGTACCAGTTGCCAATTTTTTGTTCTTCAAGTTTAAGTGAACAAAGAGGCCCATTGATAATCATGAAACGGAAATTATTTGTAACTTTCGACAAGAAGAACAATAAATAGAACAGGTAGACGGTTGAAATATTTGTATATATTGCTTCCGTATAGTCTAAGAAGCATATATGCAAAGCATCCAAACAGTACCATTCGCCAATTTTTTGTTCTTCAAGGTTAAGTGAACAACGAGCCCCATTGTTAATCCTTTAAAGGAAATTATTTGTAAATTTCGACAAGTAGAACAATGATTGGAACACGTAGACGGTTGAAATATTATTATATATTGCTTCTATATAGTCTAAGAAACATATATGCAAAGCATCCAAACAGTACCATTCGCCAATTTTTTGTTCTTCAAGTTTAAGTGAACAACGAGCCCCATGGATAATCATGAAACGGAAATTATTTGTAACTTTCGACATGTAGAACAATGAATGGAACACGTAGACGGTTGAAATATTATTATATATTGCTTCCATATAGTCTAAGAAACATATATGCAAAGCATCCAAACAGTACCATTCGCCAATTTTTTGTTCTTCAAGTTTAAGTGAACAATGAGCCCCATTGTTACTCCTTTATCGGAAATTATTTGTAACTTTCGACAAGTAGAACAATGAATGGAACAGGTAGACGGTTGAAATCTTTGTATATATTGCTTCTATATAGTCTAGGAAACATATATGCAAAGCATCCAAAAAGTACAATTATCCAATTTTTTGTTCTTCAAGTTTAAGTGAACAATGAGCCCCAATGGTTAATCCTTTATCGGAAATTATTTGTAAATTTCGACAAGTAGAACAATGATTGGAACACGTAGACGGTTGAAATATTATTATATATTGCTTCCATATAGTCTAAGAAACATATATGCAAAGCATCCAAACAGTACAATTCGCCAATTTTTTGTTCTTCAAGTTTAAGTGAACAATGAGCCCCATTGTTACTCCTTTATCGGAAATTATTTGTAACTTTCGACAAGTAGAACAATGATTGGAACACACAGACGGTTGAAATCAATGTATATATTGCTTCTATATAGTCTAAGAAACATATATGCAAAGCATCCAAACATTACCATTAATCAATTTTTTGTTCTTCAAGTTTAATTGAACAACGAGCCCCATTGTTAATCTTTTAAAGGAAATTATTTGTAAATTTCGACAAGTTGAACAATGATTGGAACACGTAGACGGTTGAAATATTTGTATATATTGCTTCCATATAGTCTAAGAAACATGTACGCAAAGCATCCAAGCAGTACCATTCGCCAATTTTTTGTTCTTCAAGTTTAAGTGAACAATGAGCCCCAATCGTTAATCCTTTATCGGAAATTATTTGTAATTTTCGACAAGTAGAACAATGAATGGAACAGGTATACGGTTGAAATCTTTGTATATATTGCTTCAATATAGTCTAAGAAACATATATGCAAAGCATCCAAACAGTACCATTCGCCAATTTGTTGTTCTTCAAGTTGAAGTGAATAACGAGCCCCATTGATAATCATGAAATGGAAATTATTTGTAACTTTCTACAAGTAGAACAATGAATAGTAAAGGTAGACGGGTGAAATCTTTCTATATATTGCTTCTATATAGTCTGAGAAACATATATGCAAAGCATCCAAACAGTACAATTCGCCAATTTTTTGTTCTTCAAGTTTAAGTGAACAACGAGCCCCATGGATAATCATGAAACGGAAATTATTTGTAACTTTCGACATGTAGAACAATGAATGGAACAGGTAGACGGTTGAAATCATTATATATATTGCTTCTATATAGTCTAAGAAACATATATGCATAGCATCCACACAGTACAGTTCGCCAATTTATTGTTCTTCAAGTTTAAGTGAACAACGAGCCCCATTGTTAATCCTTTAAAGGAAATTATTTGTAAATTTCGACAAGTAGAACAATGATTGGAACACGTAGACGGTTGAAATATTATTATATATTGCTTCCATATAGTCTAAGAAACATATATGCAAAGCATCCAAACAGTACAATTCGCCAATTTTTTGTTCTTCAAGTTTAAGTGAACAATGAGCCCCATTGTTACTCCTTTATCGGAAATTATTTGTAACTTTCGACAAGTAGAACAATGAATGGAACAGGTAGACGTTTGAAATCTTTGTATATATTGCTTCTATATAGTCTAAGAAACATATATGCAAAGCATCCAAACAGTACAATTCGCCAATTTTTTGTTCTTCAAGTTTAAGTGAACAATGAGCCCCAATGGTTAATCCTTTATCGGAAATTATTTGTAACTTTCGACAAGTAGAACAATGAATGGAACAGGTAGACGGTTGAAATCTTTGAATATATTGCTTCTATATAGTCTAAGAAACATATATGCAAAGCATCCAAACAGTACCATTCGCCAATTTTTTGTGCTTCAAGTTTAAGTAAACTACGATCCCCATTGTTAATCCCTTAACGGAAATTGTTTGTAACTTTCGACAAGTAGAACAATGAATGGAACAGGTAGACGGTTGAAATCATTGTATATATTGCTTCTATATAGTCTAAGAAACATTTATGCAAAGCATCCAAACAGTACCATTCGCCAATTTTTTGTTCTTCAAGTTTAAGTGAACTACGAGCCCCATTGTTAATCCTTTAAAGGAAATTATTCGTAAATTTCGACAAGTAGAACAATGAATGGAACAGGTAGACGGTTGAAATCAATGTATATATTGCTTCTATATAGTCTAAGAAACATATATGCAAACCATCCAAACAGTACCAATCGCCAATTTTTTGTTCTTCAAGTTTAAGTGAACTACGAGCCACATTGTTAATACTTTAAAGGAAATTATTCGTAAATTTCGACAAGTAGAACAATGGTTGGAACACGTAGACGGTTGAAATCTTTGTATATATTGCTTCCATATAGTCTAAGAAACATGTACGCAAAGCCTCCAAACAGTACAATTCGCCAATTTTTTGTTCTTAAAGTTTAAGTGAACAATGAGCCCCAATGTTAATCCTTTAACGGAAATTATTTGTAATGTTCGACAAGTAGAACAATGACTGGAACAGGTAGACTGTTGAAATCATTGTATATATTGCTTCTATATAGTCTAAGAAACATATATGCAAAGCATCCAAACAGTACCAGTTGCCAATTTTTTGTTCTTCAAGTTTAAGTGAACAATGAGCCCCATTGTTAATCCTTTATCGGAAATTATTTGTAACTTTCGACAAGTAGAACAATGAATGGAACAGGTAGACTGTTGAAATCTTTGTATATATTGCTTCTATATAGTCTAAGAATCATATATGCAAAGCATCCAAACAGTACCAGTTGCCAATTTTTTGTTCTTCAAGTTTAAGTGAACAAAGAGGCCCATTGATAATCATGAAACGGAAATTATTTGTAACTTTCGACAAGAAGAACAATAAATAGAACAGGTAGACGGTTGAAATATTTGTATATATTGCTTCCGTATAGTCTAAGAAGCATATATGCAAAGCATCCAAACAGTACCATTCGCCAATTTTTTGTTCTTCAAGGTTAAGTGAACAACGAGCCACATTGTTAATCCTTTAAAGGAAATTATTTGTAAATTTCGACAAGTAGAACAATGATTGGAACACGTAGACGGTTGAAATATTATTATATATTGCTTCCATATAGTCTAAGAAACATGTACGCAAAGCATCCAAACAGTACCATTCGCCAATTTTTTGTTCTTCAAGTTTAAGTGAACAATGAGCCCCAATCGTTAATCCTTTATCGGAAATTATTTGTAATTTTCGACAAGTAGAACAATGAATGGAACAGGTATACGGTTGAAATCTTTGTATATATTGCTTCAATGTAGTCTAAGAAACATATATGCAAAGCATCCAAACAGTACCATTCGCCAATTTGTTGTTCTTCAAGTTGAAGTGAATAACGAGCCCCATTGATAATCATGAAATGGAAATTATTTGTAACTTTCTACAAGTAGAACAATGTATAGTAAAGGTAGACGGGTGAAATCTTTCTATATATTGCTTCTATATAGTCTGAGAAACATATATGCAAAGCATCCAAACAGTACAATTCGCCAATTTTTTGTTCTTCAAGTTTAAGTGAACTACGAGCCCCATGGATAATCATGAAACGGAAATTATTTGTAACTTTCGACATGTAGAACAATGAATGGAACAGGTAGACGGTTGAAATCATTATATATATTGCTTCTATATAGTCTAAGAAACATATATGCATAGCATCCACACAGTACAATTCGCCAATTTATTGTTCTTCAAGTTTAAGTGAACAACGAGCCCCATTGTTAATCCTTTAAAGGAAATTATTTGTAAATTTCGACAAGTAGAACAATGATTGGAACACGTAGACGGTTGAAATATTATTATATATTGCTTCCATATAGTCTAAGAAACATATATGCAAAGCATCCAAACAGTACCATTCGCCAATTTTTTGTTCTTCAAGTTTAAGTGAACAATGAGCCCCATTGTTACTCCTTTATCGGAAATTATTTGTAACTTTCGACAAGTAGAACAATGAATGGAACAGGTAGACGGTTGAAATCTTTGTATATATTGCTTCTATATAGTCTAAGAAACATATATGCAAAGCATCCAAACAGTACAATTCGCCAATTTTTTGTTCTTCAAGTTTAAGTGAACATTGAGCCCCAATGGTTAATCCTTTATCGGAAATTATTTGTAACTTTCGACAAGTAGAACAATGAATGGAACAGGTAGACGGTTGAAATCTTTGAATATATTGCTTCTATATAGTCTAAGAAAGTTATATGCAAAGCATCCAAACAGTACAATTCGCCAATTTTTTGTTCTTCAAGGTTAAGTGAACAATGAGCCCCAATGGTTAATCCTTTATCGGAAATTATTTGTAACTTTCGACAAGTAGAACAATGAATGGAACAGGTAGACGGTTGAAATATTTGTATATATTGCTTCCGTATAGTCTAAGAAACATATATGCAAAGCATCCAAACAGTACAATTCGCCAATTTTTTGTTCTTCAAGTTTAAGTGAACAATGAGCCCCATTGTTAATCCTTTATCGGAAATTATTTGTAACTTTCGACAAGTAGAACAATGAATGGAACAGGTAGACTGTTGAAATCTTTGTATATATTGCTTCTATATAGTCTAAGAATCATATATGCAAAGCATCCAAACAGTACCAGTTGCCAATTTTTTGTTCTTCAAGTTTAAGTGAACAAAGAGGCCCATTGATAATCATGAAACGGAAATTATTTGTAACTTTCGACAAGAAGAACAATAAATAGAACAGGTAGACGGTTGAAATATTTGTATATATTGCTTCCGTATAGTCTAAGAAGCATATATGCAAAGCATCCAAACAGTACCATTCGCCAATTTTTTGTTCTTCAAGGTTAAGTGAACAACGAGCCCCATTGTTAATCCTTTAAAGGAAATTATTTGTAAATTTCGACAAGTAGAACAATGATTGGAACACGTAGACGGTTGAAATATTATTATATATTGCTTCTATATAGTCTAAGAAACATATATGCAAAGCATCCAAACAGTACCATTCGCCAATTTTTTGTTCTTCAAGTTTAAGTGAACAACGAGCCCCATGGATAATCATGAAACGGAAATTATTTGTAACTTTCGACATGTAGAACAATGAATGGAACACGTAGACGGTTGAAATATTATTATATATTGCTTCCATATAGTCTAAGAAACATATATGCAAAGCATCCAAACAGTACCATTCGCCAATTTTTTGTTCTTCAAGTTTAAGTGAACAATGAGCCCCATTGTTACTCCTTTATCGGAAATTATTTGTAACTTTCGACAAGTAGAACAATGAATGGAACAGGTAGACGGTTGAAATCTTTGTATATATTGCTTCTATATAGTCTAGGAAACATATATGCAAAGCATCCAAAAAGTACAATTATCCAATTTTTTGTTCTTCAAGTTTAAGTGAACAATGAGCCCCAATGGTTAATCCTTTATCGGAAATTATTTGTAAATTTCGACAAGTAGAACAATGATTGGAACACGTAGACGGTTGAAATATTATTATATATTGCTTCCATATAGTCTAAGAAACATATATGCAAAGCATCCAAACAGTACAATTCGCCAATTTTTTGTTCTTCAAGTTTAAGTGAACAATGAGCCCCATTGTTACTCCTTAATCGGAAATTATTTGTAACTTTCGACAAGTAGAACAATGATTGGAACACACAGACGGTTGAAATCTTTGTATATATTGCTTCCATATAGTCTAAGAAACATATATGCATATCATCCAAACAGTACAATTCGCCAATTATTTGATCTTCAAGTTTAAGTGAACTACGAGCCCCATTGTTAATACTTTAACGGAAATTATTTGTAACTTGCGACAAGTAGAACAATGAATGGAACAGGTAGACGGTTGAAATCAATGTATATATTGCTTCTATATAGTCTAAGAAACATATATGCAAAGCATCCAAACATTACCATTAATCAATTTTTTGTTCTTCAAGTTTAATTGAACAACGAGCCCCATTGTTAATCTTTTAAAGGAAATTATTTGTAAATTTCGACAAGTTGAACAATGATTGGAACACGTAGACGGTTGAAATCTTTGTATATATTGCTTCCATATAGTCTAAGAAACATGTACGCAAAGCATCCAAACAGTACCATTCGCCAATTTTTTGTTCTTCAAGTTTAAGTGAACAATGAGCCCCAATCGTTAATCCTTTATCGGAAATTATTTTTAATTTTCGACAAGTAGAACAATGAATGGAACAGGTATACGGTTGAAATCTTTGTATATATTGCTTCAATATAGTCTAAGAAACATATATGCAAAGCATCCAAACAGTACCATTCGCCAATTTGTTGTTCTTCAAGTTGAAGTGAATAACGAGCCCCATTGATAATCATGAAATGGAAATTATTTGTAACTTTCTACAAGTAGAACAATGAATAGTAAAGGTAGACGGGTGAAATCTTTCTATATATTGCTTCTATATAGTCTGAGAAACATATATGCAAAGCATCCAAACAGTACAATTCGCCAATTTTTTGTTCTTCAAGTTTAAGTGAACAACGAGCCCCATGGATAATCATGAAACGGAAATTATTTGTAACTTTCGACATGTAGAACAATGAATGGAACAGGTAGACGGTTGAAATCATTATATATATTGCTTCTATATAGTCTAAGAAACATATATGCATAGCATCCACACAGTACAATTCGCCAATTTATTGTTCTTCAAGTTTAAGTGAACAACGAGCCCCATTGTTAATCCTTTAAAGGAAATTATTTGTAAATTTCGACAAGTAGAACAATGATTGGAACACGTAGACGGTTGAAATATTATTATATATTGCTTCCATATAGTCTAAGAAACATATATGCAAAGCATCCAAACAGTACAATTCGCCAATTTTTTGTTCTTCAAGTTTAAGTGAACAATGAGCCCCATTGTTACTCCTTTATCGGAAATTATTTGTAACTTTCGACAAGTAGAACAATGAATGGAACAGGTAGACGGTTGAAATCTTTGTATATATTGCTTCTATATAGTCTAAGAAACATATATGCAAAGCATCCAAACAGTACAATTCGCCAATTTTTTGTTCTTCAAGTTTAAGTGAACAATGAGCCCCATTGTTACTCCTTTATCGGAAATTATTTGTAACTTTCGACAAGTAGAACAATGAATGGAACAGGTAGACGTTTGAAATCTTTGTATATATTGCTTCTATATAGTCTAAGAAACATATATGCAAAGCATCCAAACAGTACAATTCGCCAATTTTTTGTTCTTCAAGTTTAAGTGAACAATGAGCCCCAATGGTTAATCCTTTATCGGAAATTATTTGTAACTTTCGACAAGTAGAACAATGAATGGAACAGGTAGACGGTTGAAATCTTTGAATATATTGCTTCTATATAGTCTAAGAAACATATATGCAAAGCATCCAAACAGTACCATTCGCCAATTTTTTGTGCTTCAAGTTTAAGTAAACTACGATCCCCATTGTTAATCCCTTAACGGAAATTGTTTGTAACTTTCGACAAGTAGAACAATGAATGGAACAGGTAGACGGTTGAAATCATTGTATATATTGCTTCTATATAGTCTAAGAAACATTTATGCAAAGCATCCAAACAGTACCATTCGCCAATTTTTTGTTCTTCAAGTTTAAGTGAACTACGAGCCCCATTGTTAATCCTTTAAAGGAAATTATTCGTAAATTTCGACAAGTAGAACAATGAATGGAACAGGTAGACGGTTGAAATCAATGTATATATTGCTTCTATATAGTCTAAGAAACATATATGCAAACCATCCAAACAGTACCAATCGCCAATTTTTTGTTCTTCAAGTTTAAGTGAACTACGAGCCACATTGTTAATACTTTAAAGGAAATTGTTCGTAAATTTCGACAAGTAGAACAATGGTTGGAACACGTAGACGGTTGAAATCTTTGTATATATTGCTTCCATATAGTCTAAGAAACATGTACGCAAAGCCTCCAAACAGTACAATTCGCCAATTTTTTGTTCTTAAAGTTTAAGTGAACAATGAGCCCCAATGTTAATCCTTTAACGGAAATTATTTGTAATGTTCGACAAGTAGAACAATGACTGGAACAGGTAGACTGTTGAAATCATTGTATATATTGCTTCTATATAGTCTAAGAAACATATATGCAAAGCATCCAAACAGTACCAGTTGCCAATTTTTTGTTCTTCAAGTTTAAGTGAACAATGAGCCCCATTGTTAATCCTTTATCGGAAATTATTTGTAACTTTCGACAAGTAGAACAATGAATGGAACAGGTAGACTGTTGAAATCTTTGTATATATTGCTTCTATATAGTCTAAGAATCATATATGCAAAGCATCCAAACAGTACCAGTTGCCAATTTTTTGTTCTTCAAGTTTAAGTGAACAAAGAGGCCCATTGATAATCATGAAACGGAAATTATTTGTAACTTTCGACAAGAAGAACAATAAATAGAACAGGTAGACGGTTGAAATATTTGTATATATTGCTTCCGTATAGTCTAAGAAGCATATATGCAAAGCATCCAAACAGTACCATTCGCCAATTTTTTGTTCTTCAAGGTTAAGTGAACAACGAGCCCCATTGTTAATCCTTTAAAGGAAATTATTTGTAAATTTCGACAAGTAGAACAATGATTGGAACACGTAGACGGTTGAAATATTATTATATATTGCTTCCATATAGTCTAAGAAACATGTACGCAAAGCATCCAAACAGTACCATTCGCCAATTTTTTGTTCTTCAAGTTTAAGTGAACAATGAGCCCCAATCGTTAATCCTTTATCGGAAATTATTTGTAATTTTCGACAAGTAGAACAATGAATGGAACAGGTATACGGTTGAAATCTTTGTATATATTGCTTCAATGTAGTCTAAGAAACATATATGCAAAGCATCCAAACAGTACCATTCGCCAATTTGTTGTTCTTCAAGTTGAAGTGAATAACGAGCCCCATTGATAATCATGAAATGGAAATTATTTGTAACTTTCTACAAGTAGAACAATGTATAGTAAAGGTAGACGGGTGAAATCTTTCTATATATTGCTTCTATATAGTCTGAGAAACATATATGCAAAGCATCCAAACAGTACAATTCGCCAATTTTTTGTTCTTCAAGTTTAAGTGAACTACGAGCCCCATGGATAATCATGAAACGGAAATTATTTGTAACTTTCGACATGTAGAACAATGAATGGAACAGGTAGACGGTTGAAATCATTATATATATTGCTTCTATATAGTCTAAGAAACATATATGCATAGCATCCACACAGTACAATTCGCCAATTTATTGTTCTTCAAGTTTAAGTGAACAACGAGCCCCATTGTTAATCCTTTAAAGGAAATTATTTGTAAATTTCGACAAGTAGAACAATGATTGGAACACGTAGACGGTTGAAATATTATTATATATTGCTTCCATATAGTCTAAGAAACATATATGCAAAGCATCCAAACAGTACCATTCGCCAATTTTTTGTTCTTCAAGTTTAAGTGAACAATGAGCCCCATTGTTACTCCTTTATCGGAAATTATTTGTAACTTTCGACAAGTAGAACAATGAATGGAACAGGTAGACGGTTGAAATCTTTGTATATATTGCTTCTATATAGTCTAAGAAACATATATGCAAAGCATCCAAACAGTACAATTCGCCAATTTTTTGTTCTTCAAGTTTAAGTGAACATTGAGCCCCAATGGTTAATCCTTTATCGGAAATTATTTGTAACTTTCGACAAGTAGAACAATGAATGGAACAGGTAGACGGTTGAAATCTTTGAATATATTGCTTCTATATAGTCTAAGAAAGTTATATGCAAAGCATCCAAACAGTACAATTCGCCAATTTTTTGTTCTTCAAGGTTAAGTGAACAATGAGCCCCAATGGTTAATCCTTTATCGGAAATTATTTGTAACTTTCGACAAGTAGAACAATGAATGGAACAGGTAGACGGTTGAAATATTTGTATATATTGCTTCCGTATAGTCTAAGAAACATATATGCAAAGCATCCAAACAGTACAATTCGCCAATTTTTTGTTCTTCAAGTTTAAGTGAACAATGAGCCCCATTGTTAATCCTTTATCGGAAATTATTTGTAACTTTCGACAAGTAGAACAATGAATGGAACAGGTAGACTGTTGAAATCTTTGTATATATTGCTTCTATATAGTCTAAGAATCATATATGCAAAGCATCCAAACAGTACCAGTTGCCAATTTTTTGTTCTTCAAGTTTAAGTGAACAAAGAGGCCCATTGATAATCATGAAACGGAAATTATTTGTAACTTTCGACAAGAAGAACAATAAATAGAACAGGTAGACGGTTGAAATATTTGTATATATTGCTTCCGTATAGTCTAAGAAGCATATATGCAAAGCATCCAAACAGTACCATTCGCCAATTTTTTGTTCTTCAAGGTTAAGTGAACAACGAGCCCCATTGTTAATCCTTTAAAGGAAATTATTTGTAAATTTCGACAAGTAGAACAATGATTGGAACACGTAGACGGTTGAAATATTATTATATATTGCTTCTATATAGTCTAAGAAACATATATGCAAAGCATCCAAACAGTACCATTCGCCAATTTTTTGTTCTTCAAGTTTAAGTGAACAACGAGCCCCATGGATAATCATGAAACGGAAATTATTTGTAACTTTCGACATGTAGAACAATGAATGGAACACGTAGACGGTTGAAATATTATTATATATTGCTTCCATATAGTCTAAGAAACATATATGCAAAGCATCCAAACAGTACCATTCGCCAATTTTTTGTTCTTCAAGTTTAAGTGAACAATGAGCCCCATTGTTACTCCTTTATCGGAAATTATTTGTAACTTTCGACAAGTAGAACAATGAATGGAACAGGTAGACGGTTGAAATCTTTGTATATATTGCTTCTATATAGTCTAGGAAACATATATGCAAAGCATCCAAAAAGTACAATTATCCAATTTTTTGTTCTTCAAGTTTAAGTGAACAATGAGCCCCAATGGTTAATCCTTTATCGGAAATTATTTGTAAATTTCGACAAGTAGAACAATGATTGGAACACGTAGACGGTTGAAATATTATTATATATTGCTTCCATATAGTCTAAGAAACATATATGCAAAGCATCCAAACAGTACAATTCGCCAATTTTTTGTTCTTCAAGTTTAAGTGAACAATGAGCCCCATTGTTACTCCTTAATCGGAAATTATTTGTAACTTTCGACAAGTAGAACAATGATTGGAACACACAGACGGTTGAAATCTTTGTATATATTGCTTCCATATAGTCTAAGAAACATATATGCATATCATCCAAACAGTACAATTCGCCAATTATTTGATCTTCAAGTTTAAGTGAACTACGAGCCCCATTGTTAATACTTTAACGGAAATTATTTGTAACTTGCGACAAGTAGAACAATGAATGGAACAGGTAGACGGTTGAAATCAATGTATATATTGCTTCTATATAGTCTAAGAAACATATATGCAAAGCATCCAAACATTACCATTAATCAATTTTTTGTTCTTCAAGTTTAATTGAACAACGAGCCCCATTGTTAATCTTTTAAAGGAAATTATTTGTAAATTTCGACAAGTTGAACAATGATTGGAACACGTAGACGTTTGAAATCTTTGTATATATTGCTTCCATATAGTCTAAGAAACATGTACGCAAAGCATCCAAACAGTACCATTCGCCAATTTTTTGTTCTTCAAGTTTAAGTGAACAATGAGCCCCAATCGTTAATCCTTTATCGGAAATTATTTTTAATTTTCGACAAGTAGAACAATGAATGGAACAGGTATACGGTTGAAATCTTTGTATATATTGCTTCAATATAGTCTAAGAAACATATATGCAAAGCATCCAAACAGTACCATTCGCCAATTTGTTGTTCTTCAAGTTGAAGTGAATAACGAGCCCCATTGATAATCATGAAATGGAAATTATTTGTAACTTTCTACAAGTAGAACAATGAATAGTAAAGGTAGACGGGTGAAATCTTTCTATATATTGCTTCTATATAGTCTGAGAAACATATATGCAAAGCATCCAAACAGTACAATTCGCCAATTTTTTGTTCTTCAAGTTTAAGTGAACAACGAGCCCCATGGATAATCATGAAACGGAAATTATTTGTAACTTTCGACATGTAGAACAATGAATGGAACAGGTAGACGTTTGAAATCATTATATATATTGCTTCTATATAGTCTAAGAAACATATATGCATAGCATCCACACAGTACAATTCGCCAATTTATTCGTTCTTCAAGTTTAAGTGAACAACGAGCCCCATTGTTAATCCTTTAAAGGAAATTATTTGTAAATTTCGACAAGTAGAACAATGATTGGAACACGTAGACGGTTGAAATATTATTATATATTGCTTCCATATAGTCTAAGAAACATATATGCAAAGCATCCAAACAGTACAATTCGCCAATTTTTTGTTCTTCAAGTTTAAGTGAACAATGAGCCCCATTGTTACTCCTTTATCGGAAATTATTTGTAACTTTCGACAAGTAGAACAATGAATGGAACAGGTAGACGGTTGAAATCTTTGTATATATTGCTTCTATATAGTCTAAGAAACATATATGCAAAGCATCCAAACAGTACAATTCGCCAATTTTTTGTTCTTCAAGTTTAAGTGAACAATGAGCCCCAATGGTTAATCCTTTATCGGAAATTATTTCTAACTTTCGACAAGTAGAACAATGAATGGAACAGGTAGACGGTTGAAATCTTTGTATATATTGCTTCTATATAGTCTAAGAAACATATATGCAAAGCATCCAAACAGTACCATTCATCAATTTTTTGTTCTTCAAGTTTAATTGAACAACGAGCCCCATTGTTAATCTTTTAAAGGAAATTATTTCTAAATTTCGACAAGTTGAACAATGATTGGAACACGTAGACGGTTGAAATCTTTGTATATATTGCTTCCATATAGTCTAAGAAACATGTACGCAAAGCATCCAAACAGTACCATTCGCCAATTTTTTGTTCTTCAAGTTTAAGTGAACAATGAGCCCCAATCGTTAATCCTTTATCGGAAATTATTTGTAATTTTCGACAAGTAGAACAATGAATGGAACAGGTATACGGTTGAAATCTTTGTATATATTGCTTCAATGTAGTCTAAGAAACATATATGCAAAGCATCCAAACAGTACCATTCGCCAATTTGTTGTTCTTCAAGTTGAAGTGAATAACGAGCCCCATTGATAATCATGAAATGGAAATTATTTGTAACTTTCTACAAGTAGAACAATGAATAGTAAAGGTAGACGGGTGAAATCTTTCTATATATTGCTTCTATATAGTCTGAGAAACATATATGCAAAGCATCCAAACAGTACAATTCGCCAATTTTTTGTTCTTCAAGTTTAAGTGAACTACGAGCCCCATGGATAATCATGAAACGGAAATTATTTGTAACTTTCGACATGTAGAACAATGAATGGAACAGGTAGACGGTTGAAATCATTATATATATTGCTTCTATATAGTCTAAGAAACATATATGCATAGCATCCACACAGTACAATTCGCCAATTTATTGTTCTTCAAGTTTAAGTGAACAACGAGCCCCATTGTTAATCCTTTAAAGGAAATTATTTGTAAATTTCGACAAGTAGAACAATGATTGGAACACGTAGACGGTTGAAATATTATTATATATTGCTTCCATATAGTCTAAGAAACATATATGCAAAGCATCCAAACAGTACCATTCGCCAATTTTTTGTTCTTCAAGTTTAAGTGAACAATGAGCCCCATTGTTACTCCTTTATCGGAAATTATTTGTAACTTTCGACAAGTAGAACAATGAATGGAACAGGTAGACGGTTGAAATCTTTGTATATATTGCTTCTATATAGTCTAAGAAACATATATGCAAAGCATCCAAACAGTACAATTCGCCAATTTTTTGTTCTTCAAGTTTAAGTGAACATTGAGCCCCAATGGTTAATCCTTTATCGGAAATTATTTGTAACTTTCGACAAGTAGAACAATGAATGGAACAGGTAGACGGTTGAAATCTTTGAATATATTGCTTCTATATAGTCTAAGAAAGTTATATGCAAAGCATCCAAACAGTACAATTTGCCAATTTTTTGTTCTTCAAGGTTAAGTGAACAATGAGCCCCAATGGTTAATCCTTTATCGGAAATTAGTTGTAACTTTCGACAAGTAGAACAATGAATGGAACAGGTAGACGGTTGAAATATTTGTATATATTGCTTCCGTATAGTCTAAGAAACATATATGCAAAGCATCCAAACAGTACAATTCGCCAATTTTTTGTTCTTCAAGTTTAAGTGAACAATGAGCCCCATTGTTAATCCTTTATCGGAAATTATTTGTAACTTTCGACAAGTAGAACAATGAATGGAACAGGTAGACTGTTGAAATCTTTGTATATATTGCTTCTATATAGTCTAAGAATCATATATGCAAAGCATCCAAACAGTACCAGTTGCCAATTTTTTGTTCTTCAAGTTTAAGTGAACAAAGAGGCCCATTGATAATCATGAAACGGAAATTATTTGTAACTTTCGACAAGAAGAACAATAAATAGAACAGGTAGACGGTTGAAATATTTGTATATATTGCTTCCGTATAGTCTAAGAAGCATATATGCAAAGCATCCAAACAGTACCATTCGCCAATTTTTTGTTCTTCAAGGTTAAGTGAACAACGAGCCCCATTGTTAATCCTTTAAAGGAAATTATTTGTAAATTTCGACAAGTAGAACAATGATTGGAACACGTAGACGGTTGAAATATTATTATATATTGCTTCTATATAGTCTAAGAAACATATATGCAAAGCATCCAAACAGTACCATTCGCCAATTTTTTGTTCTTCAAGTTTAAGTGAACAACGAGCCCCATGGATAATCATGAAACGGAAATTATTTGTAACTTTCGACATGTAGAACAATGAATGGAACACGTAGACGGTTGAAATATTATTATATATTGCTTCCATATAGTCTAAGAAACATATATGCAAAGCATCCAAACAGTACCATTCGCCAATTTTTTGTTCTTCAAGTTTAAGTGAACAATGAGCCCCATTGTTACTCCTTTATCGGAAATTATTTGTAACTTTCGACAAGTAGAACAATGAATGGAACAGGTAGACGGTTGAAATCTTTGTATATATTGCTTCTATATAGTCTAGGAAACATATATGCAAAGCATCCAAAAAGTACAATTATCCAATTTTTTGTTCTTCAAGTTTAAGTGAACAATGAGCCCCAATGGTTAATCCTTTATCGGAAATTATTTGTAAATTTCGACAAGTAGAACAATGATTGGAACACGTAGACGGTTGAAATATTATTATATATTGCTTCCATATAGTCTAAGAAACATATATGCAAAGCATCCAAACAGTACAATTCGCCAATTTTTTGTTCTTCAAGTTTAAGTGAACAATGAGCCCCATTGTTACTCCTTTATCGGAAATTATTTGTAACTTTCGACAAGTAGAACAATGATTGGAACACACAGACGGTTGAAATCAATGTATATATTGCTTCTATATAGTCTAAGAAACATATATGCAAAGCATCCAAACATTACCATTAATCAATTTTTTGTTCTTCAAGTTTAATTGAACAACGAGCCCCATTGTTAATCTTTTAAAGGAAATTATTTGTAAATTTCGACAAGTTGAACAATGATTGGAACACGTAGACGGTTGAAATATTTGTATATATTGCTTCCATATAGTCTAAGAAACATGTACGCAAAGCATCCAAGCAGTACCATTCGCCAATTTTTTGTTCTTCAAGTTTAAGTGAACAATGAGCCCCAATCGTTAATCCTTTATCGGAAATTATTTGTAATTTTCGACAAGTAGAACAATGAATGGAACAGGTATACGGTTGAAATCTTTGTATATATTGCTTCAATATAGTCTAAGAAACATATATGCAAAGCATCCAAACAGTACCATTCGCCAATTTGTTGTTCTTCAAGTTGAAGTGAATAACGAGCCCCATTGATAATCATGAAATGGAAATTATTTGTAACTTTCTACAAGTAGAACAATGAATAGTAAAGGTAGACGGGTGAAATCTTTCTATATATTGCTTCTATATAGTCTGAGAAACATATATGCAAAGCATCCAAACAGTACAATTCGCCAATTTTTTGTTCTTCAAGTTTAAGTGAACAACGAGCCCCATGGATAATCATGAAACGGAAATTATTTGTAACTTTCGACATGTAGAACAATGAATGGAACAGGTAGACGGTTGAAATCATTATATATATTGCTTCTATATAGTCTAAGAAACATATATGCATAGCATCCACACAGTACAATTCGCCAATTTATTGTTCTTCAAGTTTAAGTGAACAACGAGCCCCATTGTTAATCCTTTAAAGGAAATTATTTGTAAATTTCGACAAGTAGAACAATGATTGGAACACGTAGACGGTTGAAATATTATTATATATTGCTTCCATATAGTCTAAGAAACATATATGCAAAGCATCCAAACAGTACAATTCGCCAATTTTTTGTTCTTCAAGTTTAAGTGAACAATGAGCCCCATTGTTACTCCTTTATCGGAAATTATTTGTAACTTTCGACAAGTAGAACAATGAATGGAACAGGTAGACGGTTGAAATCTTTGTATATATTGCTTCTATATAGTCTAAGAAACATATATGCAAAGCATCCAAACAGTACAATTCGCCAATTTTTTGTTCTTCAAGTTTAAGTGAACAATGAGCCCCAATGGTTAATCCTTTATCGGAAATTATTTGTAACTTTCGACAAGTAGAACAATGAATGGAACAGGTAGACGGTTGAAATCTTTGAATATATTGCTTCTATATAGTCTAAGAAACATATATGCAAAGCATCCAAACAGTACCATTCGCCAATTTTTTGTGCTTCAAGTTTAAGTAAACTACGATCCCCATTGTTAATCCCTTAACGGAAATTGTTTGTAACTTTCGACAAGTAGAACAATGAATGGAACAGGTAGACGGTTGAAATCATTGTATATATTGCTTCTATATAGTCTAAGAAACATTTATGCAAAGCATCCAAACAGTACCATTCGCCAATTTTTTGTTCTTCAAGTTTAAGTGAACTACGAGCCCCATTGTTAATACTTTAAAGGAAATTATTCGTAAATTTCGACAAGTAGAACAATGAATGGAACAGGTAGACGGTTGAAATCAATGTATATATTGCTTCTATATAGTCTAAGAAACATATATGCAAACCATCCAAACAGTACCAATCGCCAATTTTTTGTTCTTCAAGTTTAAGTGAACTACGAGCCACATTGTTAATACTTTAAAGGAAATTATTCGTAAATTTCGACAAGTAGAACAATGGTTGGAACACGTAGACGGTTGAAATCTTTGTATATATTGCTTCCATATAGTCTAAGAAACATGTACGCAAAGCCTCCAAACAGTACAATTCGCCAATTTTTTGTTCTTAAAGTTTAAGTGAACAATGAGCCCCAATGTTAATCCTTTAACGGAAATTATTTGTAATGTTCGACAAGTAGAACAATGACTGGAACAGGTAGACTGTTGAAATCATTGTATATATTGCTTCTATATAGTCTAAGAAACATATATGCAAAGCATCCAAACAGTACCAGTTGCCAATTTTTTGTTCTTCAAGTTTAAGTGAACAATGAGCCCCATTGTTAATCCTTTATCGGAAATTATTTGTAACTTTCGACAAGTAGAACAATGAATGGAACAGGTAGACTGTTGAAATCTTTGTATATATTGCTTCTATATAGTCTAAGAATCATATATGCAAAGCATCCAAACAGTACCAGTTGCCAATTTTTTGTTCTTCAAGTTTAAGTGAACAAAGAGGCCCATTGATAATCATGAAACGGAAATTATTTGTAACTTTCGACAAGAAGAACAATAAATAGAACAGGTAGACGGTTGAAATATTTGTATATATTGCTTCCGTATAGTCTAAGAAGCATATATGCAAAGCATCCAAACAGTACCATTCGCCAATTTTTTGTTCTTCAAGGTTAAGTGAACAACGAGCCCCATTGTTAATCCTTTAAAGGAAATTATTTGTAAATTTCGACAAGTAGAACAATGATTGGAACACGTAGACGGTTGAAATATTATTATATATTGCTTCCATATAGTCTAAGAAACATGTACGCAAAGCATCCAAACAGTACCATTCGCCAATTTTTTGTTCTTCAAGTTTAAGTGAACAATGAGCCCCAATCGTTAATCCTTTATCGGAAATTATTTGTAATTTTCGACAAGTAGAACAATGAATGGAACAGGTATACGGTTGAAATCTTTGTATATATTGCTTCAATGTAGTCTAAGAAACATATATGCAAAGCATCCAAACAGTACCATTCGCCAATTTGTTGTTCTTCAAGTTGAAGTGAATAACGAGCCCCATTGATAATCATGAAATGGAAATTATTTGTAACTTTCTACAAGTAGAACAATGAATAGTAAAGGTAGACGGGTGAAATCTTTCTATATATTGCTTCTATATAGTCTGAGAAACATATATGCAAAGCATCCAAACAGTACAATTCGCCAATTTTTTGTTCTTCAAGTTTAAGTGAACTACGAGCCCCATGGATAATCATGAAACGGAAATTATTTGTAACTTTCGACATGTAGAACAATGAATGGAACAGGTAGACGGTTGAAATCATTATATATATTGCTTCTATATAGTCTAAGAAACATATATGCATAGCATCCACACAGTACAATTCGCCAATTTATTGTTCTTCAAGTTTAAGTGAACAACGAGCCCCATTGTTAATCCTTTAAAGGAAATTATTTGTAAATTTCGACAAGTAGAACAATGATTGGAACACGTAGACGGTTGAAATATTATTATATATTGCTTCCATATAGTCTAAGAAACATATATGCAAAGCATCCAAACAGTACCATTCGCCAATTTTTTGTTCTTCAAGTTTAAGTGAACAATGAGCCCCATTGTTACTCCTTTATCGGAAATTATTTGTAACTTTCGACAAGTAGAACAATGAATGGAACAGGTAGACGGTTGAAATCTTTGTATATATTGCTTCTATATAGTCTAAGAAACATATATGCAAAGCATCCAAACAGTACAATTCGCCAATTTTTTGTTCTTCAAGTTTAAGTGAACATTGAGCCCCAATGGTTAATCCTTTATCGGAAATTATTTGTAACTTTCGACAAGTAGAACAATGAATGGAACAGGTAGACGGTTGAAATCTTTGAATATATTGCTTCTATATAGTCTAAGAAAGTTATATGCAAAGCATCCAAACAGTACAATTCGCCAATTTTTTGTTCTTCAAGGTTAAGTGAACAATGAGCCCCAATGGTTAATCCTTTATCGGAAATTATTTGTAACTTTCGACAAGTAGAACAATGAATGGAACAGGTAGACGGATGAAATATTTGTATATATTGCTTCCGTATAGTCTAAGAAACATATATGCAAAGCATCCAAACAGTACAATTCGCCAATTTTTTGTTCTTCAAGTTTAAGTGAACAATGAGCCCCATTGTTAATCCTTTATCGGAAATTATTTGTAACTTTCGACAAGTAGAACAATGAATGGAACAGGTAGACTGTTGAAATCTTTGTATATATTGCTTCTATATAGTCTAAGAATCATATATGCAAAGCATCCAAACAGTACCAGTTGCCAATTTTTTGTTCTTCAAGTTTAAGTGAACAAAGAGGCCCATTGATAATCATGAAACGGAAATTATTTGTAACTTTCGACAAGAAGAACAATAAATAGAACAGGTAGACGGTTGAAATATTTGTATATATTGCTTCCGTATAGTCTAAGAAGCATATATGCAAAGCATCCAAACAGTACCATTCGCCAATTTTTTGTTCTTCAAGGTTAAGTGAACAACGAGCCCCATTGTTAATCCTTTAAAGGAAATTATTTGTAAATTTCGACAAGTAGAACAATGATTGGAACACGTAGACGGTTGAAATATTATTATATATTGCTTCTATATAGTCTAAGAAACATATATGCAAAGCATCCAAACAGTACCATTCGCCAATTTTTTGTTCTTCAAGTTTAAGTGAACAACGAGCCCCATGGATAATCATGAAACGGAAATTATTTGTAACTTTCGACATGTAGAACAATGAATGGAACACGTAGACGGTTGAAATATTATTATATATTGCTTCCATATAGTCTAAGAAACATATATGCAAAGCATCCAAACAGTACCATTCGCCAATTTTTTGTTCTTCAAGTTTAAGTGAACAATGAGCCCCATTGTTACTCCTTTATCGGAAATTATTTGTAACTTTCGACAAGTAGAACAATAAATGGAACAGGTAGACGGTTGAAATCTTTGTATATATTGCTTCTATATAGTCTAGGAAACATATATGCAAAGCATCCAAAAAGTACAATTATCCAATTTTTTGTTCTTCAAGTTTAAGTGAACAATGAGCCCCAATGGTTAATCCTTTATCGGAAATTATTTGTAAATTTCGACAAGTAGAACAATGATTGGAACACGTAGACGGTTGAAATATTATTATATATTGCTTCCATATAGTCTAAGAAACATATATGCAAAGCATCCAAACAGTACAATTCGCCAATTTTTTGTTCTTCAAGTTTAAGTGAACAATGAGCCCCATTGTTACTCCTTTATCGGAAATTATTTGTAACTTTCGACAAGTAGAACAATGATTGGAACACACAGACGGTTGAAATCTTTGTATATATTGCTTCCATATAGTCTAAGAAACATATATGCATATCATCCAAACAGTACAATTCGCCAATTATTTGATCTTCAAGTTTAAGTGAACTACGAGCCCCATTGTTAATACTTTAACGGAAATTATTTGTAACTTGCGACAAGTAGAACAATGAATGGAACAGGTAGACGGTTGAAATCAATGTATATATTGCTTCTATATAGTCTAAGAAACATATATGCAAAGCATCCAAACATTACCATTAATCAATTTTTTGTTCTTCAAGTTTAATTGAACAACGAGCCCCATTGTTAATCTTTTAAAGGAAATTATTTGTAAATTTCGACAAGTTGAACAATGATTGGAACACGTAGACGGTTGAAATCTTTGTATATATTGCTTCCATATAGTCTAAGAAACATGTACGCAAAGCATCCAAACAGTACCATTCGCCAATTTTTTGTTCTTCAAGTTTAAGTGAACAATGAGCCCCAATCGTTAATCCTTTATCGGAAATTATTTGTAATTTTCGACAAGTAGAACAATGAATGGAACAGGTATACGGTTGAAATCTTTGTATATATTGCTTCAATATAGTCTAAGAAACATATATGCAAAGCATCCAAACAGTACCATTCGCCAATTTGTTGTTCTTCAAGTTGAAGTGAATAACGAGCCCCATTGATAATCATGAAATGGAAATTATTTGTAACTTTCTACAAGTAGAACAATGAATAGTAAAGGTAGACGGGTGAAATCTTTCTATATATTGCTTCTATATAGTCTGAGAAACATATATGCAAAGCATCCAAACAGTACAATTCGCCAATTTTTTGTTCTTCAAGTTTAAGTGAACAACGAGCCCCATGGATAATCATGAAACGGAAATTATTTGTAACTTTCGACATGTAGAACAATGAATGGAACAGGTAGACGGTTGAAATCATTATATATATTGCTTCTATATAGTCTAAGAAACATATATGCATAGCATCCACACAGTACAATTCGCCAATTTATTGTTCTTCAAGTTTAAGTGAACAACGAGCCCCATTGTTAATCCTTTAAAGGAAATTATTTGTAAATTTCGACAAGTAGAACAATGATTGGAACACGTAGACGGTTGAAATATTATTATATATTGCTTCCATATAGTCTAAGAAACATATATGCAAAGCATCCAAACAGTACAATTCGCCAATTTTTTGTTCTTCAAGTTTAAGTGAACAATGAGCCCCATTGTTACTCCTTTATCGGAAATTATTTGTAACTTTCGACAAGTAGAACAATGAATGGAACAGGTAGACGGTTGAAATCTTTGTATATATTGCTTCTATATAGTCTAAGAAACATATATGCAAAGCATCCAAACAGTACAATTCGCCAATTTTTTGTTCTTCAAGTTTAAGTGAACAATGAGCCCCAATGGTTAATCCTTTATCGGAAATTATTTGTAACTTTCGACAAGTAGAACAATGAATGGAACAGGTAGACGGTTGAAATCTTTGTATATATTGCTTCTATATAGTCTAAGAAACATATATGCAAAGCATCCAAACAGTACCATTCATCAATTTTTTGTTCTTCAAGTTTAATTGAACAACGAGCCCCATTGTTAATCTTTTAAAGGAAATTATTTCTAAATGTCGACAAGTTGAACAATGATTGGAACACGTAGACGGTTGAAATCTTTGTATATATTGCTTCCATATAGTCTAAGAAACATGTACGCAAAGCATCCAAACAGTACCATCCGCCAATTTTTTGTTCTTCAAGTTTAAGTGAACAATGAGCCCCAATCGTTAATCCTTTATCGGAAATTATTTGTAATTTTCGACAAGTAGAACAATGAATGGAACAGGTATACGGTTGAAATCTTTGTATATATTGCTTCAATGTAGTCTAAGAAACATATATGCAAAGCATCCAAACAGTACCATTCGCCAATTTGTTGTTCTTCAAGTTGAAGTGAATAACGAGCCCCATTGATAATCATGAAATGGAAATTATTTGTAACTTTCTACAAGTAGAACAATGAATAGTAAAGGTAGACGGGTGAAATCTTTCTATATATTGCTTCTATATAGTCTGAGAAACATATATGCAAAGCATCCAAACAGTACAATTCGCCAATTTTTTGTTCTTCAAGTTTAAGTGAACTACGAGCCCCATGGATAATCATGAAACGGAAATTATTTGTAACTTTCGACATGTAGAACAATGAATGGAACAGGTAGACGGTTGAAATCATTATATATATTGCTTCTATATAGTCTAAGAAACATATATGCATAGCATCCACACAGTACAATTCGCCAATTTATTGTTCTTCAAGTTTAAGTGAACAACGAGCCCCATTGTTAATCCTTTAAAGGAAATTATTTGTAAATTTCGACAAGTAGAACAATGATTGGAACACGTAGACGGTTGAAATATTATTATATATTGCTTCCATATAGTCTAAGAAACATATATGCAAAGCATCCAAACAGTACCATTCGCCAATTTTTTGTTCTTCAAGTTTAAGTGAACAATGAGCCCCATTGTTACTCCTTTATCGGAAATTATTTGTAACTTTCGACAAGTAGAACAATGAATGGAACAGGTAGACGGTTGAAATCTTTGTATATATTGCTTCTATATAGTCTAAGAAACATATATGCAAAGCATCCAAACAGTACAATTCGCCAATTTTTTGTTCTTCAAGTTTAAGTGAACATTGAGCCCCAATGGTTAATCCTTTATCGGAAATTATTTGTAACTTTCGACAAGTAGAACAATGAATGGAACAGGTAGACGGTTGAAATCTTTGAATATATTGCTTCTATATAGTCTAAGAAAGTTATATGCAAAGCATCCAAACAGTACAATTCGCCAATTTTTTGTTCTTCAAGGTTAAGTGAACAATGAGCCCCAATGGTTAATCCTTTATCGGAAATTATTTGTAACTTTCGACAAGTAGAACAATGAATGGAACAGGTAGACGGTTGAAATATTTGTATATATTGCTTCCGTATAGTCTAAGAAACATATATGCAAAGCATCCAAACAGTACAATTCGCCAATTTTTTGTTCTTCAAGTTTAAGTGAACAATGAGCCCCATTGTTAATCCTTTATCGGAAATTATTTGTAACTTTCGACAAGTAGAACAATGAATGGAACAGGTAGACTGTTGAAATCTTTGTATATATTGCTTCTATATAGTCTAAGAATCATATATGCAAAGCATCCAAACAGTACCAGTTGCCAATTTTTTGTTCTTCAAGTTTAAGTGAACAAAGAGGCCCATTGATAATCATGAAACGGAAATTATTTGTAACTTTCGACAAGAAGAACAATAAATAGAACAGGTAGACGGTTGAAATATTTGTATATATTGCTTCCGTATAGTCTAAGAAGCATATATGCAAAGCATCCAAACAGTACCATTCGCCAATTTTTTGTTCTTCAAGGTTAAGTGAACAACGAGCCCCATTGTTAATCCTTTAAAGGAAATTATTTGTAAATTTCGACAAGTAGAACAATGATTGGAACACGTAGACGGTTGAAATATTATTATATATTGCTTCTATATAGTCTAAGAAACATATATGCAAAGCATCCAAACAGTACCATTCGCCAATTTTTTGTTCTTCAAGTTTAAGTGAACAACGAGCCCCATGGATAATCATGAAACGGAAATTATTTGTAACTTTCGACATGTAGAACAATGAATGGAACACGTAGACGGTTGAAATATTATTATATATTGCTTCCATATAGTCTAAGAAACATATATGCAAAGCATCCAAACAGTACCATTCGCCAATTTTTTGTTCTTCAAGTTTAAGTGAACAATGAGCCCCATTGTTACTCCTTTATCGGAAATTATTTGTAACTTTCGACAAGTAGAACAATGAATGGAACAGGTAGACGGTTGAAATCTTTGTATATATTGCTTCTATATAGTCTAGGAAACATATATGCAAAGCATCCAAAAAGTACAATTATCCAATTTTTTGTTCTTCAAGTTTAAGTGAACAATGAGCCCCAATGGTTAATCCTTTATCGGAAATTATTTGTAAATTTCGACAAGTAGAACAATGATTGGAACACGTAGACGGTTGAAATATTATTATATATTGCTTCCATATAGTCTAAGAAACATATATGCAAAGCATCCAAACAGTACAATTCGCCAATTTTTTGTTCTTCAAGTTTAAGTGAACAATGAGCCCCATTGTTACTCCTTTATCGGAAATTATTTGTAACTTTCGACAAGTAGAACAATGATTGGAACACACAGACGGTTGAAATCAATGTATATATTGCTTCTATATAGTCTAAGAAACATATATGCAAAGCATCCAAACATTACCATTAATCAATTTTTTGTTCTTCAAGTTTAATTGAACAACGAGCCCCATTGTTAATCTTTTAAAGGAAATTATTTGTAAATTTCGACAAGTTGAACAATGATTGGAACACGTAGACGGTTGAAATATTTGTATATATTGCTTCCATATAGTCTAAGAAACATGTACGCAAAGCATCCAAGCAGTACCATTAGCCAATTTTTTGTTCTTCAAGTTTAAGTGAACAATGAGCCCCAATCGTTAATCCTTTATCGGAAATTATTTGTAATTTTCGACAAGTAGAACAATGAATGGAACAGGTATACGGTTGAAATCTTTGTATATATTGCTTCAATATAGTCTAAGAAACATATATGCAAAGCATCCAAACAGTACCATTCGCCAATTTGTTGTTCTTCAAGTTGAAGTGAATAACGAGCCCCATTGATAATCATGAAATGGAAATTATTTGTAACTTTCTACAAGTAGAACAATGAATAGTAAAGGTAGACGGGTGAAATCTTTCTATATATTGCTTCTATATAGTCTGAGAAACATATATGCAAAGCATCCAAACAGTACAATTCGCCAATTTTTTGTTCTTCAAGTTTAAGTGAACAACGAGCCCCATGGATAATCATGAAACGGAAATTATTTGTAACTTTCGACATGTAGAACAATGAATGGAACAGGTAGACGGTTGAAATCATTATATATATTGCTTCTATATAGTCTAAGAAACATATATGCATAGCATCCACACAGTACAATTCGCCAATTTATTGTTCTTCAAGTTTAAGTGAACAACGAGCCCCATTGTTAATCCTTTAAAGGAAATTATTTGTAAATTTCGACAAGTAGAACAATGATTGGAACACGTAGACGGTTGAAATATTATTATATATTGCTTCCATATAGTCTAAGAAACATATATGCAAAGCATCCAAACAGTACAATTCGCCAATTTTTTGTTCTTCAAGTTTAAGTGAACAATGAGCCCCATTGTTACTCCTTTATCGGAAATTATTTGTAACTTTCGACAAGTAGAACAATGAATGGAACAGGTAGACGGTTGAAATCTTTGTATATATTGCTTCTATATAGTCTAAGAAACATATATGCAAAGCATCCAAACAGTACAATTCGCCAATTTTTTGTTCTTCAAGTTTAAGTGAACAATGAGCCCCAATGGTTAATCCTTTATCGGAAATTATTTGTAACTTTCGACAAGTAGAACAATGAATGGAACAGGTAGACGGTTGAAATCTTTGAATATATTGCTTCTATATAGTCTAAGAAACATATATGCAAAGCATCCAAACAGTACCATTCGCCAATTTTTTGTGCTTCAAGTTTAAGTAAACTACGATCCCCATTGTTAATCCCTTAACGGAAATTGTTTGTAACTTTCGACAAGTAGAACAATGAATGGAACAGGTAGACGGTTGAAATCATTGTATATATTGCTTCTATATAGTCTAAGAAACATTTATGCAAAGCATCCAAACAGTACCATTCGCCAATTTTTTGTTCTTCAAGTTTAAGTGAACTACGAGCCCCATTGTTAATCCTTTAAAGGAAATTATTCGTAAATTTCGACCAGTAGAACAATGAATGGAACAGGTAGACGGTTGAAATCAATGTATATATTGCTTCTATATAGTCTAAGAAACATATATGCAAACCATCCAAACAGTACCAATCGCCAATTTTTTGTTCTTCAAGTTTAAGTGAACTACGAGCCACATTGTTAATACTTTAAAGGAAATTATTCGTAAATTTCGACAAGTAGAACAATGGTTGGAACACGTAGACGGTTGAAATCTTTGTATATATTGCTTCCATATAGTCTAAGAAACATGTACGCAAAGCCTCCAAACAGTACAATTCGCCAATTTTTTGTTCTTAAAGTTTAAGTGAACAATGAGCCCCAATGTTAATCCTTTAACGGAAATTATTTGTAATGTTCGACAAGTAGAACAATGACTGGAACAGGTAGACTGTTGAAATCATTGTATATATTGCTTCTATATAGTCTAAGAAACATATATGCAGAGCATCCAAACAGTACAATTCGACAATTTTTTGTTCTTCATGTTTAAGTGAACAATGAGCCCCAATGGTTAATCCTTTATCGGAAATTATTTGTAATGTTCGACAAGTAGAACAATGAATAGAACAGGTAGACGGTTGAAATCATTGTATATATTGCTTCTATATAGTCTAAGAAACATATATGCAAAGCATCCAAACAGTACCATTCGCCAATTTTTTGTTCTTCATGTTTAAGTGAACAATGAGCCCCATTGTTAATACTTTAACGGAAATTATTTGTAACTTGCGACAAGTATAACAATGACTGGAACAGGTAGACTGTTGAAATCATTGCATATATTGCTTCTATATAGTCTAAGAAACATATATGCAAAGCATCCAAACAGTACAATTCGCCAATTTTTTGTTCTTCAAGTTAAAGTAAACTACGATCCCCATTGTTAATCCCTTAACGGAAATTATTTGTAACTTTCGACAAGCAGAACAATGAATGGAACAGGTAGACGGTTGAAATCATTGTACATATTGCTTCTATATAGTCTAAGAAACATATATGCAAAGCATCCAAACAGTACAATTCGACTATTTTTTGTTCTTCAAGTTTAGTGAACAATGAGCCCCAATGGTTAATCCTTTATCGGAAATTATTTGTAATTTTCGACAAGTAGAACAATGAGTGGAACAGGTAGACGGTTGTAATCAATGTATATATTGCTTCAATATAGTCTAAGAAACATATATGCAAAGCATCCAAACAGTACCATTCGCCAATTTTTTGTTCTTAAAGTTTAAGTGAACAATGAGCCCAATGTTAATCCTTTAACGGAAATTATTTTTAAATTTCGACAAGTAGAACAATGAATGGAACACGTAGACGGCTGAAATCTTTGTATATATTGCTTCCATATAGTCTAAGAAACATGTACGCAAAGCATCCAAACAGTACAATTCGCCAATTTTTTGTTCTTCAAGTTTAAGTGAACAATGAGCCCCAATCGTTAATCCTTTATCGGAAATTATTTGTAATTTTCGACAAGTAGAACAATGAATGGAACAGGTATACGGTTGAAATCTTTGTATATATTGCTTCAATATAGTCTAAGAAACATATATGCAAAGCATCCAAACAGTACCATTCGCCAATTTGTTGTTCTTCAAGTTGAAGTGAATAACGAGCCCCATTGATAATCATGAAATGGAAATTATTTGTAACTTTCTACAAGTAGAACAATGAATAGTAAAGGTAGACGGGTGAAATCTTTCTATATATTGCTTCTATATAGTCTACGAAACATATACGCAAAGCATCCAAACAGTACAATTCGCTAATTTTTTTTCTTCAAGTTTTAGTGAACTACGAGCCGCATTGTTAATCCTTTAAAGGAAATTATTTGTAAATTTCGACAAGTAGAACAATGATTGGAACACGTAGACGGTTGAAATCTTTGAATATATTGCTTCCATATAGTCTAAGAAACATATTGCAAAGCATCCAAACTGTACTATTCGCTAATTTTTTGTTCTTCAAGTTTAAGTGAACAACGAGCCCCATTGTTAATCCTTTAAAGGAAATTATTTGTAAATTTCGACAAGTAGAACAATGATTGGAACACGTAGACGGTTGAAATCTTTGTATATATTGCTTCCATATAGTCTAAGAAACATGTACGCAAAGCATCCAAACAGTACCATTCGCCAATTTTTTGTTACTCAAGTTTATGTGAACAATGAGCCCCATTGTTCATCCTTTATCGGAAATTATTTGTAAATTTCGACAAGTAGAACAATGATTGGAACACACAGACGGTTGAAATCTTTGTATATATTGCTTCCATATAGTCTAAGAAACATATATGCAAATCATCCAAACAGTACAATTCGCCAATTATTTGATCTTCAAGTTTAAGTGAACTACGAGCCCCATTGTTAATACTTTAACGGAAATTATTTGTAACTTGCGACAAGTAGAACAATGAATGGAACAGGTAGACGGTTGAAATCAATGTATATATTGCTTCTATATAGTCTAAGAAACATATATGCAAAGCATCCAAACAGTACCATTCATCAATTTTTTGTTCTTCAAGTTTAATTGAACAACGAGCCCCATTGTTAATCTTTTAAAGGAAATTATTTGTAAATTTCGACAAGTTGAACAATGATTGGAACACGTAGACGGTTGAAATCTTTGTATATATTGCTTCCATATAGTCTAAGAAACATGTACGCAAAGCATCCAAACAGTACCATACGCCAATTTTTTGTTCTTCAAGTTTAAGTGAACAATGAGCCCCAATCGTTAATCCTTTATCGGAAATTATTTGTAATTTTCGACAAGTAGAACAATGAATGGAACAGGTATACGGTTGAAATCTTTGTATATATTGCTTCAATATAGTCTAAGAAACATATATGCAAAGCATCCAAACAGTACCATTCGCCAATTTGTTGTTCTTCAAGTTGAAGTGAATAACGAGCCCCATTGATAATCATGAAATGGAAATTATTTGTAACTTTCTACAAGTAGAACAATGAATAGTAAAGGTAGACGGGTGAAATCTTTCTATATATTGCTTCTATATAGTCTGAGAAACATATATGCAAAGCATCCAAACAGTACAATTCGCCAATTTTTTGTTCTTCAAGTTTAAGTGAACAACGAGCCCCATGGATAATCATGAAACGGAAATTATTTGTAACTTTCGACATGTAGAACAATGAATGGAACAGGTAGACGGTTGAAATCATTATATATATTGCTTCTATATAGTCTAAGAAACATATATGCATAGCATCCACACAGTACAATTCGCCAATTTATTGTTCTTCAAGTTTAAGTGAACAACGAGCCCCATTGTTAATCCTTTAAAGGAAATTATTTGTAAATTTCGACAAGTAGAACAATGATTGGAACACGTAGACGGTTGAAATATTATTATATATTGCTTCCATATAGTCTAAGAAACATATATGCAAAGCATCCAAACAGTACCATTCGCCAATTTTTTGTTCTTCAAGTTTAAGTGAACAATGAGCCCCATTGTTACTCCTTTATCGGAAATTATTTGTAACTTTCGACAAGTAGAACAATGAATGGAACAGGTAGACGGTTGAAATCTTTGTATATATTGCTTCTATATAGTCTAAGAAACATATATGCAAAGCATCCAAACAGTACAATTCGCCAATTTTTTGTTCTTCAAGTTTAAGTGAACCATGAGCCCCAATGGTTAATCCTTTATCGGAAATTATTTGTAACTTTCGACAAGTAGAACAATGAATGGAACAGGTAGACGGTTGAAATATTTGTATATATTGCTTCCGTATAGTCTAAGAAACATATATGCAAAGCATCCAAACAGTACCATTCGCCAATTTTTTGTTCTTCAAGGTTAAGTGAACAATGAGCCCGATTGTTAATCCTTTATCGGAAATTATTTCTAACTTTCGACAAGTAGAACAATGAATGGAACACGTAGACGGTTGAAATCTTTGTATATATTGCTTCCATATAGTCTAAGAAACATGTACGCAAAGCATCCAAACAGTACCATTCGCCAATTTTTTGTTCTTCAAGTTTAAGTGAACAATGAGCCCCAATGGTTAATCCTTTATCGGAAATTATTTGTAATTTTCGACAAGTAGAACATTGAATGGAACACGTAGACGGTTGAAATCTTTGTATATATTGCTTCTATATAGACTAAGAAACATATATGCAAAGCATCCAAACAGTACAATTCGCCAATTTATTGTTCTTCAAGTTTAAGTGAACAACGAGCCCCATTGTTAATCCTTTAAAGGAAATTATTTGTAAATTTCGACAAGTAGAACAATGATTGGAACACGTAGACGGTTGAAATCTTTGTATATATTGCTTCCATATAGTCTAAGAAACATGTACACAAAGCATCCAAACAGTACCATTCGCCAATTTTTTGTTCTTCAAGTTTAAGTGAACAATGAGACCCAATGGTTAATCCTTTATCGGAAATTATTTGTAACTTTCGACAAGTAGAACAATGAATGGAACAGGTAGACGGTTGAAATATTTGTATATATTGCTTCCGTATAGTCTAAGAAACATATATGCAAAGCATCCAAACAGTACAATTCGCCAATTTTTTGTTCTTCAAGTTTAAGTGAACAATGAGCCCCATTGTTAATCCTTTATCGGAAATTATTTGTAACTTTCGACAAGTAGAACAATGAATGGAACAGGTAGACTGTTGAAATCTTTGTATATATTGCTTCTATATAGTCTAAGAATCATATATGCAAAGCATCCAAACAGTACCAGTTGCCAATTTTTTGTTCTTCAAGTTTAAGTGAACAAAGAGGCCCATTGATAATCATGAAACGGAAATTATTTGTAACTTTCGACAAGAAGAACAATAAATAGAACAGGTAGACGGTTGAAATATTTGTATATATTGCTTCCGTATAGTCTAAGAAGCATATATGCAAAGCATCCAAACAGTACCATTCGCCAATTTTTTGTTCTTCAAGGTTAAGTGAACAACGAGCCCCATTGTTAATCCTTTAAAGGAAATTATTTGTAAATTTCGACAAGTAGAACAATGATTGGAACACGTAGACGGTTGAAATATTATTATATATTGCTTCCATATAGTCTAAGAAACATATGTGCAAAGCATCCAAACAGTACCATTCGCTAATTTTTTGTTCTTCAAGTTTAAGTGAACAACGAGCCCCATGGATAATCATGAAACGGAAATTATTTGTAACTTTCGACATGTAGAACAATGAATGGAACTCGTAGACGGTTGAAATATTATTATATATTGCTTCCATATAGTCTAAGAAACATATATGCAAAGCATCCAAACAGTACCATTCGCCAATTTTTTGTTCTTCAAGTTTAAGTGAACAATGAGCCCCATTGTTACTCCTTTATCGGAAATTATTTGTAACTTTCGACAAGTAGAACAATGAATGGAACAGGTAGACGGTTGAAATCTTTGTATATATTGCTTCTATATAGTCTGAGAAACATATATGCAAAGCATCCAAAGAGTACAATTCGCCAATTTTTTGTTCTTCAAGTTTAAGTGAACAACGAGCCCCATGGATAATCATGAAACGGAAATTATTTGTAACTTTCGACATGTAGAACAATGAATGGAACAGGTAGACGGTTGAAATCATTATATATATTGCTTCTATATAGTCTAAGAAACATATATGCATAGCATCCACACAGTACAATTCGCCAATTTATTGTTCTTCAAGTTTAAGTGAACAACGAGCCCCATTGTTAATCCTTTAAAGGAAATTATTTGTAAATTTCGACAAGTAGAACAATGATTGGAACACGTAGACGGTTGAAATATTATTATATATTGCTTCCATATAGTCTAAGAAACATATATGCAAAGCATCCAAACAGTACCATTCGCCAATTTTTTGTTCTTCAAGTTTAAGTGAACAATGAGCCCCATTGTTACTCCTTTATCGGAAATTATTTGTAACTTTCGACAAGTAGAACAATGAATGGAACAGGTAGACGGTTGAAATCTTTGTATATATTGCTTCTATATAGTCTAAGAAACATATATGCAAAGCATCCAAACAGTACAATTCGCCAATTTTTTGTTCTTCAAGTTTAAGTGAACAATGAGCCCCAATGGTTAATCCTTTATCGGAAATTATTTGTAACTTTCGACAAGTAGAACAATGAATGGAACAGGTAGACGGTTGAAATCTTTGAATATATTGCTTCTATATAGTCTAAGAAAGTTATATGCAAAGCATCCAAACAGTACAATTCGCCAATTTTTTGTTCTTCAAGGTTAAGTGAACAATGAGCCCCAATGGTTAATCCTTTATCGGAAATTATTTGTAACTTTCGACAAGTAGAACAATGAATGGAACAGGTAGACGGTTGAAATATTTGTATATATTGCTTCCGTATAGTCTAAGAAACATATATGCAAAGCATCCAAACAGTACCATTCGCCAATTTTTTGTTCTTCAAGGTTAAGTGAACAATGAGCCCGATTGTTAATCCTTTATCGGAAATTATTTCTAACTTTCGACAAGTAGAACAATGAATGGAACACGTAGACGGTTGAAATCTTTGTATATATTGCTTCCATATAGTCTAAGAAACATGTACGCAAAGCATCCAAACAGTACCATTCGCCAATTTTTTGTTCTTCAAGTTTAAGTGAACAATGAGCCCCAATGGTTAATCCTTTATCGGAAATTATTTGTAATTTTCGACAAGTAGAACATTGAATGGAACACGTAGACGGTTGAAATCTTTGTATATATTGCTTCTATATAGACTAAGAAACATATATGCAAAGCATCCAAACAGTACAATTCGCCAATTTATTGTTCTTCAAGTTTAAGTGAACAACGAGCCCCATTGTTAATCCTTTAAAGGAAATTATTTGTAAATTTCGACAAGTAGAACAATGATTGGAACACGTAGACGGTTGAAATCTTTGTATATATTGCTTCCATATAGTCTAAGAAACATGTACGCAAAGCATCCAAACAGTACCATTCGCCAATTTTTTGTTCTTCAAGTTTATGTGAACAATGAGCCCCATTGTTCATCCTTTATCGGAAATTATTTGTAAATTTCGACAAGTAGAACAATGATTGGAACACACAGACGGTTGAAATCTTTGTATATATTGCTTCCATATAGTCTAAGAAACATATATGCAAATCATCCAAACAGTACAATTCGCCAATTATTTGATCTTCAAGTTTAAGTGAACTACGAGCCCCATTGTTAATACTTTAACGGAAATTATTTGTAACTTGCGACAAGTAGAACAATGAATGGAACAGGTAGACGGTTGAAATCAATGTATATATTGCTTCTATATAGTCTAAGAAACATATATGCAAAGCATCCAAACAGTACCATTCATCAATTTTTTGTTCTTCAAGTTTAATTGAACAACGAGCCCCATTGTTAATCTTTTAAAGGAAATTATTTGTAAATTTCGACAAGTTGAACAATGATTGGAACACGTAGACGGTTGAAATCTTTGTATATATTGCTTCCATATAGTCTAAGAAACATGTACGCAAAGCATCCAAACAGTACCATTCGCCAATTTTTTGTTCTTCAAGTTTAAGTGAACAATGAGCCCCAATCGTTAATCCTTTATCGGAAATTATTTGTAATTTTCGACAAGTAGAACAATGAATGGAACAGGTATACGGTTGAAATCTTTGTATATATTGCTTCAATATAGTCTAAGAAACATATATGCAAAGCATCCAAACAGTACCATTCGCCAATTTGTTGTTCTTCAAGTTGAAGTGAATAACGAGCCCCATTGATAATCATGAAATGGAAATTATTTGTAACTTTCTACAAGTAGAACAATGAATAGTAAAGGTAGACGGGTGAAATCTTTCTATATATTGCTTCTATATAGTCTGAGAAACATATATGCAAAGCATCCAAACAGTACAATTCGCCAATTTTTTGTTCTTCAAGTTTAAGTGAACAACGAGCCCCATGGATAATCATGAAACGGAAATTATTTGTAACTTTCGACATGTAGAACAATGAATGGAACAGGTAGACGGTTGAAATCATTATATATATTGCTTCTATATAGTCTAAGAAACATATATGCATAGCATCCACACAGTACAATTCGCCAATTTATTGTTCTTCAAGTTTAAGTGAACATCGAGCCCCATTGTTAATCCTTTAAAGGAAATTATTTGTAAATTTCGACAAGTAGAACAATGATTGGAACACGTAGACGGTTGAAATATTATTATATATTGCTTCCATATAGTCTAAGAAACATATATGCAAAGCATCCAAACAGTACCATTCGCCAATTTTTTGTTCTTCAAGTTTAAGTGAACAATGAGCCCCATTGTTACTCCTTTATCGGAAATTATTTGTAACTTTCGACAAGTAGAACAATGAATGGAACAGGTAGACGGTTGAAATCTTTGTATATATTGCTTCTATATAGTCTAAGAAACATATATGCAAAGCATCCAAACAGTACAATTCGCCAATTTTTTGTTCTTCAAGTTTAAGTGAACAATGAGCCCCAATGGTTAATCCTTTATCGGAAATTATTTGTAACTTTCGACAAGTAGAACAATGAATGGAACAGGTAGACGGTTGAAATCTTTGAATATATTGCTTCTATATAGTCTAAGAAAGTTATATGCAAAGCATCCAAACAGTACAATTCGCTAATTTTTTGTTCTTCAAGGTTAAGTGAACAATGAGCCCCAATGGTTAATCCTATATCGGAAATTATTTGTAAATTTCGAAAAGTAGAACAATGAATGGAACAGGTAGACGGTTGAAATATTTGTATATATTGCTTCCGTATAGTCTAAGAAACATATATGCAAAGCATCCAAACAGTACCATTCGCCAATTTTTTGTTCTTCAAGGTTAAGTGAACAATGAGCCCGATTGTTAATCCTTTATCGGAAATTATTTCTAACTTTCGACAAGTAGAACAATGAATGGAACACGTAGACGGTTGAAATCTTTGTATATATTGCTTCCATATAGTCTAAGAAACATGTACGCAAAGCATCCAAACAGTACCATTCGCCAATTTTTTGTTCTTCAAGTTTAAGTGAACAATGAGCCCCAATGGTTAATCCTTTATCGGAAATTATTTGTAATTTTCGACAAGTAGAACATTGAATGGAACACGTAGACGGTTGAAATCTTTGTATATATTGCTTCTATATAGACTAAGAAACATATATGCAAAGCATCCAAACAGTACAATTCGCCAATTTATTGTTCTTCAAGTTTAAGTGAACAACGAGCCCCATTGTTAATCCTTTAAAGGAAATTATTTGTAAATTTCGACAAGTAGAACAATGATTGGAACACGTAGACGGTTGAAATCTTTGTATATATTGCTTCCATATAGTCTAAGAAACATGTACACAAAGCATCCAAACAGTACCATTCGCCAATTTTTTGTTCTTCAAGTTTAAGTGAACAATGAGACCCAATGGTTAATCCTTTATCGGAAATTATTTGTAATTTTCGACAAGTAGAACAATGAATGGAACATGTAAACGGTTGATATCTTTGTATATATTGCTTCTATATAACCTAAGAAACATATATGCAAAGCATCCACACAGTACAATTCGCCAATTTATTGTTCTTCAAGTTTAAGTGAACAACGAGCCCCATTGTTAATCCTTTAAAGGAAATTATTTGTAAATTTCGACAAGCAGAACAATGATTGGAACACGTAGACGGTTGAAATCTTTGAATATATTGCTTCTACATAGTCTAAGAAAGTTATATGCAAAGCATCCAAACAGTACAATTCGCCAATTTTTTGTTCTTCAAGGTTAAGTGAACAATGAGCCCCAATGGTTAATCCTTTATCGGAAATTATTTGTAACTTTCGACAAGTAGAACAATGAATGGAACAGGTAGACGGTTGAAATATTTGTATATATTGCTTCCGTATAGTCTAAGAAACATATATGCAAAGCATCCAAACAGTACAATTCGCCAATTTTTTGTTCTTCAAGTTTAAGTGAACAATGAGCCCCATTGTTAATCCTTTATCGGAAATTATTTGTAAATTTCGACAAGTAGAACAATGAATGGAACAGGTAGACTGTTGAAATCTTTGTATATATTGCTTCTATATAGTCTAAGAATCATATATGCAAAGCATCCAAACAGTACCAGTTGCCAATTTTTTGTTCTTCAAGTTTAAGTGAACAAAGAGGCCCATTGATAATCATGAAACGGAAATTATTTGTAACTTTCGACAAGAAGAGCAATAAATAGAACAGGTAGACGGTTGAAATATTTGTATATATTGCTTCCGTATAGTCGAAGAAGCATATATGCAAAGCATCCACACAGTACAATTCGCCAATTTATTGTTCTTCAAGTTTAAGTGAACAACGAGCCCCATTGTTAATCCTTTAAAGGAAATTATTTGTAAATTTCGACAAGTAGAACAATGATTGGAACACGTAGACGGTTGAAATATTATTATATATTGCTTCCATATAGTCTAAGAAACATATATGCAAAGCATCCAAACAGTACCATTCGCCAATTTTTTGTTCTTCAAGTTTAAGTGAACAATGAGCCCCATTGTTACTCCTTTATCGGAAATTATTTGTAACTTTCGACAAGTAGAACAATGAATGGAACAGGTAGACGGTTGAAATCTTTGTATAGATTGCTTCTATATAGTCTAAGAAACATATATGCAAAGCATCCAAACAGTACAATTCGCCAATTTTTTGTTCTTCAAGTTTAAGTGAACAATGAGCCCCAATGGTTAATCCTTTATCGGAAATTATTTGTAACTTTCGACAAGTAGAACAATGAATGGAACAGGTAGACGGTTGAAATCTTTGAATATATTGCTTCTATATAGTCTAAGAAAGTTATATGCAAAGCATCCAAACAGTACAATTCGCCAATTTTTTGTTCTTCAAGGTTAAGTGAACAATGAGCCCCAATGGTTAATCCTATATCGGAAATTATTTGTAAATTTCGAAAAGTAGAACAATGAATGGAACAGGTAGACGGTTGAAATATTTGTATATATTGCTTCCGTATAGTCTAAGAAACATATATGCAAAGCATCCAAACAGTACCATTCGCCAATTTTTTGTTCTTCAAGGTTAAGTGAACAATGAGCCCGATTGTTAATCCTTTATCGGAAATTATTTCTAACTTTCGACAAGTAGAACAATGAATGGAACACGTAGACGGTTGAAATCTTTGTATATATTGCTTCCATATAGTCTAAGAAACATGTACGCAAAGCATCCAAACAGTACCATTCGCCAATTTTTTGTTCTTCAAGTTTAAGTGAACAATGAGCCCCAATGGTTAATCCTTTATCGGAAATTATTTGTAATTTTCGACAAGTAGAACATTGAATGGAACACGTAGACGGTTGAAATCTTTGTATATATTGCTTCTATATAGACTAAGAAACATATATGCAAAGCATCCAAACAGTACAATTCGCCAATTTATTGTTCTTCAAGTTTAAGTGAACAACGAGCCCCATTGTTAATCCTTTAAAGGAAATTATTTGTAAATTTCGACAAGTAGAACAATGATTGGAACACGTAGACGGTTGAAATCTTTGTATATATTGCTTCCATATAGTCTAAGAAACATGTACACAAAGCATCCAAACAGTACTATTCGCCAATTTTTTGTTCTTCAAGTTTAAGTGAACAATGAGACCCAATGGTTAATCCTTTATCGGAAATTATTTGTAATTTTCGACAAGTAGAACAATGAATGGAACATGTAAACGGTTGATATCTTTGTATATATTGCTTCTATATAACCTAAGAAACATATATGCAAAGCATCCACACAGTACAATTCGCCAATTTATTGTTCTTCAAGTTTAAGTGAACAACGAGCCCCATTGTTAATCCTTTAAAGGAAATTATTTGTAAATTTCGACAAGCAGAACAATGATTGGAACACGTAGACGGTTGAAATCTTTGAATATATTGCTTCTACATAGTCTAAGAAAGTTATATGCAAAGCATCCAAACAGTACAATTCGCCAATTTTTTGTTCTTCAAGGTTAAGTGAACAATGAGCCCCAATGGTTAATCCTTTATCGGAAATTATTTGTAACTTTCGACAAGTAGAACAATGAATGGAACAGGTAGACGGTTGAAATATTTGTATATATTGCTTCCGTATAGTCTAAGAAACATATATGCAAAGCATCCAAACAGTACAATTCGCCAATTTTTTGTTCTTCAAGTTTAAGTGAACAATGAGCCCCATTGTTAATCCTTTATCGGAAATTATTTGTAACTTTCGACAAGTAGAACAATGAATGGAACAGGTAGACGGTTGAAATATTTGTATATATTGCTTCCGTATAGTCTAAGAAACATATATGCAAAGCATCCAAACTGTACCATTGGCTAATTTTTTGTTCTTCAAGTTTAAGTGAACAACGAGCCCCATTGTTAATCCTTTAAAGGAAATTATTTGTAAATTTCGACAAGTAGAACAATGATTGGAACACGTAGACGGTTGAAATCTTTGTATATATTGCTTCCATATAGTCTAAGAAACATGTACGCAAAGCATCCAAACAGTACCATTCGCCAATTTTTTGTTCTTCAAGTTTAAGTGAACAATGAGCCCCATTGTTAATCCTTTATCGGAAATTATTTGTAATTTTCGACAAGTAGAACAATGAATGGAACAGGTAGACGGTTGTAATCTTTGTATATATAGCTTCTATATAGTCTAAGAAACATATATGCAAAGCATCCAAACAGTACAATTCGCCAATTTTTTGTTCTTCATGTATAAGTGAACAATGAGACCCAATGGTTAATCCTTTATCGGAAATTATTTGTATCTTTCGACAAGTAGAACAATGAATGGTACAGGTAGACGGTTGAAATCTTTTTATATATTGCTTCTATATAGTCTAAGAAACATATATGCAAAGCATCCAAACAGTACTATTCGCCAATTTTTTGTTCTTCAAGTTTAAGTGAGCAATGAGCCCCATTGTTAATCCTTTATCGGAAATTATTTGTAACTTTCGACAAGTAGAACTATGAGTGGAACAGGTAGACGGTTGAAATCAATGTATATATTGCTTCTATATAGTCTAAGAAACATATATGCAAAGCATCTAAACAGTAACATTCGCAAATTTATTGTTCTTCAAGTTTAAGTGAACAACGAGCCCCATTGTTAATCCTTTAAAGGAAATTATTTGTAAATTTCGACAAGTAGAACAATGATTGAAACACTTAGACGGTTGAATTCTTTGTATATATTGCTTCCATATAGTCTAAGAAACATGTACGCAAAGCATACAAACAGTACCATTCGCCAATTTTTTGTTCTTCAAGTTTAAGTGAACTACGAGCCCCATTGTTAATCCTTTAAAGGAAATTATTTGTATATTTCGACAAGTAGAACAATGAATGGAACAGGTAGACGGTTGAAATCATTGTATATATTGCTTCTATATAGTCTAAGAAACATATATGCAAAGCATCAAATCAGTACAATTTGCCAATTTATTGTTCTTCAAGTTTAAGTGAACAACGAGCCACATTGTTAATCCTTTAAAGGAAATTATTTGTAAATTTCGACAAGTAGAACAATGATTGGAACACGTAGACGGTTGAAATCTTTGTATATATTGCTTCCATATAGTCTAAGAAACATGTACGCAAAGCATCCAAACAGTACCATTCGCCAATTTTTTGTTCTTCAAGTTTAAGTGAACAATGAGCCCCAATCGTTAATCCTTTATCGGAAATTATTTGCAATTTTCGACAAGTAGACCAATGAATGGAACACGTAGACGACTGAAATCTTTGTATATATTGCTTCCATATAGTCTAAGAAACATGTACGCAAAGCATCCAAACAGTACCATTCGCCAATTTTTTGTTCTTCAAGTTTAAGTGAACAATGAGCCCCAATCGTTAATCCTTTATCGGAAATTATTTGTAATTTTCGACAAGTAGAACAATGAATGGAACAGTTAGACGGTTGAAATATTTGTATATATTGCTTCTATATAGTCTACGAAACATATATGCAAAACATCCAAACAGTACAATTCGCCAATTTTTTGTTCTTCAAGTTTAAGTGAACAATGAGCCCCAATCGTTAATCCTTTATCGGAAATTATTTGTAATTTTCGACAAGTAGAACAATGAATGGAACAGGTATACGGTTGAAATCTTTGTATATATTGCTTCAATATAGTCTAAGAAACATATATGCAAAGCATCCAAACAGTACCATTCGCCAATTTGTTGTTCTTCAAGTTGAAGTGAATAACGAGCCCCATTGATAATCATGAAATGGAAATTATTTGTAACTTTCTACAAGTAGAACAATGAATAGTAAAGGTAGACGGGTGAAATCTTTCTATATATTGCTTCTATATAGTCTGAGAAACATATATGCAAAGCATCCAAACAGTACAATTCGCCAATTTTTTGTTCTTCAAGTTTAAGTGAACAACGAGCCCCATGGATAATCATGAAACGGAAATTATTTGTAACTTTCGACATGTAGAACAATGAATGGAACAGGTAGACGGTTGAAATCATTATATATATTGCTTCTATATAGTCTAAGAAACATATATGCATAGCATCCACACAGTACAGTTCGCCAATTTATTGTTCTTCAAGTTTAAGTGAACAACGAGCCCCATTGTTAATCCTTTAAAGGAAATTATTTGTAAATTTCGACAAGTAGAACAATGATTGGAACACGTAGACGGTTGAAATATTATTATATATTGCTTCCATATAGTCTAAGAAACATATATGCAAAGCATCCAAACAGTACAATTCGCCAATTTTTTGTTCTTCAAGTTTAAGTGAACAATGAGCCCCATTGTTACTCCTTTATCGGAAATTATTTGTAACTTTCGACAAGTAGAACAATGAATGGAACAGGTAGACGTTTGAAATCTTTGTATATATTGCTTCTATATAGTCTAAGAAACATATATGCAAAGCATCCAAACAGTACAATTCGCCAATTTTTTGTTCTTCAAGTTTAAGTGAACAATGAGCCCCAATGGTTAATCCTTTATCGGAAATTATTTGTAACTTTCGACAAGTAGAACAATGAATGGAACAGGTAGACGGTTGAAATCTTTGAATATATTGCTTCTATATAGTCTAAGAAACATATATGCAAAGCATCCAAACAGTACCATTCGCCAATTTTTTGTGCTTCAAGTTTAAGTAAACTACGATCCCCATTGTTAATCCCTTAACGGAAATTGTTTGTAACTTTCGACAAGTAGAACAATGAATGGAACAGGTAGACGGTTGAAATCATTGTATATATTGCTTCTATATAGTCTAAGAAACATTTATGCAAAGCATCCAAACAGTACCATTCGCCAATTTTTTGTTCTTCAAGTTTAAGTGAACTACGAGCCCCATTGTTAATCCTTTAAAGGAAATTATTCGTAAATTTCGACAAGTAGAACAATGAATGGAACAGGTAGACGGTTGAAATCAATGTATATATTGCTTCTATATAGTCTAAGAAACATATATGCAAACCATCCAAACAGTACCAATCGCCAATTTTTTGTTCTTCAAGTTTAAGTGAACTACGAGCCACATTGTTAATACTTTAAAGGAAATTATTCGTAAATTTCGACAAGTAGAACAATGGTTGGAACACGTAGACGGTTGAAATCTTTGTATATATTGCTTCCATATAGTCTAAGAAACATGTACGCAAAGCCTCCAAACAGTACAATTCGCCAATTTTTTGTTCTTAAAGTTTAAGTGAACAATGAGCCCCAATGTTAATCCTTTAACGGAAATTATTTGTAATGTTCGACAAGTAGAACAATGACTGGAACAGGTAGACTGTTGAAATCATTGTATATATTGCTTCTATATAGTCTAAGAAACATATATGCAAAGCATCCAAACAGTACCAGTTGCCAATTTTTTGTTCTTCAAGTTTAAGTGAACAATGAGCCCCATTGTTACTCCTTTATCGGAAATTATTTGTAACTTTCGACAAGTAGAACAATGAATGGAACAGGTAGACGGTTGAAATCTTTGTATATATTGCTTCTATATAGTCTAAGAAACATATATGCAAAGCATCCAAACAGTACAATTCGCCAATTTTTTGTTCTTCAAGTTTAAGTGAACATTGAGCCCCAATGGTTAATCCTTTATCGGAAATTATTTGTAACTTTCGACAAGTAGAACAATGAATGGAACAGGTAGACGGTTGAAATCTTTGAATATATTGCTTCTATATAGTCTAAGAAAGTTATATGCAAAGCATCCAAACAGTACAATTCGCCAATTTTTTGTTCTTCAAGGTTAAGTGAACAATGAGCCCCAATGGTTAATCCTTTATCGGAAATTATTTGTAACTTTCGACAAGTAGAACAATGAATGGAACAGGTAGACGGTTGAAATATTTGTATATATTGCTTCCGTATAGTCTAAGAAACATATATGCAAAGCATCCAAACAGTACAATTCGCCAATTTTTTGTTCTTCAAGTTTAAGTGAACAATGAGCCCCATTGTTAATCCTTTATCGGAAATTATTTGTAACTTTCGACAAGTAGAACAATGAATGGAACAGGTAGACTGTTGAAATCTTTGTATATATTGCTTCTATATAGTCTAAGAATCATATATGCAAAGCATCCAAACAGTACCAGTTGCCAATTTTTTGTTCTTCAAGTTTAAGTGAACAAAGAGGCCCATTGATAATCATGAAACGGAAATTATTTGTAACTTTCGACAAGAAGAACAATAAATAGAACAGGTAGACGGTTGAAATATTTGTATATATTGCTTCCGTATAGTCTAAGAAGCATATATGCAAAGCATCCAAACAGTACCATTCGCCAATTTTTTGTTCTTCAAGGTTAAGTGAACAACGAGCCCCATTGTTAATCCTTTAAAGGAAATTATTTGTAAATTTCGACAAGTAGAACAATGATTGGAACACGTAGACGGTTGAAATATTATTATATATTGCTTCTATATAGTCTAAGAAACATATATGCAAAGCATCCAAACAGTACCATTCGCCAATTTTTTGTTCTTCAAGTTTAAGTGAACAACGAGCCCCATGGATAATCATGAAACGGAAATTATTTGTAACTTTCGACATGTAGAACAATGAATGGAACACGTAGACGGTTGAAATATTATTATATATTGCTTCCATATAGTCTAAGAAACATATATGCAAAGCATCCAAACAGTACCATTCGCCAATTTTTTGTTCTTCAAGTTTAAGTGAACAATGAGCCCCATTGTTACTCCTTTATCGGAAATTATTTGTAACTTTCGACAAGTAGAACAATGAATGGAACAGGTAGACGGTTGAAATCTTTGTATATATTGCTTCTATATAGTCTAGGAAACATATATGCAAAGCATCCAAAAAGTACAATTATCCAATTTTTTGTTCTTCAAGTTTAAGTGAACAATGAGCCCCAATGGTTAATCCTTTATCGGAAATTATTTGTAAATTTCGACAAGTAGAACAATGATTGGAACACGTAGACGGTTGAAATATTATTATATATTGCTTCCATATAGTCTAAGAAACATATATGCAAAGCATCCAAACAGTACAATTCGCCAATTTTTTGTTCTTCAAGTTTAAGTGAACAATGAGCCCCATTGTTACTCCTTAATCGGAAATTATTTGTAACTTTCGACAAGTAGAACAATGATTGGAACACACAGACGGTTGAAATCTTTGTATATATTGCTTCCATATAGTCTAAGAAACATATATGCATATCATCCAAACAGTACAATTCGCCAATTATTTGATCTTCAAGTTTAAGTGAACTACGAGCCCCATTGTTAATACTTTAACGGAAATTATTTGTAACTTGCGACAAGTAGAACAATGAATGGAACAGGTAGACGGTTGAAATCAATGTATATATTGCTTCTATATAGTCTAAGAAACATATATGCAAAGCATCCAAACATTACCATTAATCAATTTTTTGTTCTTCAAGTTTAATTGAACAACGAGCCCCATTGTTAATCTTTTAAAGGAAATTATTTGTAAATTTCGACAAGTTGAACAATGATTGGAACACGTAGACGGTTGAAATCTTTGTATATATTGCTTCCATATAGTCTAAGAAACATGTACGCAAAGCATCCAAACAGTACCATTCGCCAATTTTTTGTTCTTCAAGTTTAAGTGAACAATGAGCCCCAATCGTTAATCCTTTATCGGAAATTATTTTTAATTTTCGACAAGTAGAACAATGAATGGAAAAGGTATACGGTTGAAATCTTTGTATATATTGCTTCAATATAGTCTAAGAAACATATATGCAAAGCATCCAAACAGTACCATTCGCCAATTTGTTGTTCTTCAAGTTGAAGTGAATAACGAGCCCCATTGATAATCATGAAATGGAAATTATTTGTAACTTTCTACAAGTAGAACAATGAATAGTAAAGGTAGACGGGTGAAATCTTTCTATATATTGCTTCTATATAGTCTGAGAAACATATATGCAAAGCATCCAAACAGTACAATTCGCCAATTTTTTGTTCTTCAAGTTTAAGTGAACAACGAGCCCCATGGATAATCATGAAACGGAAATTATTTGTAACTTTCGACATGTAGAACAATGAATGGAACAGGTAGACGGTTGAAATCATTATATATATTGCTTCTATATAGTCTAAGAAACATATATGCATAGCATCCACACAGTACAATTCGCCAATTTATTGTTCTTCAAGTTTAAGTGAACAACGAGCCCCATTGTTAATCCTTTAAAGGAAATTATTTGTAAATTTCGACAAGTAGAACAATGATTGGAACACGTAGACGGTTGAAATATTATTATATATTGCTTCCATATAGTCTAAGAAACATATATGCAAAGCATCCAAACAGTACAATTCGCCAATTTTTTGTTCTTCAAGTTTAAGTGAACAATGAGCCCCATTGTTACTCCTTTATCGGAAATTATTTGTAACTTTCGACAAGTAGAACAATGAATGGAACAGGTAGACGGTTGAAATCTTTGTATATATTGCTTCTATATAGTCTAAGAAACATATATGCAAAGCATCCAAACAGTACAATTCGCCAATTTTTTGTTCTTCAAGTTTAAGTGAACAATGAGCCCCATTGTTACTCCTTTATCGGAAATTATTTGTAACTTTCGACAAGTAGAACAATGAATGGAACAGGTAGACGTTTGAAATCTTTGTATATATTGCTTCTATATAGTCTAAGAAACATATATGCAAAGCATCCAAACAGTACAATTCGCCAATTTTTTGTTCTTCAAGTTTAAGTGAACAATGAGCCCCAATGGTTAATCCTTTATCGGAAATTATTTGTAACTTTCGACAAGTAGAACAATGAATGGAACAGGTAGACGGTTGAAATCTTTGAATATATTGCTTCTATATAGTCTAAGAAACATATATGCAAAGCATCCAAACAGTACCATTCGCCAATTTTTTGTGCTTCAAGTTTAAGTAAACTACGATCCCCATTGTTAATCCCTTAACGGAAATTGTTTGTAACTTTCGACAAGTAGAACAATGAATGGAACAGGTAGACGGTTGAAATCATTGTATATATTGCTTCTATATAGTCTAAGAAACATTTATGCAAAGCATCCAAACAGTACCATTCGCCAATTTTTTGTTCTTCAAGTTTAAGTGAACTACGAGCCCCATTGTTAATCCTTTAAAGGAAATTATTCGTAAATTTCGACAAGTAGAACAATGAATGGAACAGGTAGACGGTTGAAATCAATGTATATATTGCTTCTATATAGTCTAAGAAACATATATGCAAACCATCCAAACAGTACCAATCGCCAATTTTTTGTTCTTCAAGTTTAAGTGAACTACGAGCCACATTGTTAATACTTTAAAGGAAATTGTTCGTAAATTTCGACAAGTAGAACAATGGTTGGAACACGTAGACGGTTGAAATCTTTGTATATATTGCTTCCATATAGTCTAAGAAACATGTACGCAAAGCCTCCAAACAGTACAATTCGCCAATTTTTTGTTCTTAAAGTTTAAGTGAACAATGAGCCCCAATGTTAATCCTTTAACGGAAATTATTTGTAATGTTCGACAAGTAGAACAATGACTGGAACAGGTAGACTGTTGAAATCATTGTATATATTGCTTCTATATAGTCTAAGAAACATATATGCAAAGCATCCAAACAGTACCAGTTGCCAATTTTTTGTTCTTCAAGTTTAAGTGAACAATGAGCCCCATTGTTAATCCTTTATCGGAAATTATTTGTAACTTTCGACAAGTAGAACAATGAATGGAACAGGTAGACTGTTGAAATCTTTGTATATATTGCTTCTATATAGTCTAAGAATCATATATGCAAAGCATCCAAACAGTACCAGTTGCCAATTTTTTGTTCTTCAAGTTTAAGTGAACAAAGAGGCCCATTGATAATCATGAAACGGAAATTATTTGTAACTTTCGACAAGAAGAACAATAAATAGAACAGGTAGACGGTTGAAATATTTGTATATATTGCTTCCGTATAGTCTAAGAAGCATATATGCAAAGCATCCAAACAGTACAATTCGCCAATTTTTTGTTCTTCAAGTTTAAGTGAACATTGAGCCCCAATGGTTAATCCTTTATCGGAAATTATTTGTAACTTTCGACAAGTAGAACAATGAATGGAACAGGTAGACGGTTGAAATCTTTGAATATATTGCTTCTATATAGTCTAAGAAAGTTATATGCAAAGCATCCAAACAGTACAATTCGCCAATTTTTTGTTCTTCAAGGTTAAGTGAACAATGAGCCCCAATGGTTAATCCTTTATCGGAAATTATTTGTAACTTTCGACAAGTAGAACAATGAATGGAACAGGTAGACGGTTGAAATATTTGTATATATTGCTTCCGTATAGTCTAAGAAACATATATGCAAAGCATCCAAACAGTACAATTCGCCAATTTTTTGTTCTTCAAGTTTAAGTGAACAATGAGCCCCATTGTTAATCCTTTATCGGAAATTATTTGTAACTTTCGACAAGTAGAACAATGAATGGAACAGGTAGACTGTTGAAATCTTTGTATATATTGCTTCTATATAGTCTAAGAATCATATATGCAAAGCATCCAAACAGTACCAGTTGCCAATTTTTTGTTCTTCAAGTTTAAGTGAACAAAGAGGCCCATTGATAATCATGAAACGGAAATTATTTGTAACTTTCGACAAGAAGAACAATAAATAGAACAGGTAGACGGTTGAAATATTTGTATATATTGCTTCCGTATAGTCTAAGAAGCATATATGCAAAGCATCCAAACAGTACCATTCGCCAATTTTTTGTTCTTCAAGGTTAAGTGAACAACGAGCCCCATTGTTAATCCTTTAAAGGAAATTATTTGTAAATTTCGACAAGTAGAACAATGATTGGAACACGTAGACGGTTGAAATATTATTATATATTGCTTCTATATAGTCTAAGAAACATATATGCAAAGCATCCAAACAGTACCATTCGCCAATTTTTTGTTCTTCAAGTTTAAGTGAACAACGAGCCCCATGGATAATCATGAAACGGAAATTATTTGTAACTTTCGACATGTAGAACAATGAATGGAACACGTAGACGGTTGAAATATTATTATATATTGCTTCCATATAGTCTAAGAAACATATATGCAAAGCATCCAAACAGTACCATTCGCCAATTTTTTGTTCTTCAAGTTTAAGTGAACAATGAGCCCCATTGTTACTCCTTTATCGGAAATTATTTGTAACTTTCGACAAGTAGAACAATGAATGGAACAGGTAGACGGTTGAAATCTTTGTATATATTGCTTCTATATAGTCTAGGAAACATATATGCAAAGCATCCAAAAAGTACAATTATCCAATTTTTTGTTCTTCAAGTTTAAGTGAACAATGAGCCCCAATGGTTAATCCTTTATCGGAAATTATTTGTAAATTTCGACAAGTAGAACAATGATTGGAACACGTAGACGGTTGAAATATTATTATATATTGCTTCCATATAGTCTAAGAAACATATATGCAAAGCATCCAAACAGTACAATTCGCCAATTTTTTGTTCTTCAAGTTTAAGTGAACAATGAGCCCCATTGTTACTCCTTAATCGGAAATTATTTGTAACTTTCGACAAGTAGAACAATGATTGGAACACACAGACGGTTGAAATCTTTGTATATATTGCTTCCATATAGTCTAAGAAACATATATGCATATCATCCAAACAGTACAATTCGCCAATTATTTGATCTTCAAGTTTAAGTGAACTACGAGCCCCATTGTTAATACTTTAACGGAAATTATTTGTAACTTGCGACAAGTAGAACAATGAATGGAACAGGTAGACGGTTGAAATCAATGTATATATTGCTTCTATATAGTCTAAGAAACATATATGCAAAGCATCCAAACATTACCATTAATCAATTTTTTGTTCTTCAAGTTTAATTGAACAACGAGCCCCATTGTTAATCTTTTAAAGGAAATTATTTGTAAATTTCGACAAGTTGAACAATGATTGGAACACGTAGACGTTTGAAATCTTTGTATATATTGCTTCCATATAGTCTAAGAAACATGTACGCAAAGCATCCAAACAGTACCATTCGCCAATTTTTTGTTCTTCAAGTTTAAGTGAACAATGAGCCCCAATCGTTAATCCTTTATCGGAAATTATTTTTAATTTTCGACAAGTAGAACAATGAATGGAACAGGTATACGGTTGAAATCTTTGTATATATTGCTTCAATATAGTCTAAGAAACATATATGCAAAGCATCCAAACAGTACCATTCGCCAATTTGTTGTTCTTCAAGTTGAAGTGAATATCGAGCCCCATTGATAATCATGAAATGGAAATTATTTGTAACTTTCTACAAGTAGAACAATGAATAGTAAAGGTAGACGGGTGAAATCTTTCTATATATTGCTTCTATATAGTCTGAGAAACATATATGCAAAGCATCCAAACAGTACAATTCGCCAATTTTTTGTTCTTCAAGTTTAAGTGAACAACGAGCCCCATGGATAATCATGAAACGGAAATTATTTGTAACTTTCGACATGTAGAACAATGAATGGAACAGGTAGACGGTTGAAATCATTATATATATTGCTTCTATATAGTCTAAGAAACATATATGCATAGCATCCACACAGTACAATTCGCCAATTTATTGTTCTTCAAGTTTAAGTGAACAACGAGCCCCATTGTTAATCCTTTAAAGGAAATTATTTGTAAATTTCGACAAGTAGAACAATGATTGGAACACGTAGACGGTTGAAATATTATTATATATTGCTTCCATATAGTCTAAGAAACATATATGCAAAGCATCCAAACAGTACAATTCGCCAATTTTTTGTTCTTCAAGTTTAAGTGAACAATGAGCCCCATTGTTACTCCTTTATCGGAAATTATTTGTAACTTTCGACAAGTAGAACAATGAATGGAACAGGTAGACGGTTGAAATCTTTGTATATATTGCTTCTATATAGTCTAAGAAACATATATGCAAAGCATCCAAACAGTACAATTCGCCAATTTTTTGTTCTTCAAGTTTAAGTGAACAATGAGCCCCAATGGTTAATCCTTTATCGGAAATTATTTCTAACTTTCGACAAGTAGAACAATGAATGGAACAGGTAGACGGTTGAAATCTTTGTATATATTGCTTCTATATAGTCTAAGAAACATATATGCAAAGCATCCAAACAGTACCATTCATCAATTTTTTGTTCTTCAAGTTTAATTGAACAACGAGCCCCATTGTTAATCTTTTAAAGGAAATTATTTCTAAATTTCGACAAGTTGAACAATGATTGGAACACGTAGACGGTTGAAATCTTTGTATATATTGCTTCCATATAGTCTAAGAAACATGTACGCAAAGCATCCAAACAGTACCATTCGCCAATTTTTTGTTCTTCAAGTTTAAGTGAACAATGAGCCCCAATCGTTAATCCTTTATCGGAAATTATTTGTAATTTTCGACAAGTAGAACAATGAATGGAACAGGTATACGGTTGAAATCTTTGTATATATTGCTTCAATGTAGTCTAAGAAACATATATGCAAAGCATCCAAACAGTACCATTCGCCAATTTGTTGTTCTTCAAGTTGAAGTGAATAACGAGCCCCATTGATAATCATGAAATGGAAATTATTTGTAACTTTCTACAAGTAGAACAATGAATAGTAAAGGTAGACGGGTGAAATCTTTCTATATATTGCTTCTATATAGTCTGAGAAACATATATGCAAAGCATCCAAACAGTACAATTCGCCAATTTTTTGTTCTTCAAGTTTAAGTGAACTACGAGCCCCATGGATAATCATGAAACGGAAATTATTTGTAACTTTCGACATGTAGAACAATGAATGGAACAGGTAGACGGTTGAAATCATTATATATATTGCTTCTATATAGTCTAAGAAACATATATGCATAGCATCCACACAGTACAATTCGCCAATTTATTGTTCTTCAAGTTTAAGTGAACAACGAGCCCCATTGTTAATCCTTTAAAGGAAATTATTTGTAAATTTCGACAAGTAGAACAATGATTGGAACACGTAGACGGTTGAAATATTATTATATATTGCTTCCATATAGTCTAAGAAACATATATGCAAAGCATCCAAACAGTACCATTCGCCAATTTTTTGTTCTTCAAGTTTAAGTGAACAATGAGCCCCATTGTTACTCCTTTATCGGAAATTATTTGTAACTTTCGACAAGTAGAACAATGAATGGAACAGGTAGACGGTTGAAATCTTTGTATATATTGCTTCTATATAGTCTAGGAAACATATATGCAAAGCATCCAAACAGTACAATTCGCCAATTTTTTGTTCTTCAAGTTTAAGTGAACATTGAGCCCCAATGGTTAATCCTTTATCGGAAATTATTTGTAACTTTCGACAAGTAGAACAATGAATGGAACAGGTAGACGGTTGAAATCTTTGAATATATTGCTTCTATATAGTCTAAGAAAGTTATATGCAAAGCATCCAAACAGTACAATTCGCCAATTTTTTGTTCTTCAAGGTTAAGTGAACAATGAGCCCCAATGGTTAATCCTTTATCGGAAATTAGTTGTAACTTTCGACAAGTAGAACAATGAATGGAACAGGTAGACGGTTGAAATATTTGTATATATTGCTTCCGTATAGTCTAAGAAACATATATGCAAAGCATCCAAACAGTACAATTCGCCAATTTTTTGTTCTTCAAGTTTAAGTGAACAATGAGCCCCATTGTTAATCCTTTATCGGAAATTATTTGTAACTTTCGACAAGTAGAACAATGAATGGAACAGGTAGACTGTTGAAATCTTTGTATATATTGCTTCTATATAGTCTAAGAATCATATATGCAAAGCATCCAAACAGTACCAGTTGCCAATTTTTTGTTCTTCAAGTTTAAGTGAACAAAGAGGCCCATTGATAATCATGAAACGGAAATTATTTGTAACTTTCGACAAGAAGAACAATAAATAGAACAGGTAGACGGTTGAAATATTTGTATATATTGCTTCCGTATAGTCTAAGAAGCATATATGCAAAGCATCCAAACAGTACCATTCGCCAATTTTTTGTTCTTCAAGGTTAAGTGAACAACGAGCCCCATTGTTAATCCTTTAAAGGAAATTATTTGTAAATTTCGACAAGTAGAACAATGATTGGAACACGTAGACGGTTGAAATATTATTATATATTGCTTCTATATAGTCTAAGAAACATATATGCAAAGCATCCAAACAGTACCATTCGCCAATTTTTTGTTCTTCAAGTTTAAGTGAACAACGAGCCCCATGGATAATCATGAAACGGAAATTATTTGTAACTTTCGACATGTAGAACAATGAATGGAACACGTAGACGGTTGAAATATTATTATATATTGCTTCCATATAGTCTAAGAAACATATATGCAAAGCATCCAAACAGTACCATTCGCCAATTTTTTGTTCTTCAAGTTTAAGTGAACAATGAGCCCCATTGTTACTCCTTTATCGGAAATTATTTGTAACTTTCGACAAGTAGAACAATGAATGGAACAGGTAGACGGTTGAAATCTTTGTATATGTTGCTTCTATATAGTCTAGGAAACATATATGCAAAGCATCCAAAAAGTACAATTATCCAATTTTTTGTTCTTCAAGTTTAAGTGAACAATGAGCCCCAATGGTTAATCCTTTATCGGAAATTATTTGTAAATTTCGACAAGTAGAACAATGATTGGAACACGTAGACGGTTGAAATATTATTATATATTGCTTCCATATAGTCTAAGAAACATATATGCAAAGCATCCAAACAGTACAATTCGCCAATTTTTTGTTCTTCAAGTTTAAGTGAACAATGAGCCCCATTGTTACTCCTTTATCGGAAATTATTTGTAACTTTCGACAAGTAGAACAATGATTGGAACACACAGACGGTTGAAATCAATGTATATATTGCTTCTATATAGTCTAAGAAACATATATGCAAAGCATCCAAACATTACCATTAATCAATTTTTTGTTCTTCAAGTTTAATTGAACAACGAGCCCCATTGTTAATCTTTTAAAGGAAATTATTTGTAAATTTCGACAAGTTGAACAATGATTGGAACACGTAGACGGTTGAAATATTTGTATATATTGCTTCCATATAGTCTAAGAAACATGTACGCAAAGCATCCAAGCAGTACCATTCGCCAATTTTTTGTTCTTCAAGTTTAAGTGAACAATGAGCCCCAATCGTTAATCCTTTATCGGAAATTATTTGTAATTTTCGACAAGTAGAACAATGAATGGAACAGGTATACGGTTGAAATCTTTGTATATATTGCTTCAATATAGTCTAAGAAACATATATGCAAAGCATCCAAACAGTACCATTCGCCAATTTGTTGTTCTTCAAGTTGAAGTGAATAACGAGCCCCATTGATAATCATGAAATGGAAATTATTTGTAACTTTCTACAAGTAGAACAATGAATAGTAAAGGTAGACGGGTGAAATATTTCTATATATTGCTTCTATATAGTCTGAGAAACATATATGCAAAGCATCCAAACAGTACAATTCGCCAATTTTTTGTTCTTCAAGTTTAAGTGAACAACGAGCCCCATGGATAATCATGAAACGGAAATTATTTGTAACTTTCGACATGTAGAACAATGAATGGAACAGGTAGACGGTTGAAATCATTATATATATTGCTTCTATATAGTCTAAGAAACATATATGCATAGCATCCACACAGTACAATTCGCCAATTTATTGTTCTTCAAGTTTAAGTGAACAACGAGCCCCATTGTTAATCCTTTAAAGGAAATTATTTGTAAATTTCGACAAGTAGAACAATGATTGGAACACGTAGACGGTTGAAATATTATTATATATTGCTTCCATATAGTCTAAGAAACATATATGCAAAGCATCCAAACAGTACAATTCGCCAATTTTTTGTTCTTCAAGTTTAAGTGAACAATGAGCCCCATTGTTACTCCTTTATCGGAAATTATTTGTAACTTTCGACAAGTAGAACAATGAATGGAACAGGTAGACGGTTGAAATCTTTGTATATATTGCTTCTATATAGTCTAAGAAACATATATGCAAAGCATCCAAACAGTACAATTCGCCAATTTTTTGTTCTTCAAGTTTAAGTGAACAATGAGCCCCAATGGTTAATCCTTTATCGGAAATTATTTGTAACTTTCGACAAGTAGAACAATGAATGGAACAGGTAGACGGTTGAAATCTTTGAATATATTGCTTCTATATAGTCTAAGAAACATATATGCAAAGCATCCAAACAGTACCATTCGCCAATTTTTTGTGCTTCAAGTTTAAGTAAACTACGATCCCCATTGTTAATCCCTTAACGGAAATTGTTTGTAACTTTCGACAAGTAGAACAATGAATGGAACAGGTAGACGGTTGAAATCATTGTATATATTGCTTCTATATAGTCTAAGAATCATTTATGCAAAGCATCCAAACAGTACCATTCGCCAATTTTTTGTTCTTCAAGTTTAAGTGAACTACGAGCCCCATTGTTAATACTTTAAAGGAAATTATTCGTAAATTTCGACAAGTAGAACAATGAATGGAACAGGTAGACGGTTGAAATCAATGTATATATTGCTTCTATATAGTCTAAGAAACATATATGCAAACCATCCAAACAGTACCAATCGCCAATTTTTTGTTCTTCAAGTTTAAGTGAACTACGAGCCACATTGTTAATACTTTAAAGGAAATTATTCGTAAATTTCGACAAGTAGAACAATGGTTGGAACACGTAGACGGTTGAAATCTTTGTATATATTGCTTCCATATAGTCTAAGAAACATGTACGCAAAGCCTCCAAACAGTACAATTCGCCAATTTTTTGTTCTTAAAGTTTAAGTGAACAATGAGCCCCAATGTTAATCCTTTAACGGAAATTATTTGTAATGTTCGACAAGTAGAACAATGACTGGAACAGGTAGACTGTTGAAATCATTGTATATATTGCTTCTATATAGTCTAAGAAACATATATGCAAAGCATCCAAACAGTACCAGTTGCCAATTTTTTGTTCTTCAAGTTTAAGTGAACAATGAGCCCCATTGTTAATCCTTTATCGGAAATTATTTGTAACTTTCGACAAGTAGAACAATGAATGGAACAGGTAGACTGTTGAAATCTTTGTATATATTGCTTCTATATAGTCTAAGAATCATATATGCAAAGCATCCAAACAGTACCAGTTGCCAATTTTTTGTTCTTCAAGTTTAAGTGAACAAAGAGGCCCATTGATAATCATGAAACGGAAATTATTTGTAACTTTCGACAAGAAGAACAATAAATAGAACAGGTAGACGGTTGAAATATTTGTATATATTGCTTCCGTATAGTCTAAGAAGCATATATGCAAAGCATCCAAACAGTACCATTCGCCAATTTTTTGTTCTTCAAGGTTAAGTGAACAACGAGCCCCATTGTTAATCCTTTAAAGGAAATTATTTGTAAATTTCGACAAGTAGAACAATGATTGGAACACGTAGACGGTTGAAATATTATTATATATTGCTTCCATATAGTCTAAGAAACATGTACGCAAAGCATCCAAACAGTACCATTCGCCAATTTTTTGTTCTTCAAGTTTAAGTGAACAATGAGCCCCAATCGTTAATCCTTTATCGGAAATTATTTGTAATTTTCGACAAGTAGAACAATGAATGGAACAGGTATACGGTTGAAATCTTTGTATATATTGCTTCAATGTAGTCTAAGAAACATATATGCAAAGCATCCAAACAGTACCATTCGCCAATTTGTTGTTCTTCAAGTTGAAGTGAATAACGAGCCCCATTGATAATCATGAAATGGAAATTATTTGTAACTTTCTACAAGTAGAACAATGAATAGTAAAGGTAGACGGGTGAAATCTTTCTATATATTGCTTCTATATAGTCTGAGAAACATATATGCAAAGCATCCAAACAGTACAATTCGCCAATTTTTTGTTCTTCAAGTTTAAGTGAACTACGAGCCCCATGGATAATCATGAAACGGAAATTATTTGTAACTTTCGACATGTAGAACAATGAATGGAACAGGTAGACGGTTGAAATCATTATATATATTGCTTCCATATAGTCTAAGAAACATATATGCATAGCATCCACACAGTACAATTCGCCAATTTATTGTTCTTCAAGTTTAAGTGAACAACGAGCCCCATTGTTAATCCTTTAAAGGAAATTATTTGTAAATTTCGACAAGTAGAACAATGATTGGAACACGTAGACGGTTGAAATATTATTATATATTGCTTCCATATAGTCTAAGAAACATATATGCAAAGCATCCAAACAGTACCATTCGCCAATTTTTTGTTCTTCAAGTTTAAGTGAACAATGAGCCCCATTGTTACTCCTTTATCGGAAATTATTTGTAACTTTCGACAAGTAGAACAATGAATGGAACAGGTAGACGGTTGAAATCTTTGTATATATTGCTTCTATATAGTCTAAGAAACATATATGCAAAGCATCCAAACAGTACAATTCGCCAATTTTTTGTTCTTCAAGTTTAAGTGAACATTGAGCCCCAATGGTTAATCCTTTATCGGAAATTATTTGTAACTTTCGACAAGTAGAACAATGAATGGAACAGGTAGACGGTTGAAATCTTTGAATATATTGCTTCTATATAGTCTAAGAAAGTTATATGCAAAGCATCCAAACAGTACAATTCGCCAATTTTTTGTTCTTCAAGGTTAAGTGAACAATGAGCCCCAATGGTTAATCCTTTATCGGAAATTATTTGTAACTTTCGACAAGTAGAACAATGAATGGAACAGGTAGACGGATGAAATATTTGTATATATTGCTTCCGTATAGTCTAAGAAACATATATGCAAAGCATCCAAACAGTACAATTCGCCAATTTTTTGTTCTTCAAGTTTAAGTGAACAATGAGCCCCATTGTTAATCCTTTATCGGAAATTATTTGTAACTTTCGACAAGTAGAACAATGAATGGAACAGGTAGACTGTTGAAATCTTTGTATATATTGCTTCTATATAGTCTAAGAATCATATATGCAAAGCATCCAAACAGTACCAGTTGCCAATTTTTTGTTCTTCAAGTTTAAGTGAACAAAGAGGCCCATTGATAATCATGAAACGGAAATTATTTGTAACTTTCGACAAGAAGAACAATAAATAGAACAGGTAGACGGTTGAAATATTTGTATATATTGCTTCCGTATAGTCTAAGAAGCATATATGCAAAGCATCCAAACAGTACCATTCGCCAATTTTTTGTTCTTCAAGGTTAAGTGAACAACGAGCCCCATTGTTACTCCTTTATCGGAAATTATTTGTAACTTTCGACAAGTAGAACAATAAATGGAACAGGTAGACGGTTGAAATCTTTGTATATATTGCTTCTATATAGTCTAGGAAACATATATGCAAAGCATCCAAAAAGTACAATTATCCAATTTTTTGTTCTTCAAGTTTAAGTGAACAATGAGCCCCAATGGTTAATCCTTTATCGGAAATTATTTGTAAATTTCGACAAGTAGAACAATGATTGGAACACGTAGACGGTTGAAATATTATTATATATTGCTTCCATATAGTCTAAGAAACATATATGCAAAGCATCCAAACAGTACCATTCGCCAATTTTTTGTTCTTCAAGTTTAAGTGAACAATGAGCCCCATTGTTACTCCTTTATCGGAAATTATTTGTAACTTTCGACAAGTAGAACAATAAATGGAACAGGTAGACGGTTGAAATCTTTGTATATATTGCTTCTATATAGTCTAGGAAACATATATGCAAAGCATCCAAAAAGTACAATTATCCAATTTTTTGTTCTTCAAGTTTAAGTGAACAATGAGCCCCAATGGTTAATCCTTTATCGGAAATTATTTGTAAATTTCGACAAGTAGAACAATGATTGGAACACGTAGACGGTTGAAATATTATTATATATTGCTTCCATATAGTCTAAGAAACATATATGCAAAGCATCCAAACAGTACAATTCGCCAATTTTTTGTTCTTCAAGTTTAAGTGAACAATGAGCCCCATTGTTACTCCTTTATCGGAAATTATTTGTAACTTTCGACAAGTAGAACAATGATTGGAACACACAGACGGTTGAAATCTTTGTATATATTGCTTCCATATAGTCTAAGAAACATATATGCATATCATCCAAACAGTACAATTCGCCAATTATTTGATCTTCAAGTTTAAGTGAACTACGAGCCCCATTGTTAATACTTTAACGGAAATTATTTGTAACTTGCGACAAGTAGAACAATGAATGGAACAGGTAGACGGTTGAAATCAATGTATATATTGCTTCTATATAGTCTAAGAAACATATATGCAAAGCATCCAAACATTACCATTAATCAATTTTTTGTTCTTCAAGTTTAATTGAACAACGAGCCCCATTGTTAATCTTTTAAAGGAAATTATTTGTAAATTTCGACAAGTTGAACAATGATTGGAACACGTAGACGGTTGAAATCTTTGTATATATTGCTTCCATATAGTCTAAGAAACATGTACGCAAAGCATCCAAACAGTACCATTCGCCAATTTTTTGTTCTTCAAGTTTAAGTGAACAATGAGCCCCAATCGTTAATCCTTTATCGGAAATTATTTGTAATTTTCGACAAGTAGAACAATGAATGGAACAGGTATACGGTTGAAATCTTTGTATATATTGCTTCAATATAGTCTAAGAAACATATATGCAAAGCATCCAAACAGTACCATTCGCCAATTTGTTGTTCTTCAAGTTGAAGTGAATAACGAGCCCCATTGATAATCATGAAATGGAAATTATTTGTAACTTTCTACAGGTAGAACAATGAATAGTAAAGGTAGACGGGTGAAATCTTTCTATATATTGCTTCTATATAGTCTGAGAAACATATATGCAAAGCATCCAAACAGTACAATTCGCCAATTTTTTGTTCTTCAAGTTTAAGTGAACAACGAGCCCCATGGATAATCATGAAACGGAAATTATTTGTAACTTTCGACATGTAGAACAATGAATGGAACAGGTAGACGGTTGAAATCATTATATATATTGCTTCTATATAGTCTAAGAAACATATATGCATAGCATCCACACAGTACAATTCGCCAATTTATTGTTCTTCAAGTTTAAGTGAACAACGAGCCCCATTGTTAATCCTTTAAAGGAAATTATTTGTAAATTTCGACAAGTAGAACAATGATTGGAACACGTAGACGGTTGAAATATTATTATATATTGCTTCCATATAGTCTAAGAAACATATATGCAAAGCATCCAAACAGTACAATTCGCCAATTTTTTGTTCTTCAAGTTTAAGTGAACAATGAGCCCCATTGTTACTCCTTTATCGGAAATTATTTGTAACTTTCGACAAGTAGAACAATGAATGGAACAGGTAGACGGTTGAAATCTTTGTATATATTGCTTCTATATAGTCTAAGAAACATATATGCAAAGCATCCAAACAGTACAATTCGCCAATTTTTTGTTCTTCAAGTTTAAGTGAACAATGAGCCCCAATGGTTAATCCTTTATCGGAAATTATTTGTAACTTTCGACAAGTAGAACAATGAATGGAACAGGTAGACGGTTGAAATCTTTGTATATATTGCTTCTATATAGTCTAAGAAACATATATGCAAAGCATCCAAACAGTACCATTCATCAATTTTTTGTTCTTCAAGTTTAATTGAACAACGAGCCCCATTGTTAATCTTTTAAAGGAAATTATTTCTAAATTTCGACAAGTTGAACAATGATTGGAACACGTAGACGGTTGAAATCTTTGTATATATTGCTTCCATATAGTCTAAGAAACATGTACGCAAAGCATCCAAACAGTACCATCCGCCAATTTTTTGTTCTTCAAGTTTAAGTGAACAATGAGCCCCAATCGTTAATCCTTTATCGGAAATTATTTGTAATTTTCGACAAGTAGAACAATGAATGGAACAGGTATACGGTTGAAATCTTTGTATATATTGCTTCAATGTAGTCTAAGAAACATATATGCAAAGCATCCAAACAGTACCATTCGCCAATTTGTTGTTCTTCAAGTTGAAGTGAATAACGAGCCCCATTGATAATCATGAAATGGAAATTATTTGTAACTTTCTACAAGTAGAACAATGAATAGTAAAGGTAGACGGGTGAAATCTTTCTATATATTGCTTCTATATAGTCTGAGAAACATATATGCAAAGCATCCAAACAGTACAATTCGCCAATTTTTTGTTCTTCAAGTTTAAGTGAACTACGAGCCCCATGGATAATCATGAAACGGAAATTATTTGTAACTTTCGACATGTAGAACAATGAATGGAACAGGTAGACGGTTGAAATCATTATATATATTGCTTCTATATAGTCTAAGAAACATATATGCATAGCATCCACACAGTACAATTCGCCAATTTATTGTTCTTCAAGTTTAAGTGAACAACGAGCCCCATTGTTAATCCTTTAAAGGAAATTATTTGTAAATTTCGACAAGTAGAACAATGATTGGAACACGTAGACGGTTGAAATATTATTATATATTGCTTCCATATAGTCTAAGAAACATATATGCAAAGCATCCAAACAGTACCATTCGCCAATTTTTTGTTCTTCAAGTTTAAGTGAACAATGAGCCCCATTGTTACTCCTTTATCGGAAATTATTTGTAACTTTCGACAAGTAGAACAATGAATGGAACAGGTAGACGGTTGAAATCTTTGTATATATTGCTTCTATATAGTCTAAGAAACATATATGCAAAGCATCCAAACAGTACAATTCGCCAATTTTTTGTTCTTCAAGTTTAAGTGAACATTGAGCCCCAATGGTTAATCCTTTATCGGAAATTATTTGTAACTTTCGACAAGTAGAACAATGAATGGAACAGGTAGACGGTTGAAATCTTTGAATATATTGCTTCTATATAGTCTAAGAAAGTTATATGCAAAGCATCCAAACAGTACAATTCGCCAATTTTTTGTTCTTCAAGGTTAAGTGAACAATGAGCCCCAATGGTTAATCCTTTATCGGAAATTATTTGTAACTTTCGACAAGTAGAACAATGAATGGAACAGGTAGACGGTTGAAATATTTGTATATATTGCTTCCGTATAGTCTAAGAAACATATATGCAAAGCATCCAAACAGTACAATTCGCCAATTTTTTGTTCTTCAAGTTTAAGTGAACAATGAGCCCCATTGTTAATCCTTTATCGGAAATTATTTGTAACTTTCGACAAGTAGAACAATGAATGGAACAGGTAGACTGTTGAAATCTTTGTATATATTGCTTCTATATAGTCTAAGAATCATATATGCAAAGCATCCAAACAGTACCAGTTGCCAATTTTTTGTTCTTCAAGTTTAAGTGAACAAAGAGGCCCATTGATAATCATGAAACGGAAATTATTTGTAACTTTCGACAAGAAGAACAATAAATAGAACAGGTAGACGGTTGAAATATTTGTATATATTGCTTCCGTATAGTCTAAGAAGCATATATGCAAAGCATCCAAACAGTACCATTCGCCAATTTTTTGTTCTTCAAGGTTAAGTGAACAACGAGCCCCATTGTTAATCCTTTAAAGGAAATTATTTGTAAATTTCGACAAGTAGAACAATGATTGGAACACGTAGACGGTTGAAATATTATTATATATTGCTTCTATATAGTCTAAGAAACATATATGCAAAGCATCCAAACAGTACCATTCGCCAATTTTTTGTTCTTCAAGTTTAAGTGAACAACGAGCCCCATGGATAATCATGAAACGGAAATTATTTGTAACTTTCGACATGTAGAACAATGAATGGAACACGTAGACGGTTGAAATATTATTATATATTGCTTCCATATAGTCTAAGAAACATATATGCAAAGCATCCAAACAGTACCATTCGCCAATTTTTTGTTCTTCAAGTTTAAGTGAACAATGAGCCCCATTGTTACTCCTTTATCGGAAATTATTTGTAACTTTCGACAAGTAGAACAATGAATGGAACAGGTAGACGGTTGAAATCTTTGTATATATTGCTTCTATATAGTCTAGGAAACATATATGCAAAGCATCCAAAAAGTACAATTATCCAATTTTTTGTTCTTCAAGTTTAAGTGAACAATGAGCCCCAATGGTTAATCCTTTATCGGAAATTATTTGTAAATTTCGACAAGTAGAACAATGATTGGAACACGTAGACGGTTGAAATATTATTATATATTGCTTCCATATAGTCTAAGAAACATATATGCAAAGCATCCAAACAGTACAATTCGCCAATTTTTTGTTCTTCAAGTTTAAGTGAACAATGAGCCCCATTGTTACTCCTTTATCGGAAATTATTTGTAACTTTCGACAAGTAGAACAATGATTGGAACACACAGACGGTTGAAATCAATGTATATATTGCTTCTATATAGTCTAAGAAACATATATGCAAAGCATCCAAACATTACCATTAATCAATTTTTTGTTCTTCAAGTTTAATTGAACAACGAGCCCCATTGTTAATCTTTTAAAGGAAATTATTTGTAAATTTCGACAAGTTGAACAATGATTGGAACACGTAGACGGTTGAAATATTTGTATATATTGCTTCCATATAGTCTAAGAAACATGTACGCAAAGCATCCAAGCAGTACCATTAGCCAATTTTTTGTTCTTCAAGTTTAAGTGAACAATGAGCCCCAATCGTTAATCCTTTATCGGAAATTATTTGTAATTTTCGACAAGTAGAACAATGAATGGAACAGGTATACGGTTGAAATCTTTGTATATATTGCTTCAATATAGTCTAAGAAACATATATGCAAAGCATCCAAACAGTACCATTCGCCAATTTGTTGTTCTTCAAGTTGAAGTGAATAACGAGCCCCATTGATAATCATGAAATGGAAATTATTTGTAACTTTCTACAAGTAGAACAATGAATAGTAAAGGTAGACGGGTGAAATCTTTCTATATATTGCTTCTATATAGTCTGAGAAACATATATGCAAAGCATCCAAACAGTACAATTCGCCAATTTTTTGTTCTTCAAGTTTAAGTGAACAACGAGCCCCATGGATAATCATGAAACGGAAATTATTTGTAACTTTCGACATGTAGAACAATGAATGGAACAGGTAGACGGTTGAAATCATTATATATATTGCTTCTATATAGTCTAAGAAACATATATGCATAGCATCCACACAGTACAATTCGCCAATTTATTGTTCTTCAAGTTTAAGTGAACAACGAGCCCCATTGTTAATCCTTTAACGGAAATTAATTGTAACTTTCTACAAGTAGAGCAATGATTGGAACACGCAGACGGTTGAAATCTTTGTATATATTGCTTCCATATAGTATAAGAAACATATATGCAAAGCATCCAAACAGTACCATTCGCCAATTTTTTGTTCTTCAAGTTTAAGTGAACTGCGAGCTCCATTGTTAATCCTTTAAAGGAAATTATTTGTAACTTTCGACAAGTAGAACAATGAATGGAACAGGTAGACTGTTGAAATCATTGTATATATTGCTTCTATATAGTCTAAGAAACATTTATGCAAAGCATCCAAACAGTACAATTTGCCAATTTTTTGTTCTTCAAGTTTAAGTAAACTACGATCCCCATTGTTAATCCCTTAACGGAAATTATTTGTAACTTTCGACAAGTAGAACAGTGAATGGAACAGGTAGACGGTTGAAATCTTTGTATATATTGCTTCTATATAGTATAAGAAACATATATGCAAAGCATCCAAACAGTACCATTCGCCAATTTTTTGTTCTTCAAGTTTAAGTGAACAATGAGCCCCAATGGTTAATCCTTTATCGGAAATTATTTGTAACTTTCGACAAGTAGAACAATGAATGGAACAGGTAGACGGTTGAAATCTTTGTATATATTGCTTCTATATAGTCTAAGAAACATATATGCAAAGCATCCAAACAGTACAATTCGCCAATTTTTTGTTCTTCAAGTTTAAGTGAACAATGAGCCCCAATGGTTAATCATTTATCGGAAATTATTTGTAAATTTCGACAAGTAGAACAATGAATGGAACAGGTAGACTGTTGAAATCATTGTATATATTGCTTCTATATAGTATAAGAAACATATATGCAAAGCATCCAAACAGTACAATTCGCCAATTTTTTGTTCTTCAAGTTTAAGTGAACAACGAGCCCCATTGTTAATCCTTTAAAGGAAATTATTTGTAACTTTCGACAAGTAGAACAATGAGTGGAACAGGTAGACGGTTGAAATCTTTGTATATATTGCATCTATATAGTCTAAGAAGCATATATGCAAAGCATCCAAATAGTACCATTCGCCAATTTTTTGTTCTTCAAGTTTAAGTGAACTACGAGCCCCATTGTTAATCCTTTAAAGGAAATTATTTGTAAATTTCGGCAAGTAGAACAATGAATGGAATAGGTAGACGGTTGAAATCATTGTATATATTGCTTCTATATAGTCTAAGAAACATATATGCAAATCATCCAAACAGTACAATTTTCCAATTTCTTGTTCTTCAAGTTTAAGTAAACTACGATCCCCATTGTTAATCCCTTAACGGAAATTATTTGTAACTTTCGACAAGTAGAACAATGAATGGAACAGGTAGACGGTTGAAATCTTTGTATATATTGCTTCTATATAACCTACGAAACATATATACAAAGCATCCAAACAATACAATTCGCCAATTTTTTGTTCTTCAAGTTTAAGTGAACTACGAGCCCCATTGTTAATCCTTTAACGGAAATTAATTGTAACTTTCTACAAGTAGAGCAATGATTGGAACACGCAGACGGTTGAAATCTTTGTATATATTGCATCTATATAGTCTAAGAAACATATATGCAAAGCATCCAAACAGTACAATTCGACTATTTTTTGTTCTTCAAGTTTAGTGAACAATGAGCCCCAATGGTTAATCCTTTATCGGAAATTATTTGTAATTTTCGACAAGTAGAACAATGAATGGAACAGGTAGACGGTTGAAATCTTTGTATATATTGCTTCTATATAATCTAAGAAACATATATGCAAAGCATCCAAACAGTACCATTCGCCAATTCTTTGTTCTTCAAGTTTAAGTGAACTACGAGCCCCATTGTTAATACTTTAACGGAAATTAATTGTAACTTTCGACAAGTAGAACAATGAATGGAACAGGTAGACGGTTGAAATCTTTGTATATATTGCTTCTATATAGTCTAAGAAACATATATGCAAAGCATCCAAACAGTACAATTCGCCAATTTTTTGTTCTTCAAGTTTAAGTGAACTACGAGCCCCATTGTTAATCCTTTAACGGAAATTAATTGTAACTTTCTACAAGTAGAGCAATGATTGGAACACGCAGACGGTTGAAATCTTTGTATATATTGCTTCCATATAGTATAAGAAACATATATGCAAAGCATCCAAACAGTACCATTCGCCAATTTTTTGTTCTTCAAGTTTAAGTGAACTGCGAGCTCCATTGTTAATCCTTTAAAGGAAATTATTTGTAACTTTCGACAAGTAGAACAATGAATGGAACAGGTAGACTGTTGAAATCATTGTATATATTGCTTCTATATAGTCTAAGAAACATTTATGCAAAGCATCCAAACAGTACAATTTGCCAATTTTTTGTTCTTCAAGTTTAAGTAAACTACGATCCCCATTGTTAATCCCTTAACGGAAATTATTTGTAACTTTCGACAAGTAGAACAATGATTGGAACACACAGACGGTTGAAATCATTGTATATATTGCTTCTATATAGTATAAGAAACATATATGCAAAGCATCCAAACAGTACAATTCGCCACTTTTTGTTCTTCAAGTTTAAGTGAACAACGAGCCCCATTGTTAATCCTTTAAAGGAAATTATTTGTAACTTTCGACAAGTAGAACAATGAGTGGAACAGGTAGACGGTTGAAATCTTTGTATATATTGCATCTATATAGTCTAAGAAGCATATATGCAAAGCATCCAAATAGTACCATTCGCCAATTTTTTGTTCTTCAAGTTTAAGTGAACTACGAGCCCCATTGTTAATCCTTTAAAGGAAATTATTTGTAAATTTCGGCAAGTAGAACAATGAATGGAATAGGTAGACGGTTGAAATCATTGTATATATTGCTTCTATATAGTCTAAGAAACATATATGCAAATCATCCAAACAGTACAATTTTCCAATTTCTTGTTCTTCAAGTTTAAGTGAACTACGAGCCCCATTGTTAATCCTTTAACGGAAATTAATTGTAACTTTCGACAAGTAGAACAATGAATGGAACAGGTAGACTGTTGAAATCATTGTATATATTGCTTCTATATAGTCTAAGAAACATTTATGCAAAGCATCCAAACAGTACAATTTGCCAATTTTTTGTTCTTCAAGTTTAAGTAAACTACGATCCCCATTGTTAATCCCTTAACGGAAATTAATTGTAACTTTCTACAAGTAGAGCAATGATTGGAACACGCAGACGGTTGAAATCTTTGTATATATTGCTTCCATATAGTTTAAGAAACATATATGCAAAGCATCCAAACAGTACCATTCGCCAATTTTTTGTTCTTCAAGTTTAAGTGAACTGCGAGCTCCATTGTTAATCCTTTAAAGGAAATTATTTGTAAATTTCGACAAGTAGAACAATGATTGGAACACGTAGACGGTTGAAATCTTTGTATATATTGCTTCCATATAGTCTAAGAAACATGTACGCAAAGCATCCAAACAGTACCATTCGCCAATTTTTTGTTCTTCAAGTTTAAGTGAACAATGAGCCCCAATGGTTAATCCTTTATCGGAAATTATTTGTAACTTTCGACAAGTAGAACAATGAATGGAACAGGTAGACGGTTGAAATCTTTGTATATATTGCTTCTATATAGTCTAAGAAACATATATGCCAAGCATCCAAACAGTACAATTCGCCAATTCTTTGTTCTTCAAGTTTAAGTGAACAATGTGCCCCAATGGTTAATCCTTTATCGGAAATTATTTGTAAATTTCGACAAGTAGAACAATGAATGGAACAGGTAGCCGGTTGAAATCTTTGTATATATTGCTTCTATGTAGTCTAAGAAACATATATGCAAAGCATCCAAACAGTACAATTCGCCAATTTTTTGTTCTTCAAGTTTAAGTGAACAATGAGCCCAAATGGTTAATCCGTTATCGGAAATTATTTGTAAATTTCGACAAGTAGAACAATGAATGGAACAGGTAGACGGTTGAAATCTTTGTATATATTGCTTCTATATAGTCTGAGAAACATATATGCAAAGCATCCAAACAGTACCATTCGCCAATTTTTTGTTCTTCAAGTTTAAGTGAACAATGTGCCCCAATGGTTAATCCTTTATCGGAAATTATTTGTAATTTTCGACAAGTAGAACAATGAATGGAACAGTTAGACGGATGAAATATTTGTATATATTGCTTCTATATAGACTACGAAACATATTTGCAAAGCATCCAAACAGTACAATTCGCCAATTTTTTGTTCTTCAAGTTTAAGTGAACAATGAGCCCCAATGGTTAATCCGTTATCGGAAATAATTTGTAATTTTCGATAAGTAGAACAATGAATGGAACAGTTAGACGGTTGAAATATTTGTATATATTGCTTCTATATAGTCTACGAAACATATATGCAAAACATCCAAACAGTACAATTCGCCAATTTTTTGTACTTCAAGTTTAAGTGAACTACGAGCCCCATTGTTAATCCTTTAACGGAAATTAATTGTAACTTTCGACAAGTAGAACAATTAATGGAACAGGTAGACGTTTGAAATCTTTGTATATATTGCTTCTATATAGTCTAAGAAACATATATGCAAAGCATCCAAACAGCACAATTCGCCAATTTATTGTTCTTCAAGTTTAAGTGAACAACGAGCCCCATTGTTAATCCTTTAAAGGAAATTATTTGTAACTTTCGACAAGTAGAACAATGAATGGAACAGGTAGACGGTTGAAATCTTTGTATATATTGCTTCTATATAGTCTAAGAAACATATATGCAAAGCATCCTAACAGTACCATTCGCCAATTTTTTGTTCTTCATGTTTAAGTGAACTACGAGCCCCATTGTTAATCCTTTAAAGGAAATTATTTGTAAATTTCGGCAAGTAGAACAATGAATGGAATAGGTAGATGGTTGAAATCTTTGTATATATTGCTTCTATATAGTCTAAGAAACATATATATAAAGCATCCAAACAGTACCATTCGCCAATTTTTTGTTCTTCAAGTTTAAGTGAACAACGAGCCCCATTGTTAATCCTTTAAAGGAAATTATTTGTAAATTTCGGCAAGTAGAACAATGAATGGAATAGGTAGACGGTTGAAATCTTTGTATATATTGCTTCCATATAGTCTAAGAAACATATATGCAGAGCATCCAAACAGTACCATTCGTCAATTTTTTGTTCTTCAAGTTTAAGTGAACTACGAGCCCCATTGTTAATACTTTAACGGAAATTATTTGTAACTTGCGAGAAGTAGAACAATGAATGGAACTGGTAGCCGGTTGAAATCAATGTATATATTGCTTCTATATAGTCTAAGAAACATATATGCAAAGCATCCAAACAGTACCATTCGCTAATTTTTTGTTCTTCAAGTTTAAGTGAACGACGAGCCCCATTGTTAATCCTTTAACGGAAATTAATTGTAACTTTCGACAAGTAGAACAATGAATGGAACAGTTAGACGGTTGAAATATTTGTATATATTGCTTCTATATAGTCTACGAAACATATATGCAAAACATCCAAACAGTACAATTCGCCAATTTTTTGTACTTCAAGTTTAAGTGAACTACGAGCCCCATTGTTAATCCTTTAACGGAAATTAATTGTAACTTTCGACAAGTAGAACAATGAATGGAACAGGTAGACGGTTGAAATCTTTGTATATATTGCTTCTATATAGTCTAAGAAACATATATGCAAAGCATCCAAACAGCACGATTCGCCAATTTATTGTTCTTCAAGTTTAAGTGAACAACGAGCCCCATTGTTAATCCTTTAAAGGAAATTATTTGTAACTTTCGACAAGTAGAACAATGAATGGAACAGGTAGACGGTTGAAATCTTTGTATATATTGCTTCTATATAGTCTAAGAAACATATATGCAAAGCATCCAAACAGTACCATTCGCCAATTTTTTGTTCTTCATGTTTAAGTGAACTACGAGCCCCATTGTTAATCCTTTAAAGGAAATTATTTGTAAATTTCGGCAAGTAGAACAATGAATGGAATAGGTAGATGGTTGAAATCTTTGTATATATTGCTTCTATATAGTCTAAGAAACATATATGCAAAGCATCCAAACAGTACCATTCGCCAATTTTTTGTTCTTCAAGTTTAAGTGAACAACGAGCCCCATTGTTAATCCTTTAAAGGAAATTATTTGTAAATTTCGACAAGTAGAACAATGAATGGAACAGGTAGACGGTTGAAATTATTGTATATATTGCTTCTATATAGTCTAAGAAACATATATGCAAAGCATCCAAACAGTACCATTCGCCAATTTTTTGTTCTTCATGTTTAAGTGAACAATGAGCACCAATGGTTAATACTTTATCGGAAATTATTTGTAATTTTCGACAAGTAGAACAATGAATGGAACAGTTAGACGGTTGAAATATTTGTATATATTGCTTCTATATAGTCTACGAAACATATATGCAAAGCATCCAAACAGTACAATTCGCCAATTTTTTGTTCTTCAAGTTTAAGTGAACAATGAGCCCCATTGTTAATCCATTATCGGAAATTATTTGTAACTTGCGACAAGTAGAACAATGAATGGAACAGGTAGACGGTTGAAATCAATGTATATATTGCTTCTTTATAGTCTAAGAAACATATATGCAAAGCATCCAAACAGTACCATACGCCACTTTTTTGTTCTGCAAGTTTAAGTGAACAACGAGCCCCATTGTTAATCCTTTAAAGGAAATTATTTGTAAATTTCGACAAGTGGAACAATGATTGGAACACGTAGACGGTTGAAATCTTTGTATATATTGCTTCCATATAGTCTAAGAAACATATATGCAAATCATCCAAACAGTACAATTCGCCAATTATTTGATCTTCAAGTTTAAGTGAACTACGAGCCCCATTGTTAATACTTTAACGGAAATTATTTGTAACTTGCGACAAGTAGAACAATGAATGGAACAGGTAGACGGTTGAAATCATTGTATATATTGCTTCTATATAGTCTAAGAAACATATATGCAAAGCATCCAAACAGTACCATTCGCCAATTTTTTGTTCTTCAAGTTCAAGTGAACAATGAGCCCCAATGGTTAATCCTTTATCGGAAATTATTTGTAACTTTCGACAAGTAGAACAATGAATGGAACAGGTAGACGGTTGAAATCTTTGTATATATTGCTTCTATATAGTCTAAGAAACATATATGCAAAGCATCCAAACAGTACAATTCGCCAATTTTTTGTTCTTCAAGTTTAAGTGAACAATGAGCCCCAATGGTTAATCCTTTATCGGAAATTGTTTGTAAATTTCGACAAGTAGAACAATGAATGGAACAGGTAGACGGTTGAAATCTTTGTATATATTGCTTCTATATAGTCTAAGAAACATATATGCAAAGCATCCAAACAGTACAATTCGCCAATTTTTTGTTCTTCAAGTTTAAGTGAACAATGAGCCCCAATGGTTAATCCTTTATCGGAAATTATTTGTAAATTTCGACAAGTAGAACAATGAATGGAACAGGTAGACTGTTGAAATCATTGTATATATTGCTTCTATATAGTATAAGAAACATATATGCAAAGCATCCAAACAGTACAATTCGCCAATTTTTTGTTCTTCATGTTTAAGTGAACAATGAGCCCCATTGTTAATCCTTTAAAGGAAATTATTTGTAACTTTCGACAAGTAGAACAATGAATGGAACAGGTAGACTGTTGAAATCATTGTATATATTGCTTCTATATAGTCTAAGAAACATTTATGCAAAGCATCCAAACAGTACAATTCGCCAATTTTTTGTTCTTCAAGTTTAAGTAAACTACGATCCCCATTGTTAATCCCTTACCGGAAATTATTTGTAACTTTCGACAAGTAGAACAGTGAATGGAACAGGTAGACGGTTGAAATCTTTGTATATATTGCTTCTATATAGTATAAGAAACATATATGCAAAGCATCCAAACAGTACAATTCGCCAATTTTTTGTTCTGCAAGTTTAAGTGAACAATGAGCCCCAATGGTTAATCCGTTATCGGAAATTATTTGTAACTTTCGACAAGTAGAACAATGAATGGAACAGGTAGACGGTTGAAATCTTTGTATATATTGCTTCTATATAGTATAAGAAACATATATGCAAAGCATCCAAACAGTACCATTCGCCAATTTTTTGTTCTTCAAGTTTAAGTGAACTACGAGCCCCATTGTTAATCCTTTAAAGGAAATTATTTGTAAATTTCGACAAGTAGAACAATGAATGGAACAGGTAGACTGTTGAAATCATTGTATATATTGCTTCTATATAGTCTAAGAAACATATATGCAAAGCATCCAAACAGTACCATTCGCCAATTTTTTGTTCTTCAAGTTTAAGTGAACAATGAGCACCAATGGTTAATACTTTATCGGAAATTATTTGTAATTTTCGACAAGTAGAACAATGAATGGAACAGTTAGACGGTTGAAATATTTGTATATATTGCTTCTATATAGTCTACGAAACATATATGCAAAGCATCCAAACAGTACAATTCGCCAATTTTTTGTTCTTCAAGTTTAAGTGAACAATGAGCCCCATTGTTAATCCTTTAAAGGAAATTATTTGTAACTTTCGACAAGAAGAACAATGAATGGAAAAGGTAGACGGTTGAAATCTTTGTATATATTGCTTCTATATAGTCTACGAAACATATATGCAAAGCATCCAAACAGTACAATTCGCCAATTTTTTGTACTTCAAGTTTAAGTGAACTACGAGCCCCATTGTTAATCCTTTAACGGAAATTAATTGTAACTTTCGACAAGTAGAACAATGAATGGGACAGGTAGACGGTTGAAATCTTTGTATATATTGCTTCTATATAGTCTAAGAAACATATATGCAAAGCATCCAAACAGCACAATTCGCCAATTTATTGTTCTTCAAGTTTAAGTGAACAACGAGCCCCATTGTTAATCCTTTAAAGGAAATTATTTGTAACTTTCGACAAGTAGAACAATGAATGGAACAGGTAGACGGTTGAAATCTTTGTATATATTGCTTCTATATAGTCTAAGAAACATATATGCAAAGCATCCAAACAGTACCATTCGCCAATTTTTTGTTCTTCAAGTTTAAGTGAACTACGAGCCCCATTGTTAATCCTTTAAAGGAAATTATTTGTAAATTTCGGCAAGTAGAACAATGAATGGAATAGGTAGATGGTTGAAATCTTTGTATATATTGCTTCTATATAGTCTAAGAAACATATATGCAAAGCATCCAAACATACCATTCGCCAATTTTTTGTTCTTCAAGTTTAAGTGAACTACGAGCCCCATTGTTAATCCTTAAAAGGAAATTATTTGTAAATTTCGACAAGTAGAACAATGAATGGAACAGGTAGACTGTTGAAATTATTGTATATATTGCTTCTATATAGTCTAAGAAACATATATGCAAAGCATCCAAACAGTACCATTCGCCAATTTTTTGTTCTTCAAGTTTAAGTGAACAATGAGCACCAATGGTTAATACTTTATCGGAAATTATTTGTAATTTTCGACAAGTAGAACAATGAATGGAACAGTTAGACGGTTGAAATATTTGTATATATTGCTTCTATATAGTCTACGAAACATATATGCAAAGCATCCAAACAGTACAATTCGCCAATTTTTTGTTCTTCAAGTTTAAGTGAACAATGAGCCCCATTGTTAATCCTTTAAAGGAAATTATTTGTAACTTTCGACAAGAAGAACAATGAATGGAAAAGGTAGACGGTTGAAATCTTTGTATATATTGCTTCTATATAGTCTAAGAAACATATATGCAAAGCATCCAAACAGTACCATTCGCCAATTTGTTGTTCTTCAAGTTTAAGTGAACAATGAGCCCCAATGGTTAATCCTTTATCGGAAATTATTTGTAATTTTCGACAAGTAGAACAATGAATGGAACAGGTAGACTGTTGTAATTATTGTATATATTGCTTCTATATAGTCTAAGAAACATATATGCTAAGCATCCAAACAGTACCATTCGCCACTTTTTTGTTCTTCAAGTTTAAGTGAACAACGAGCCCCATTGTTAATCCTTTAAAGGAAATTATTTGTAAATTTCGACAAGTAGAACAATGATTGGAACACGTAGACGGTTGAAATCTTTGTATATATTGCTTCCATATAGTCTAAGAAACATGTACGCAAAGCATCCAAAGAGTACCATTCGCCAATTTTTTGTTCTTCAAGTTTAAGTGAACAATGAGCCCCAATGGTTAATCCTTTATCGGAAATTATTTGTAACTTTCGACAAGTAGAACAATGAATGGAACAGGTAGACGGTTGAAATCTTTGTATATATTGCTTCTATATAGTCTAAGAAACATATATGCAAACCATCCAAACAGTACAATTCGCCAATTTTTTGTTCTTCAAGTTTAAGTGAACAATGAGCCCCAATGGTTAATCCTTTATCGGAAATTATTTGTAACTTTCGACAAGTAGAACAATGAATGGAACAGGTAGACGGTTGAAATCTTTGTATATATTGCTTCTATATAGTCTAAGAAACATATATGCAAAGCATCCAAACAGTACAATTCGCCAATTTTTTGTTCTTCAAGTTTAAGTGAACAATGAGCCCAAATGGTTAATCCGTTATCGGAAATTATTTGTAACTTTCGACAAGTAGAACAATGAATGGAACAGGTAGACGGTTGAAATATTTGTATATATTGCTTCTATATAGTCTACGAAACATATATGCAAAGCATCCAAACAGCACAATTCGCCAATTTATTGTTCTTCAAGTTTAAGTGAACAACGAGCCCCATTGTTAATCCTTTAAAGGAAATTATTTGTAACTTTCGACAAGTAGAACAATGAATGGAACAGGTAGACGGTTGAAATCTTTGTATATATTGCTTCAATATAGTCTAAGAAACATATATGCAAAGCATCCAAACAGTACAATTCGCCAATTTTTTGTTCTTCAAGTTTAAGTGAACAATGAGCCCCAATGGTTAATCCTTTATCGGAAATTATTTGTAAATTTCGACAAGTAGAACAATGAATGGAACAGGTAGCCGGTTGAAATCTTTGTATATATTGCTTCTATGTAGTCTAAGAAACATATATGCAAATCATCCAAACAGTACAATTCGCCAATTTTTTGTACTTCAAGTTTAAGTGAACTACGAGCCCCATTGTTAATCCTTTAACGGAAATTAATTGTAACTTTCGACAAGTAGAACAATGAATGGAACAGGTAGACGGTTGAAATATTTGTATATATTGCTTCTATATAGTCTACGAAACATATATGCAAAGCATCCAAACATACCATTCGCCAATTTTTTGTTCTTCAAGTTTAAGTGAACTACGAGCCCCATTGTTAATCCTTTAAAGGAAATTATTTGTAAATTTCGACAAGTAGAACAATGAATGGGACAGGTAGACTGTTGAAATTATTGTATATATTGCTTCTATATAGTCTAAGAAACATATATGCAAAGCATCCAAACAGTACCATTCGCCAATTTTTTGTTCTTCAAGTTTAAGTGAACAATGAGCACCAATGGTTAATACTTTATCGGAAATTATTTGTAATTTTCGACGAGTAGAACAATGAATGGAACAGTTAGACGGTTGAAATATTTGTATATATTGCTTCTATATAGTCTACGAAACATATATGCAAAGCATCCAAACAGTACAATTCGCCAATTTTTTGTTCTTCAAGTTTAAGTGAACAATGAGCCCCATTGTTAATCCTTTAAAGGAAATTATTTGTAACTTTCGACAAGAAGAACAATGAATGGAAAAAGTAGACGGTTGAAATCTTTGTATATATTGCTTCTATATAGTCTAAGAAACATATATGCAAAGCATCCAAACAGTACCATTCGCCAATTTTTTGTTCTTCAAGTTTAAGTGAACAATGAGCCCCAATGGTTAATCCTTTATCGGAAATTATTTGTAATTTTCGACAAGTAGAACAATGAATGGAACAGGTAGACTGTTGAAATTATTGTATATATTGCTTCTATATAGTCTAAGAAACATATATGCTAAGCATCCAAACAGTACCATTCGCCACTTTTTTGTTCTTCAAGTTTAAGTGAACAACGAGCCCCATTGTTAATCCTTTAAAGGAAATTATTTGTAAATTTCGACAAGTAGAACAATGATTGGAACACGTAGACGGTTGAAATCTTTGTATATATTGCTTCCATATAGTCTAAGAAACATGTACGCAAAGCATCCAAACAGTACCATTCGCCAATTTTTTGTTCTTCAAGTTTAAGTGAACAATGAGCCCCAATGGTTAATCCTTTATCGGAAATTATTTGTAACTTTCGACAAGTAGAACAATGAATGGAACAGGTAGACGGTTGAAATCTTTGTATATATTGCTTCTATATAGTCTAAGAAACATATATGCAAAGCATCCAAGCAGTACAATTCGCCAATTTTTTGTTCTTCAAGTTTAAGTGAACAATGAGCCCCAATGGTTAATCCTTTATCGGAAATTATTTGTAAATTTCGACAAGTAGAACAATGAATGGAACAGGTAGCCGGTTGAAATCTTTGTATATATTGCTTCTATGTAGTCTAAGAAACATATATGCAAAGCATCCAAACAGTACAATTCGCCAATTTTTTGTTCTTCAAGTTTAAGTGAACAATGAGCCCAAATGGTTAATCCGTTATCGGAAATTATTTGTAACTTTCGACAAGTAGAACAATGAATGGAACAGGTAGACGGTTGAAATATTTGTATATATTGCTTCTATATAGTCTGAGAAACATATATGCAAAGCATCCAAACAGTACCATTCGCCAATTTTTTGTTCTTCAAGTTTAAGTGAACAATGTGCCCCAATGGTTAATCCTTTATCGGAAATTATTTGTAATTTTCGACAAGTAGAACAATGAATGGAACAGTTAGACGGTTGAAATATTTGTATATATTGCTTCTATATAGTCTACGAAACATATATGCAAAGCATCCAAACAGTACAATTCGCCAATTTTTTGTTCTTCAAGTTTAAGTGAACAATGAGCCCCAATGGTTAATCCGTTATCGGAAATTATTTGTAATTTTCGACAAGTAGAACAATGAATGGAACAGTTAGACGGTTGAAATATTTGTATATATTGCTTCTATATAGTCTACGAAACATATATGCAAAACATCCAAACAGTACAATTCGCCAATTTTTTGTACTTCAAGTTTAAGTGAACTACGAGCCCCATTGTTAATCCTTTAACGGAAATTAATTGTAACTTTCGACAAGTAGAACAATGAATGGAACAGGTAGACGGTTGAAATCTTTGAATATATTGCTTCTATATAGTCTAAGAAACATATATGCAAAGCATCCAAACAGCACAATTCGCCAATTTATTGTTCTTCAAGTTTAAGTGAACAACGAGCCCCATTGTTAATCCTTTAAAGGAAATTATTTGTAACTTTCGACAAGTAGAACAATGAATGGAACAGGTAGACGGTTGAAATCTTTGTATATATTGCTTCTATATAGTCTAAGAAACATATATGCAAAGCATCCAAACGGTACAATTCGCCAATTTTTTGTTCTTCAAGTTTAAGTGAACAATGAGCCCCAATGGTTAATCCTTTATCGGAAATTATTTGTAAATTTCGACAAGTAGAACAATAAATGGAACAGGTAGCCGGTTGAAGTCTTTGTATATATTGCTTCTATGTAGTCTAAGAAACATATATGCAAAGCATCCAAACAGTACAATTCGCCAATTTTTTGTTCTTCAAGTTTAAGTGAACAATGAGCCCCAATGGTTAATCCGTTATCGGAAATTATTTGTAATTTTCGACAAGTAGAACAATGAATGGAACAGTTAGACGGTTGAAATATTTGTATATATTGCTTCTATATAGTCTACGAAACATATATGCAAAACATCCAAACAGTACAATTCGCCAATTTTTTGTACTTCAAGTTTAAGTGAACTACGAGCCCCATTGTTAATCCTTTAACGGAAATTAATTGTAACTTTCGACAAGTAGAACAATGAATGGAACAGGTAGACGGTTGAAATCTTTGAATATATTGCTTCTATATAGTCTAAGAAACATATATGCAAAGCATCCAAACAGCACAATTCGCCAATTTATTGTTCTTCAAGTTTAAGTGAACAACGAGCCCCATTGTTAATCCTTTAAAGGAAATTATTTGTAACTTTCGACAAGTAGAACAATGAATGGAACAGGTAGACGGTTGAAATCTTTGTATATATTGCTTCTATATAGTCTAAGAAACATATATGCAAAGCATCCAAACGGTACAATTCGCCAATTTTTTGTTCTTCAAGTTTAAGTGAACAATGAGCCCCAATGGTTAATCCTTTATCGGAAATTATTTGTAAATTTCGACAAGTAGAACAATAAATGGAACAGGTAGCCGGTTGAAGTCTTTGTATATATTGCTTCTATGTAGTCTAAGAAACATATATGCAAAGCATCCAAACAGTACAATTCGCCAATTTTTTGTTCTTCAAGTTTAAGTGAACAATGAGCCCAAATGGTTAATCCGTTATCGGAAATTATTTGTAACTTTCGACAAGTAGAACAATGAATGGAACAGGTAGACGGTTGAAATCTTTGTATATATTGCTTCTATATAGTCTGAGAAACATATATGCAAAGCATCCAAACAGTACCATTCGCCAATTTTTTGTTCTTCAAGTTTAAGTGAACAATGTGCCCCAATGGTTAATCCTTTATCGGAAATTATTTGTAATTTTCGACAAGTAGAACAATGAATGGAACAGTTAGACGGTTGAAATATTTGTATATATTGCTTCTATATAGACTACGAAACATATTTGCAAAGCATCCAAACAGTACAATTCGCCAATTTTTTGTTCTTCAAGTTTAAGTGAACAATGAGCCCCAATGGTTAATCCGTTATCGGAAATTATTTGTAATTTTCGACAAGTAGAACAATGAATGGAACAGTTAGACGGTTGAAATATTTGTATATATTGCTTCTATATAGTCTACGAAACATATATGCAAAACATCCAAACAGTACAATTCGCCAATTTTTTGTACTTCAAGTTTAAGTGAACTACGAGCCCCATTGTTAATCCTTTAACGGAAATTAATTGTAACTTTCGACAAGTAGAACAATTAATGGAACAGGTAGACGGTTGAAATCTTTGTATATATTGCTTCTATATAGTCTAAGAAACATATATGCAAAGCATCCAAACAGCACAATTCGCCAATTTATTGTTCTTCAAGGTTAAGTGAACAACGAGCCCCATTGTTAATCCTTTAAAGGAAATTATTTGTAACTTTCGACAAGTAGAACAATGAATGGAACCGGTAGACGGTTGAAATCTTTGTATATATTGCTTCTATATAGTCTAAGAAACATTTATGCAAAGCATCCAAACAGTACAATTCGCCAATTTTTTGTTCTTCAAGTTTAAGTAAACTACGATCCCCATTGTTAATCCTTTACCGGAAATTATTTGTAACTTTCGACAAGTAGAACAGTGAATGGAACAGGTAGACGGTTGAAATCTTTGTATATATTGCTTCTATATAGTATAAGAAACATATATGCAAAGCATCCAAACAGTACAATTCGCCAATTTTTTGTTCTGCAAGTTTAAGTGAACAATGAGCTCCAATGGTTAATCCGTTATCGGAAATTATTTGTAACTTTCGACAAGTAGAACAATGAATGGAACAGGTAGACGGTTGAAATCTTTGTATATATTGCTTCTATATAGTATAAGAAACATATATGCAAAGCATCCAAACAGTACCATTCGCCAATTTTTTGTTCTTCAAGTTTAAGTGAACTACGAGCCCCATTGTTAATCCTTTAAAGGAAATTATTTGTAAATTTCGACAAGTAGAACAATGAATGGAACAGGTAGACTTTTGAAATCATTCTATATATTGCTTCTATATAGTTTAAGAAACATTTATGCAAAGCATCCAAACAGTACAATTCGCCAATTTTTTGTTCTTCAAGTTTAAGTAAACTACGATCCCCATTGTTAATCCCTCAACGGAAATTATTTGTAACTTTCGACAAGTAGAACAGTGAATGGAACAGGTAGACGGTTGAAATCTTTGTATATATTGCTTCTATATAGTATAAGAAACATATATGCAAAGCATCCAAACAGTACAATTCGCCAATTTTTTGTTCTTCAAGTTTAAGTGAACAATGAGCCCCAATGGTTAATCCGTTATCGGAAATTATTTGTAACTTTCGACAAGTAGAACAATGAGTGGAACAGGTAGACGGTTGAAATCATTGTATATATTGCTTCTATATAGTCTACGAAACATAGATGCAAAACATCCAAACAGTACAATTCGCCAATTTTTTGTACTTCAAGTTTAAGTGAACTACGAGCCCCATTGTTAATCCTTTAACGGAAATTAATTGTAACTTTCGACAAGTAGAACAATGAATGGAACAGGTAGACGGTTGAAATCTTTGAATATATTGCTTCTATATAGTCTAAGAAACATATATGCAAAGCATCCAAACAGCACAATTCGCCAATTTATTGTTCTTCAAGTTTAAGTGAACAACGAGCCCCATTGTTAATCCTTTAAAGGAAATTATTTGTAACTTTCGACAAGTAGAACAATGAATGGAACAGGTAGACGGTTGAAATCTTTGTATATATTGCTTCTATATAGTCTAAGAAACATATATGCAAAGCATCCAAACGGTACAATTCGCCAATTTTTTGTTCTTCAAGTTTAAGTGAACAATGAGCCCCAATGGTTAATCCTTTATCGGAAATTATTTGTAAATTTCGACAAGTAGAACAATAAATGGAACAGGTAGCCGGTTGAAGTCTTTGTATATATTGCTTCTATGTAGTCTAAGAAACATATATGCAAAGCATCCAAACAGTACAATTCGCCAATTTTTTGTTCTTCAAGTTTAAGTGAACAATGAGCCCAAATGGTTAATCCGTTATCGGAAATTATTTGTAACTTTCGACAAGTAGAACAATGAATGGAACAGGTAGACGGTTGAAATCTTTGTATATATTGCTTCTATATAGTCTGAGAAACATATATGCAAAGCATCCAAACAGTACCATTCGCCAATTTTTTGTTCTTCAAGTTTAAGTGAACAATGTGCCCCAATGGTTAATCCTTTATCGGAAATTATTTGTAATTTTCGACAAGTAGAACAATGAATGGAACAGTTAGACGGTTGAAATATTTGTATATATTGCTTCTATATAGACTACGAAACATATTTGCAAAGCATCCAAACAGTACAATTCGCCAATTTTTTGTTCTTCAAGTTTAAGTGAACAATGAGCCCCAATGGTTAATCCGTTATCGGAAATTATTTGTAATTTTCGACAAGTAGAACAATGAATGGAACAGTTAGACGGTTGAAATATTTGTATATATTGCTTCTATATAGTCTACGAAACATATATGCAAAACATCCAAACAGTACAATTCGCCAATTTTTTGTACTTCAAGTTTAAGTGAACTACGAGCCCCATTGTTAATCCTTTAACGGAAATTATTTGTAAATTTCGACAAGTAGAACAATGAATGGAACAGGTAGCCGGTTGAAATCTTTGTATATATTGCTTCTATGTAGTCTAAGAAACATATATGCAAAGCATCCAAACAGTACAATTCGCCAATTTTTTGTTCTTCAAGTTTAAGTGAACAATGAGCCCCAATGGTTAATCCGTTATCGGAAATTATTTGTAACTTTCGACAAGTAGAACAATGAATGGAACAGGTAGCCGGTTGAAATCTTTGTATATATTGCTTCTATGTAGTCTAAGAAACATATATGCAAAGCATCTAAACAGTACAATTCGCCAATTTTTTGTTCTTCAAGTTTAAGTGAACAATGAGCCCAAATGGTTAATCCGTTATCGGAAATTATTTGTAACTTTCGACAAGTTGAACAATGAATGGAAAAGGTAGACGGTTGAAATCTTTGTATATATTGCTTCTATATAGTCTAAGAAACATATATGCAAAGCATCCAAACAGTACCATTCGCCAATTTTTTGTTCTTCAAGTTTAAGTGAACAATGAGCCCCATTGTTAATCCTTTAAAGGAAATTATTTGTAACTTTCGACAAGTAGAACAATGAATGGATCAGGTAGACGGTTGAAATCTTTGTATATATTGCTTCTATATAGTCTAAGAAACATATATGCAAAGCATCCAAACAGTACCATTCGCCAATTTTTTGTTCTTCAAGTTTAAGTGAACGACGAGCCCCATTGTTAATCCTTTAAAGGTTATTATTTGTAAATTTCGACAAGTAGAACAATGATTGGAACACGTAGACGGTTGAAATCTTTGTATATATTGCTTCCATATAGTCTAAGAAACATGTACGCAAAGCATCCAAACAGTACCATGCGCCAATTTTTTGTTCTTCAAGTTTAAGTGAACAATGAGCCCCAATGGTTAATACTTTATCGGAAATTATTTGTAATTTTCGACAAGTAGAGCAATGAATGGAACTGGTAGACGGTTGAAATCTTTGTATATATTGCTTCTATATAATCTAAGAAACATATATGCAAAGCATCTAAACAGTAACAATCGCCAATTTTTTGATCTTCAAGTTTAAGTGAACAGCGAGCCCCATTGATAATCATGGAATAGAAATTATTTGTAACTTTCTACAAGTAGAACAATGAATAGTACAGGTAGACGGGTGAAATCTTTCTATATATTGCTTCTAAATAGTCTAAGAACACATATATGCAAAGCATCCAAACAGTACAATTCGCCAATTTTTTGTTCTTCAAGTTTAAGTGAACTACGAGCCCCATTGTTAATCCTTTAAAGGAAATTATTTGTAAATTTCGACAAGTAGAACAATGAATGGATCATGTAGACGGTTGAAATCATTGTATATATTGCTTCTATATAGTCTACGAAACATATATGCAAAGCATCCAAACAGTACCATTCTCCAATTTTTTGTTCTTCAAGTTTAAGTGAACAATGAGCCCCAATGGTTAATCCTTTATCGGAAATTATTTGTAACTTTCGACAAGTAGAACAATGAATGGAACAGGTAGACGGTTGAAATCTTTGTATATATTGCTTCTATATAGTCTAAGAAACATATATGCAAAGCATCCAAACAGTACAATTCGCCAATTTATTGTTCTTCAAGTTTAAGTTAACAACGAGCCCCATTGTTAATCCTTTAAAGGAATTATGTGTAAATTTCGACAAGTAGAACAATGATTGTAACACGTAGACGGTTGAAATCTTTGTATATATTGCTTCCATATAGTCTAAGAAACATGTACGCAAAGCATCCAAACAGTACCATTCGCCAATTTTTTGGTCTTCAAGTTTAAGTGAACAATGAGCCCCAATGGTTAATCCTTTATCGGAAATTATTTGTAAATTTCGACAAGTAGAACAATGAATGGAACAGGTAGACGGTTGAAATCATTGTATATATTGCTTCTATATAGTCTAAGAAACATATATGCAAAGCATCTAAACAGTACAATTCGACAATTTTTTGCTCTTCAAGTTTAAGTGAATTACGAGCCCCATTGTTAATCCTTTAAAGGAAATTATTTGTAAATTTCGGCAAGTAGAACAATGAATGGAATGTGTAGACGGTTGAAATCATTGAATATATTGCTTCTAAATAGTCTAAGAAACATACATGCAAAGCATCCAAACAGTACAATTCGCCAATTTTTTGTTCTTCAAGTTTAAGTAAACTATGATCCCCATTGTTAATCCCTTAACGGAAATTATTTGTAACTTTCGGCAAGTAGAACAATGAATGGAACAGGTAGACGGTTGAAATCTTTGTATATATTGCTTCTATAAAGTCTAAGAAACATATATGCAAATCATCCAAACAGTACAATTCGCCAATTTTTTGTTCTTCAAGTTTAAGTGAACAATGAGACCCATTGTTAATCCTTTATCGGAAATTATTTGTAACTTTCGACAAGTAGAACAATGAATGGAACAGGTAGACGGTTGAAATCCTTATATATATTGCTTCCATATAGTCTAAGAAACATGTACGCAAAGCATCCAAACAGTACCATTCGCCAATTTTTTGTCCTTCAAGTTTAAGTGAACATTGAGCCCCATTGTTAATCCTTTATCGGAAATTATTTGTAACTTTCGGCAAGTAGAACAATGAATGGAACAGGTAGACGGTTGAAATCTTTGTATATATTGCTTCTATATAGTCTAAGAAACATATATGCAAAGCATCCAAACAGTACCATTCGCCAATTTTTTGTTCTTCAAGTTTAAGTGAACTACGAGCCCCATTGTTAATCCTTTATCGGAAATTATTTGTAAATTTCGGCAAGTAGAACAATGAATGGAACAGGTAGACGGTTGAAATCTTTGTATAAATTTCTTCTATATAGTCTAAGAAACATATATGGAAAGCATCCAAACAGTACAATTCGCCAATTTATTGTTCTTCAAGTTTAAGTGAACAACGAGCCCCATTGTTAATCCTTTAAAGGAAATTATTTGTAAATTTCGACATGTAGAACAATGATTGGAACACGTAGACGGTTGAAATCTTTGTATATATTGCTTCCATATAGTCTAAGAAACATGTACGCAAAGCATCCAAACAGTACCATTCGCCAATTTTTTGGTCTTCAAGTTTAAGTGAACTACGAGCCCCATTGTTAATCCTTTAAAGGAAATTATTTGTAAATTTCGACAAGTAGAACAATGAATGGATCAGGTAGACGGTTGAAATCTTTGTATATATTGCTTCTATATAGTATCGGAAACATATATGCAAAGCATCCAAACAGTACAATTCGCCAATTTTTTGTTCTTCAAGTTTAAGTGAACAATGAGCCCCAATGGTTAATCCGTTATCGGAAATTATTTGTAGCTTTCGACAAGTAGAACAATGAATGGAACAGGTAGACGGTTGAAATCTTGGTATATATTGCTTCTATATAATCTAAGAAACATATATGCAAAGCATCTAAACAGTAACAATCGCCAATTTTTTGATCTTCAAGTTTAAGTGAACAGCGAGCCCCATTGATAATCATGAAATGGAAATTATTTGTAACTTTCTACAAGTAGAACAATGAATAGTACAGGTAGACGGGTGAAATCTTTCTATATATTGCTTCTAAATAGTCTAAGAAACATCTATGCAAAGCATCCAAACAGTACAATTCGCCAATTTTTTGTTCTTCAAGTTTATGTGAACTACGACCCCATTGTTAATCCTTTAACGGAAATTAATTGTAACTTTCTACAAGTAGAACAATGATTGGAACACGTAGACGGTTGAAATCTTTGTATATATTGCTTCCATATAGTCTAAGAAACATATATGCAAAGCATCCAAACAGTACCATTCGCCAATTTTTTGTTCTTCAAGTTTAAGTGAACAATGAGACCCATTGTTAAGCCTTTATCGGAAATTATTTGTAACTTTCGACAAGTAGAACAATGAATGGAACAGGTAGACGGTTGAAATCTTTGTATATATTGCTTCTATATAGTCTAAGAAACATATATGCAAAGCATCCAAACAGTACAATTCGCCAATTTTATGTTCTTCAAGTTTAAGTAAACAATGAGCCCCAATGGTTAATCCTTTATCGGTAATTATTTGTAACTTTCGACAAGTAGAACAATGAATGGAACAGGTAGACGGTTGAAATCTTTGTATATATTGCTTCTATATAGTATAAGAAACATATATGCAAATCATCCAAACAGCACAATTCGCCAATTAATTGATCTTCAAGTTTAAGCGAACAATGAGCCCCAATGGTTAATCCTTTAAAGGAAATTATTTGTAACTTTCGACAAGTAGAACAATGAATGGAAAAGGTAGACGGTTGAAATCTTTGTATATATTGCTTCTATATAGTCTAAAAACATATATGCAAGTCATCCAAACAGTACAATTCGCCAATTTTTTGTTCTTCAAGGTTAAGTGAACAATGAGCCCCAATGGTTAATCCTTTATCGGTAATTATTTGTAAATTTCGACAAGTAGAACAAGGAATGGAACAGGTAGACGGTTGAAATCCTTGTATATATTGCCTCTATATAATCTAAGAAACATATATGCAAAGCATCCAAACAGTACCATTCGCCCATTTTTTGTTCTTCAAGTTTAAGTGAACTACGAGCCCCATTGTTAATCCTTTAAAGGAAATTATTTGTAAATTTCGACAAGTAGAACAATGAATGGAACAGGTAGACTGTTGAAATCATTGTATATATTGCTTCTAAATAGGCTAAGAAACATATATGCAAAGCGTCCAAACAGTACAATTCGCCAATTATTTGATCTTCAAGTTTAAGTGAACTACGAGCCCCATTGTTAATACTTTAACGGAAATTATTTGTAACTTGCGACAAGTAGAACAATGAATGGAACAGGTAGACAGTTGAAATCTTTGTATATATTGCTTCCATATAGCCTAAGAAACATATATGCAAAGCATCCAAACAGCACCATTCGCCAATTTCTTATTCTTCAAGTTTAAGTGAACAATGAGCCCCATTGTTAATCCTTTATCGGAAATTATTTGTAACTTTCGACAAGTAGAACAATGAATGGAAAAGGTAGACGGTTGAAATCTTTGTATATATTGCTTCTATATAGTCTAAAAACATATATGCAAAGCATCCAAACAGTACCATTCGCCAATTTTTTGTTCTTCAAGTTTAAGTGAACTACGAGCCCCATTGTTAATCCTTTAACGGATATTAATTGTAACTTTCTACAAGTAGAACAATGAATGGAACAGGTAGACTGTTGAAATCATTGTATATATTGCTTCTAAATAGGCTAAGAAACATATATGCAAAGCGTCCAAACAGTACAATTCGCCAATTATTTGATCTTCAAGTTTAAGTGAACTACGAGCCCCATTGTTAATACTTTAACGGAAATTATATGTAACTTGCGACAAGTAGAACAATGAATGGAACAGGTAGACAGTTGAAATCTTTGTATATATTGCTTCCATATAGCCTAAGAATCATATATGCAAAGCATCCAAACAGTACCATTCGCCAATTTTTTATTCTTCAAGTTTAAGTGAACAATGAGACCCATTGTTAATCCTTTATCGGAAATTATTTGTAACTTTCGACAAGTAGAACAATGAATGGAACAGGTAGACGGTTGAAATCTTTGTATATATTGCTTCTATATAGTATAAGATACATATATGCAAAGCATCCAAACAGTACCATTCGCCAATTTTTTGTTCTTCAAGTTTAAGTGAACAATGAGCCCCATTGTTAATCCTTTAAAGGAAATTATTTGTAAATTTCGACAAGTAGAACAATGATTGGAACACGTAGACGGTTGAAATCTTTGTATATATTGCTTCTATATAGTATCGGAAACATATATGCAAAGCATCCAAACAGTACAATTCGCCAATTTTTTGTTCTTCAAGTTTAAGTGAACAATGAGCCCCAATAGTTAATCCGTTATCGGAAATTATTTGTAGCTTTCGACAAGTAGAACAATGAATGGAACAGGTAGACGGTTGAAATCATTATATATATTGCTTCTATATAGTCTAAGAAACATATATGCATAGCATCCACACAGTACAATTCGCCAATTTATTGTTCTTCAAGTTTAAGTGAACAACGAGCCCCATTGTTAATCCTTTAAAGGAAATTATTTGTAAATTTCGACAAGTAGAACAATGATTGGAACACGTAGACGGTTGAAATATTATTATATATTGCTTCCATATAGTCTAAGAAACATATATGCAAAGCATCCAAACAGTACAATTCGCCAATTTTTTGTTCTTCAAGTTTAAGTGAACAATGAGCCCCATTGTTACTCCTTTATCGGAAATTATTTGTAACTTTCGACAAGTAGAACAATGAATGGAACAGGTAGACGGTTGAAATCTTTGTATATATTGCTTCTATATAGTCTAAGAAACATATATGGAAAGCATCCAAACAGTACAATTCGCCAATTTTTTGTTCTTCAAGTTTAAGTGAACAATGAGCCCCATTGTTAATCCTTTATCGGAAATTATTTGTAACTTTCGACAAGTAGAACAATGAATGGAAAAGGTAGACGGTTGAAATCTTTGTATATATTGCTTCTATATAGTCTAAAAACATATATGCAAAGCATCCAAACAGTACAATTCGCCAATTTTTTGTTCTTCAAGTTTAATTGAACAATGAGCCGCAATGGTTAATCCTTTATCGGTAATTATTTGTAACTTTCGACAAGTAGAACAATGAATGGAACAGGTAGACGGTTGAAATCTTTGTATATATTGCTTCTATATAGTATAAGAAACATATATGCAAAGCATCCAAACAGCACAATTCGCCAATTAATTGATCTTCAAGTTTAAGCGAACAATGAGCCCCAATGGTTAATCCTTTATCGGAAATTATTTGTAACATTCGGCAAGTAGAACAATGAATGGAACAGGTAGACGGTTGAAATCTTTGTATATATTGCTTCTATATAGTCTAAGAAACATATATGCAAAGCATCCAAACAGTACAATTCGCCGATTTATTGTTCTTCAAGTTTAAGTGAACAACGAGCCCCATTGTTAATCCTTTAAAGGAAATTATGCGTAACTTTCGACAAGTAGAACAATGAATGGAACAGGTAGACGGTTGAAATCTTTGTATATATTGCTTCTATATAGTATAAGAAACATATATGCAAAGCATCCAAACAGCACAATTCGCCAATTTATTGATCTTCAAGTTTAAGCGAACAATGAGCCGCAATGGTTAATCCTTTATCGGAAATTATTTGTAATTTTCGACAAGTAGAACAATGAATGGAACAGGTAGACGGTTGAAATCTTTGTATATATTGCTTCTATATAGTCTAAGAAACATATATGCAAAGCATCCAAACAGTACAATTCGCCGATTTATTGTTCTTCAAGTTTAAGTGAACAACGAGCCCCATTGTTAATCCTTTTAAGGAAATTATTTGTAAATTTCGACAAGTAGAACAATGATTGCAACACGTAGACGGTTGAAATCTTTGTATATATTGCTTCCATATAGTCTAAGAAACATGTACACAAAGCATCCAAACAGTACCATTCGCCAATTTTTTGGTCTTCAAGTTTAAGTGAACAATGAGCCCCAATGGTTAATCCTTTATCGGAAATTATTTGTAATTTTCGACAAGTAGAACAATGAATGGATCAGGTAGACGGTTGAAACCATTGTATATATTGCTTCTATATAATCTACGAAACATATATGCAAAGCATCCAAACAGTCCAATTCGCCAATTTTTTGTTCTTCAAGTTTAAGTGAACTACGAGCCCCATTGTTAATCCTTTAACGGAAATTAATTGTAACTTTCTACAAGTAGAACAATGATTGGAACACGTAGACGGTTGAAATCTTTGTATATATTGCTTCCATATAGTCTAAGAAACATATATGCAAAGCATCCAAACAGTACCATTCGCCAATTTTTTGTTCTTCAAGTTTAAGTGAACAATGAACCCCAATGGTTAATCCTTTATCGGAAATTATTTGTAACTTGCGACAAGTAGAACAATGAATGGAACAGGTAGCCGGTTGAAATCAATGTATATATTGCTTCTATATAGTCTAACAAGGGGAGGACCAGCACCGGGGGTCACCGATTTTTTTCAAATTTGGTACACGTGTTCTACTCGGCAAATAATTAGACACCTATTTTGCCAAAAGTGTAGATAAGTCCAAATTTTTGAAAAAATTGAGTTCAAAAAAAAAAGTTCACCGATCGACTTGAAACTTTGTAGGTATGTTCTACGAGCAAAATTAAGGTATACCTATTTTTTTATTTCGCTATAAAAATTTTTTTGAAAACAGACATGTAGGTTTAGTACTTTAGAGTTAGAAGTGTTTTCAACGGAGCGGCGTGGCTGAGCGGATAAGGAAGCGGACTGCAAATACTATGGACCCTGGATCGATCCCCGCATGGATTACTTTTTTTTTTTTTTTTTACCCTGCTAGTTTAATTTTATTTCCTTGTGGGATATGTTTTACTTATTGTCATATTGTGTTATACATATTTTATACATTTTAACTTCTACTTTACTGTATATTTTATTTACGGATTTCAGTGTCAGGATTACAATAAAGACCACAATTATGCATTTTAACAGTAACCATTCATTTCTCTTTGTACACTGCACATTTATCTGGGTGGTAAACGTCATAGAAACATAGGCTTTGTTTTTATTTTGAAATATCTGTAAAATATCGTTGTCGGTACGACGGTTTACGATCCTGTCTCCACCATTGTCTCGACTTCGGGGACCGACTCTACCCTGGGTCCGGTAGCTATTTTTAATTTAGCACTTTTCTGGTGCTTTGGGTCCCGCGGGTTTATGACTGCCCGCGGTATATGGGGGTCGAGTCATAATCCATTGAGAAAGAGAAAGTCATTATCTAGGTGCGTACTTCGCCTCGAGACGACTGAACCATGGGGGGTTTTCGCCAGATGTGGAAATTTTCCGTGCCAAAACACCCCCATTGTTTACAAACGACTCGAGGGAACTTTAACAATTTTTTGGGAGCCACCTAGACAAGGACAAATCTCGACTCTCCCTCTTTCTGGAAAAACGAAAGTAGGGATGAGGAAATTGTCCTAAAGAGTAGGGAGGACCGAAGTGTCAAAAAGGGCGACACGCGGTCCTCCGAGACAGAACACATAGTAACAGAGAGAACCGATAGTAACACAGACAAGTACACAGCAATATATAGATATTTCACGAAATCAATTAGCGAGTTAACTTGAAAAATAGCTAACCTGGCTAATTGTGAGAAAATTTGAAGAGGTCCTGGTTGTTGAAATTGTGGTAAGTAAACGTCATTTTTGTAATTGTAAATATTATAAGCTAACTTTATTATGAATATTTTAAGCAATATATGCAATTTTTTAGAGGAGCAATGGCCGAAGCTTCAACAAGCGCTATTGCGGAAGAGGGTTGCGACATAACATACGAATGTTGTGGGCCCACGAAAGAAGATTTGACCGATGCCATCCACTATTTCGTGCAGGAATTACGATGCCACCAAATTATTGGTGAAACCCCCAGAGCTCCTATTCCTCGGCGTGCAAAGCTTATAGCGGAGGAATTACTCGAAAGATTTTTTGACATGGAGGCATCCTATTCGTTCCTCGAAACGGATGAACTCCTTCGTGCCGATGAAGCTCCCGACGACAGCGAGCATCCAGTGCAAATTGAAGAGGATCAATCGCCGAGCTCATCTTCTCCGTCAACGAAAGACGATACGTATTCGGATATTTCGTTGTCGCCGCCATCGAAACGCGGTAAATATGGGCCTGCGACATTAGAAGAGAAAGTGCGCGTAGTAGCCCTCGCAGAAATGCACCCCACGTGGAGTTTAAAGTCGTTGCAATCTAAAGGAGGCTACCATTTAAAAAGAAAAGATAAGATAGCTGTATGGAAAAAAGAAATTGCGGAAGGTGGCACAATCAACGATAAATTTCTGCATATCGAAAAGTGGACTCACAATAGATTTGTAGAGGCACGGCTAGCGTACGCTCCTGTCTCCACGCGTACTTTGCAGGAGTGGGCAACTGCAGCTGCGATGCAGTATAACACCGATTTATTTCGATTTACTGCATCGCATTCTTGGGTTGTTCGTTTTAAACGAAAGTATAATATCCGGCAGCGTCAGGTAACGAGGTATATATCCAGGCGAAAATTGGCCACATTAAGAGAAATCGAAGAAAGGGCTGCTCTCTTTCAGCAGCAGGTCATAAGAGCAACAAGTTCATTACCTCCCCACTTTGTTATTAACACCGACCAGACAGGGTGCGAGTACAGATCGAATATTCGACGCTGTTTATCTCACAAAGGAGAAAAAAGTACTGATGTTGTTATGGAGAGTATTTTTAAAACCACTCATTCATACACGGCGCAGTATTCAATAACACTTTCGGGAACGTTACTACCTAAAATATTTTTGTGTTTGCAAGAACCACAAGGGTCATTCGGACCACAAGTACAGCAGACGGTCCAGCAGTTAGCAGCAGAATTTGGTAATGTTTATATAACCTGCTCCAAATCTGGGAAATTAACATCTGAAAAATATAAATTATTCCTAGATAACATTTTAAAACCATACGTCAACGACAACAAATTTTGCTTGCTTGTTGACTCCTGGACCGGCCAAGTAGATGGCAGTATGTATGATGATAAGTTTTACAATGACCTTAATGAATGCACGTGCATCTTAAAAATTATTCCGCCGCAGTGTACGCCTGTATGTCAACCTTGTGATGTTTATTTTTATCGGCAGGTAAAAATATTACTTAAACGCATTCAAAATGCTCCAATCGTTATTCACGAAAAACGATCCTTACATTCTAGAAATGATGCAATTAAAATACATTCCATTATACATCAGCAACTTTCTGCACCGATATTTAAAAACATGATCGAATATGCGTGGTATGCGTCGAAATTAAGCCATAACCGAAGAATATTTTTCAACGTGAATCAAGTTTGCTTTCCGAGTTCGGAAATGAATAAAAAATGTAACTGCGGCAGTATATCATTTATATCGTGTTCGTGGTGCAAACATCGCCTATGTTTTAAATGTTTCTATGACGTTTACCACCCAGATAAATGTGCAGTGTACAAAGAGAAATGAATGGTTACTGTTAAAATGCATAATTGTGGTCTTTATTGTAATCCTGACACTGAAATCCGTAAATAAAATATACAGTAAAGTAGAAGTTAAAATGTATAAAATATGTATAACACAATATGACAATAAGTAAAACATATCCCACAAGGAAATAAAATGAAACTAGCAGGGTAAAAAAAAAAAAAAAAAGTAACCCATGCGGGGATCGATCCAGGGTCCATAGTATTCGCAGTCCGCTTCCTTATCCGCTCAGCCACGCCGCTCCGTTGAAAACACTTCTAACTCTAGAGTACTAAACCTACATGTCTGTTTTCAAAAAAATTTTTATAGCGAAATAAAAAAATAGGTATACCTTAATTTTGCTCGTAGAACATACCAACAAAGTTTCAAGTCGATCGGTGAACTTTTTTTTTTGAACTCAATTTTTTCAAAAATTTGGACTTATCTACACTTTTGGCAAAATAGGTGTCTAATTATTTGCCGAGTAGAACACGTGTACCAAATTTGAAAAAAATCGGTGACCCCCGGTGCTGGTCCTCCCCTTGTAAGAATCATATATGCAAAGCATCCAAACAGTACCATTCGCCAATTTTTTGTTCTTCAAGTTTAAGTGAACAACGAGCCCCATTGTTAATCCTTTAGAGGAAATTATTTGTAAATTTCGACAAGTAGAACAATGATTGGAACACGTAGACGGTTGAAATCTTTGTATATATTGCTTCTATATAGTCTAAGAAACATATATGCAAAGCATCCAAACAGTACAATTCGCCAATTTTTTGTTCTTCATGTTTAAGTGAACAATGAGCCCCAATGGTTAATCCTTTATCGGTAATTATTTGTAATTTTCGACAAGTAGAACAATGAATGGAACTGGTAGACGGTTGAAATCTTTGTATATATTGTTTCTATATAATCTAAGAAACATATATGCAAAGCATCTAAACTATAACAATCGCCAATTTTTTGTTCTTCAAGTTTAAGTGAACTACGAGCCCCATAGTTAATCCTTTAAAGGAAATTATTTGTAAATTTCGACAAGTAGAACAATGAATGGAACAGGTAGACGGTTGAAATCTTTGTACATAACGCTTCTATATAGTCTAAGAAACATATATGCAAAGCATCCAAACAGTACAATTCGCCAATTTTTTGTTCTTCAAGTTTAAGTGAACAATGAGACCCATTGTTAATCCTTTATCGGAAATTATTTGTAACTTTCGACAAGTAGAACAATGAATGGAACAGGTAGACGGTTGAAATCTTTGTATACATTGCTTCTATATAGTCTAAGAAACATATATGCAAAGCATCCAAATAGTACAATTCGCCAATTTTTTGTTCTTCAAGTTTAAGTGAACTACGAGCCCCATTGTTAATCCTTTAACGGAAATTAATTGTAACTTTCTACAAGTAGAACAATGATTGGAACACGTAGACGGTTGAAATCTTTGTATATATTGCTTCTATATAGTCTAAGAAACATATATGCAAAGCATCCAAACAGTACAATTCGCCAATTTTTTGTTCTTCAACTTTAAGTAAACTACGATCCCCATTGTTAATCCCTTAACGGAAATTATTTGTAAATTTCGGCAAGTAGAACAATGAATGGAATAGGTAGACGGTTGAAATCATTGTATATATTGCTTCTATATAGTCTAAGAAACATATATGCAAAGCATCCAAACAGTATAATTCGCCAATTTTTTGTTCTTCAAGTTTAAGTAAACTACGATCCCCATTGTTAATCCCTTAACGGAAATTATTTGTAACTTTCGACAAGTAGAACAATGAATGGAACAGGTAGACGGTTGAAATCTTTGTATACATTGCTTCTATATAGTCTAAGAAACATATATGCAAAGCATCCAAACAGTACAATTCGCCAATTTTTTGTTCTTCAAGTTTAATTGAACAATGAGCCCCAATGGTTAATCCTTTATCGGTAATTATTTGTAACTTTCGACAAGTAGAACAATGAATGGAACAGGTAGACGGTTGAAATCTTTGTATATATTGCTTCTATATAGTATAAGAAACATATATGCAAAGCATCCAAACAGCACAATTCGCCAATTTATTGATCTTCAAGTTTAAGCGAACAATGAGCCCCAATGGTTAATCCTTTATCGGAAATTATTTGTAACATTCGGCAAGTAGAACAATGAATGGAACAGGTAGACGGTTGAAATCTTTGTATATATTGCTTCTATATAGTCTAAGAAACATATATGCAAAGCATCCAAACAGTACAATTCGCCGATTTATTGTTCTTCAAGTTTAAGTGAACAACGAGCCCCATTGTTAATCCTTTAAAGGAAATTATTTGTAAATTTCGACAAGTAGAACAATGATTGGAACACGTAGACGGTTGAAATCTTTGTATATATTGCTTCCATATAGTCTAAGAAACGTGTACGCAAAGCATCCAAACAGTACCATTCGCCAATTTTTTGGTCTTCAAGTTTAAGTGAACAATGAGCCCCAATGGTTAATCCTTTATCGGAAATTATTTGTAATTTTCGACAAGTAGAACAATGAATGGAACAGGTAGACGGTTGAAATCTTTGTACATATTGCTTCTATATAATCTAAGAAACATATATGCAAAGCATCCAAACAGTACCATTCGCCAATTTTTTTTTCTTCAAGTTTAAGTGAACAACGAGCCCCATTGTTAATCGTTTAAAGGAAATTATTTGTAAATTTCGACAAGTAGAACAATGATTGGAACACGTAGACGGTTGAAATCTTTGTATATAATGCTTCCATATAGTCTAAGAAACATGTACGCAAAGCATCCAAACAGTACCATTCGCCAATTTTTTGGTCTTCAAGTTTAAGTGAACAATGAGCCCCAATGGTTAATCCTTTATCGGAAATTATTTGTAACATTCGGCAAGTAGAACAATGAATGGAACAGGTAGACGGTTGAAATCTTTGTATATATTGCTTCTATATAGTCTAAGAAACATATATGCAAAGCATCCAAACAGTACAATTCGCCGATTTATTGTTCTTCAAGTTTAAGTGAACAACGAGCCCCATTGTTAATCCTTTAAAGGAAATTATTTGTAAATTTCGACAAGTAGAACAATGATTGGAACACGTAGACGGTTGAAATCTTTGTATATATTGCTTCCATATAGTCTAAGAAACATGTACGCAAAGCATCCAAACAGTACCATTCGCCAATTTTTTGGTCTTCAAGTTTAAGTGAACAATGAGCCCCAATGGTTAATCCTTTATCGGAAATTATTTGTAATTTTCGACAAGTAGAACAATGAATGGAACAGGTAGACGGTTGAAATCTTTGTACATATTGCTTCTATATAATCTAAGAAACATATATGCAAAGCATCCAAACAGTACCATTCGCCAATTTTTTTTTCTTCAAGTTTAAGTGAACAACGAGCCCCATTGTTAATCGTTTAAAGGAAATTATTTGTAAATTTCGACAAGTAGAACAATGATTGGAACACGTAGACGGTTGAAATCTTTGTATATAATGCTTCCATATAGTCTAAGAAACATGTACGCAAAGCATCCAAACAGTACCATTCGCCAATTTTTTGGTCTTCAAGTTTAAGTGAACAATGAGCCCCAATGGTTAATCCTTTATCGGTAATTATTTGTAAATTTCGACAAGTAGAACAATGAATGGAACAGGTAGACGGTTGAAATCCTTGTATATATTGCCTCTGTATAATCTAAGACACATATATGCAAAGCATCCAAACAGTACCATTCGCCAATTTTTTGTTCTTCAACTTTATGTGAACTACGAGCCCCATTGTTAATCCTTTAAAGGAAATTATTTGTAAATTTCGACAAGTACAACAATGAATGGAACAGGTAGACTGTTGAAATCATTGTATATATTGCATCTAAATAGTCTAAGAAACATATATGCAAAGCATCCAAAGAGTACCAATCGCCAATTTTTTGTTCTTCAAGTTTAAGTGAACAATGAGCCCCAATGGTTAATCCTTTATCGGAAATTATTTGTAAATTTCGACAAGTAGAACAATGAATGGAACAGGTAGACGGTTGAAATCTTTGTATACATTGCTTCTATATAGTCTAAGAAACATATATGCAAAGCATCCAAACAGTACAATTCGCCAATTTTTTGTTCTTCAAGTTTAAGTGAACAATGAGCCCCAATGGTTAATCCTTTATCGGAAATTATTTGTAACTTTCGGCAAGTAGAACAATGAATGGAACAGGTAGCCGGTTGAAATCAATGTATATATTGCTTCTATATAGTCTAAGAAACAAGTACGCAAAGCATCCAAACAGTACCATTCGCCAATTTTTTGTTCTTCAAGTTTAAGTGAACAACGAGCCCCATTGTTAATCCTTTATCGGTAATTATTTGTAACTTTCGACAAGTAGAACAATGAATGGAACAGGTAGACGGTTGAAATCCTTGTATATATTGCTACCATATAGTCTAAGAAACAAGTACGCAAAGCATCCAAACAGTACCATTCGCCAATTTTTTGTCCTTCAAGTTTAAGTGAACAATGAGCCCCATTGTTAATCCTTTATCGGAAATTATTTGTAACTTTCGACAAGTAGAACAATGAATGGAAAAGGTAAACGGTTGAAATCTTTGTATATATTGCTTCTATATAGTCTAAAAACATATATGCAAAGCATCCAAACAGTACAATTCGCCAATTTTTTGTTCTTCAAGTTTAAGTGAACCACGAGCCCCATTGTTAATCCTTTAAAGGAAATTATTTGTAAATTTCGACAAGTAGAACAATGAATGGAACATGTAGACTGTTGAAATCATTGTATATATTGCTTCTATATAATCTACGAAACATATATGCAAAGCGTCCAAACAGTACAATTCGCCAATTATTTGATCTTCAAGTTTAAGTAAAATACGATCCCCATTGTTAATCCTTTAAAGGAAATTATTTGTAAATTTCGACAAGTAGAACAATGAATGGAACAGGTAGACTGTTGAAATCATTGTATATATTGCTTCTATATAGTCTATGAAACATATATGCCAAGCGTCCAAACAGTACAATTCGCCAATTATTTGATCTTCAAGTTTAAGTGAACTACGAGCCCCATTGTTAATACTTTAACGGAAATTATTTGTAACTTGCGACAAGTAGAACAATGAATGGAACAGGTAGATGGCTGAAATCTTTGTATATATTGCTTCTATATAGTCTAAGAAACATATATGTAAAGCATCCAAACAGTTCCATTCGCCAATTTTTTGTTCTTCAAGTTTAAGTGAACAACGAGCCCCATTGTTAATCCTTTAAAGGAAATTATTTGTAAATTTCGACAAGTAGAACAATGAATGGAACAGGTAGACGGTTGAAATCTTTGTATATATTGCTTCCATATAGTCTAAGAAACATGTACGCAAAGCATCCAAACAGTACCATTCGCCAATTTTTTGTTCTTCAAGTTTAAGTGAACAATGAGCCCCATTGTTAATCCTTTAAAGGAAATTATTTGTAAATTTCGACAAGTAGAACAATGATTGGAACACGTAGACGGTTGAAATCTTTGTATATATTGCTTCTATATAGTATAAGAAACATATATGCAAAGCATCCAAACAGTACAATTCGCCAATTTTTTGTTCTTCAAGTTTAAGTGAACAATGAGCCCCAATGGTTAATCCTTTATCGGAAATTATTTGTAATTTTCGGCAAGTAGAACAATGAATGGAACAGGTAGACGGTTGAAATCTTTGTATATATTGCTTCTATATAGTCTAAGAAACATATATGCAAAGCATCCAAACAGTACAATTCGCCAATTTATTGTTCTTCAAGTTTAAGTGAACAACGAGCCCCATTGTTAATCCTTTATAGGAAATTATTTGTAACTTTCGACAAGTAGAACAATGAATGGAACAGGTAGACGGGTGAAATCTTTCTATATATTGCTTCTAAATAGTCTAAGAAACATATATGCAAAGCATCCAAACAGTACACTTCGCCAATTTTTTGTTCTTCAAGTTTAAGTAAACTACGATCCCCATTGTTAATCCCTTAACGGAAATTATTTGTAACTTTCGACAAGTAGAACAGTGAATGGAACAGGTAGACGGTTGAAATCTTTGTATATATTGCTTCTATATAGTATAAGAAACATATATGCAAAGCATCCAAACAGTACAATTCGCCAATTTTTTGTTCTTCAAGTTTAAGTGAACAATGAGCCCCAATGGTTAATCCGTTATCGGAAATTATTTGTAACTTTCGACAAGTAGAACAATGAATGAAACAGGTAGACTGTTGAAATCTTTGTATATATTGCTTCTATATAGTCTAAGAAACATATATGCAAAGCATCCAAACAGTACCATTCGCCAATTTTTTGTTCTTCAAGTTTAAGTGAACAGCAAGCCCCATTGATAATCATGAAATGGAAATTATTTGTAACTTTCTACAAGTAGAACAATGAATAGTACAGGTAGACGGGTGAAATCTTTCTATATGTTGCTTCTAAATAGTCTAAGAAACATATATGCAAAGCATCCAAACAGTACAATTCGCCAATTTTTTGTTCTTCAAGTTTAAGTGAACAACGAGCCCCACTGTTACTCCTTTAAAGGAAGTTATTTGTAAATTTCGACAAGGAGAACAATGAATGGAACAGGTAGACGGTTGAAATCTTTGTATATATTGCTTCTATATAGTCTAAGAAACATATATGCATAGCGTCCAAACAGTACAATTCGCCAATTTTTTGATCTTCAAGTTTAAGTGAACAGTGAGCCCCATTGATAATCATGAAATGGAAATTATTTGGAACTTTCTACAAGTAGAACAATGAATAGTACAGGTAGACGGGTGAAATCTTTCTATATATTGCTTCTAAATAGTCTAAGAAACATGTACGCAAAGCATCCAAACAGTACCATTCGCCAATTTTTTGTTCTTCAAGTTTAAGTGAACAACGAGCCCCAATGGTTAATCCTTTATCGGAAATTATTTGTAACTTTCGGCAAGTAGAACAATGAATGGAACAGGTAGACTGTTGAAATCATTGTATATGTTGTTTCTATGTAGTCTAAGAAACATATATGCAAAGCGTCCAAACAGTACAATTCGCCAATTATTTGATCTTCAAGTTTAAGTGAACTACTAGCCCCATTGTTAATACTTTAACGGAAATTATTTGTAACTTTCGGCAAGTAGAACAATGAATGGAACAGGTAGACGGTTGAAATCTTTGTATATATTGCTTCTATATAATCTAAGAAACATATATGCAAAGCATCCAAACAGTACCATTCGCCAATTTTTTGTTCTTCAAGTTTAAGTAAACTACGATCCCCATTGTTAATCCCTTAACGGAAATTATTTGTAACTTTCGACAAGTAGAACAGTGAATGGAACAGGTAGACGGTTGAAATCTTTGTATATATTGCTTCTATATAGTATAAGAAACATATATGCATAGCATCAAAACAGTACCATTCGCCAATTTTTTGTTCTTCAAGTTTAAGTGAACTACGAGCCCCATTGTTAATCCTTTAAAGGAAATTATTTGTAAATTTCGACAAGTAGAACAATGAATGGAACATGTAGACTGTTGAAATCATTGTATATATTGCTTCTATATAATCTACGAAACATATATGCAAAGCGTCCAAACAGTACAATTCGCCAATTATTTGATCTTCAAGTTTAAGTAAAATACGATCCCCATTGTTAATCCTTTAAAGGAAATTATTTGTAAATTTCGACAAGTAGAACAATGAATGGAACAGGTAGACTGTTGAAATCATTGTATATATTGCTTCTATATAGTCTATGAAACATATATGCCAAGCGTCCAAACAGTACAATTCGCCAATTATTTGATCTTCAAGTTTAAGTGAACTACGAGCCCCATTGTTAATACTTTAACGGAAATTATTTGTAACTTGCGACAAGTAGAACAATGAATGGAACAGGTAGCCGGTTGAAATCAATGTATATATTGCTTCTATATAGTCTAAGAAACATATATGTAAAGCATCCAAACAGTACCATTCGCCAATTTTTTGTTCTTCAAGTTTAAGTGAACAACGAGCCCCATTGTTAATCCTTTAAAGGAAATTATTTGTAAATTTCGACAAGTAGAACAATGAATGGAACAGGTAGACGGTTGAAATCTTTGTATATATTGCTTCCATATAGTCTAAGAAACATGTACGCAAAGCATCCAAACAGTACCATTCGCCAATTTTTTGTTCTTCAAGTTTAAGTGAACAATGAGCCCCATTGTTAATCCTTTAAAGGAAATTATTTGTAAATTTCGACAAGTAGAACAATGATTGGAACACGTAGACGGTTGAAATCTTTGTATATATTGCTTCTATATAGTATAAGAAACATATATGCAAAGCATCCAAACAGTACAATTCGCCAATTTTTTGTTCTTCAAGTTTAAGTGAACAATGAGCCCCAATGGTTAATCCCTTAACGGAAATTATTTGTAACTTTCGACAAGTAGAACAATGAATGGAACAGGTAGACGGTTGAAATCGTTGTATATATTGCTTCTATATAGTCTAAGAAACACATATGCAAAGCATCCAAACAGTACAATTCGCAAATTTTTTGTTCTTCAAGTTTAAGTGAACAATGAGCCCCAATGGTTAATCCCTTAACGGAAATTATTTGTAACTTTCGACAAGTAGAACAATGAATGGAACAGGTAGCCGGTTGAAATCAATGTATATATTGCTTCTATATAGTCTAAGAAACATATATGCAAAGCATCCAAACAGTACCATTCGCCAATTTTTTGATCTTCAAGTTTAAGTGAACAGCGAGCCCCATTGATAATCATGGAATAGAAATTATTTGTAACTTTCTACAAGTACAACAATGAATAGTACAGGTAGACGGGTGAAATCTTTCTATATATTGCTTCTAAATAGTCTAAGAACAAATCTATGCAAAGCATCCAAACAGTACAATTCGCCAATTTTTTGTTCTTCAAGTTTAAGTAAACTACGAGCCCCATTGTTAATCCCTTAACGGAAATTATTTGAAACTTTCGACAAGTAGAAGAGTGAATGGAACAGGTAGACGGTTGAAATCTTTGTATATATTGCTTCTATATAGTATAAGAAACATCTGTGCAAATCATCCAAACAGTACATGTCGCCTATTTTTTGTTCTTCAAGTTTAAGTGAACTACGAGCCACATTGTTAATCCTTTAACGGAAATTATTTGTAAATTTCGACAAGTAGAACAATGAATGGATCAGGTAGACGGTTGAAATCATTGTATATATTGCTTCTATATAATCTACGAAACATATATGCAAAGCATCCAAACAGTACAATTCGCCAATTTTTTGTTCTTCAAGTTTAAGTGAACTACGAGCCCCCTTGTTAATCCTTTAACGGAAATTAATTGTAACTTTCGACAAGTAGAACAGTGAATGGAACAGGTAGACGGTTGAAATCTTTGTATATATTGCTTCTATATAGTATAAGAAACATATATGCAAAGCATCCAAACAGTACAATTCGCCAATTTTTTGTTCTTCAAGTTTAAGTGAACAATGAGCACCAATGGTTAATCCGTTATCGGAAATTATTTGTAACTTTCGACAAGTAGAACAATAATTGGAACCCGTAGACGGTTGAAATCTTTGTATATATTGCTTCCATATAGTCTAAGAAACATGTACGCAAAGCATCCAAACAGTACCATTCGCCAATTTTTTGTCCTTCAAGTTTAAGTGAACAATGAGCCCCATTGTTAATCCTTTATCGGAAATTATTTGTAACTTTCGACAAGTAGAACAATGAATGGAAAAGGTAAACGGTTGAAATCTTTGTATATATTGCTTCTATATAGTCTAAAAACATATATGCAAAGCATCCAAACAGTACAATTCGCCAATTTTTTGTTCTTCAAGTTTAAGTGAACAATGAGCCCCAATGGTTAATCCTTTATCGGAAATTATTTGTAAATTTCGGCAAGTAGAACAATGAATGGAACAGGTAGACTGTTGAAATCATTGTATATGTTGTTTCTATGTAGTCTAAGAAACATGTACGCAAAGCATCCAAACAGTACCATTCGCCAATTTTTTGTTCTTCAAGTTTAAGTGAACAATGAGCCCCAATGGTTAATCCTTTATCGGAAATTATTTGTAACTTTCGACAAGTAGAACAATGATTGGAACACGTAGACGGTTGAAATCTTTGTATATATTGCTTCCATATAGTGTAAGAAACATGTACGCAAAGCATCCAAACAGTACCATTCGCCACTTTTTTGTTCTTCAAGTTGAAGTGAACAACGAGCCCCATTGTTAATCCTTTAAAGGAAATTATTTGTAAATTTCGACAAGTAGAACAATGATTGGAACACGTAGACGGTTGAAATCTTTGTATATATTGCTTCTATATAGTCTAAGAAACATATATGTAAAGCATCCAAACAGTACCATTCGCCAATTTTTTGTTCTTCAAGTTGAAGTGAACAACGAGCCCCATTGTTAATCCTTTAAAGGAAATTATTTGTAAATTTCGACAAGTAGAACAATGATTGGAACACGTAGACGGTTGAAATCTTTGTATATATTGCTTCCATATAGTCTAAGAAACATGTACGCAAAGCATCCAAACAGTACCATTCGCCAATTTTTTGGTCTTCAAGTTTAAGTGAACAATGAGCCCCAATGGTTAATCCATTATCGGAAATTATTTGTAATTTTCGACAAGTAGAACAATGAATGGAACAGGTAGACGGTTGAAATATTTGTATATATTGCTTCTATATAGTATAAGAAACATATATGCAAAGCATCCAAACAGTACAATTCGCCAATTTTTTGTTCTTCAAGTTTAAGTAAACTACGATCCCCATTGTTAATCCCTTAACGGAAATTATTTGTAACTTTCGACAAGTAGAACAATGATTGGAACACGTAGACGGTTGAAATCTTTGTATATATTGCTTCCATATAGTCTAAGAAACATGTACGCAAAGCATCCAAACAGTACCATTCGCCAATTTTTTGGTCTTCAAGTTTAAGTGAACAATGAGCCCCATGGTTAATCCATTATCGGAAATTATTTGTAATTTTCGACAAGTAGAACAATGAATGGAACAGGTAGCCGGTTGAAATCAATGTATATATTGCTTCTAAATAGTCTAAGAAACATATATGCAAAGCGTCCAAACAGTACAATTCGCCAATTATTTGATCTTCAAGTTTAAGTGAACTACGAGCCCCATTGTTAATACTTTAACGGAAATTATTTGTAACTTGCGACAAGTAGAACAATGAATGGAACAGGTAGACGGTTGAAATCAATGTATATATTGCTTCTATATAGTCTAAGAAACATATATGCAAAGCATCCAAACAGTACCATTCGCCACTTTTTTGTTCTTCAAGTTTAAGTGATCAATGAGCCCCAATGGTTAATCCTTTATAGGAAATTATTTGTAATTTTCGACAAGTAGAACAATGAATGGAACAGGTAGACGGTTGAAATCTTTGTATATATTGCTTCTATATAGTCTAAGAAACCTATATGCAAAGCATCTAAACAGTAACAATCGCCAATTTTTTGATCTTCAAGTTTAAGTGAACTGCGAGCCCCATTGATAATCATGAAATGGAAATTATTTGCAACTTTCTTCAAGTAGAACAATGAATGGAACAGGTAGACGGTTGAAATCTTTGTATATATTGCTTCTATATAGTCTAAGAAACATATATGCAAAGCATCCAAACAGTACAATTCGCCAATTTTTTGATCTTCAAGTTTAAGTGAACTACGAGCCCCATTGTTAATACTTTAACGGAAATTATTTGTAACTTGCGACAAGTAGAACAATGAATGGAACAGGTAGACGGTTGAAATCTTTGTATACATTGCTTCTATATAGTCTAAGAAACATATATGCAAAGCATCCAAACAGTACCATTCGCCAATTTTTTGTTCTTCAAGTTTAAGTGAACTACGAGCCCCATTGTTAATCCTTTAAAGGAAATTATTTGTAAATTTCGACAAGTAGAACAATGAATGGAACAGGTAGACTGTTGAAATTATTGTATATATTGCTTCTATATAGTCTAAGAAATATATATGCAAAGCATCCAAACAGTACAATTCGCCGATTTTTTGTTCTTCAAGTTTAAGTGAACAATGAGCCCCATTGTTAATCCTTTAAAGGAAATTATTTGTAACTTTCGACAAGTAGAACAATGAATGGAACAGGTAGACGGTTGAAATCTTTGTATATATTGCTTCTATATAGTCTAAGAAACATATATGCAAAGCATCCAAACAGCACAATTCGCCAATTTCTTGTTCTTCAAGATTAAGTAAACTACGATCCCCATTGTTAATGCCTTAACGGAAATTATTTGTAACTGTCGACAAGTAGAACAATGAATGGAACAGGTAGACGGTTGAAATCTTTGTATATATTGCTTCTATAAAGTCTAAGAAACATATATGCAAATCATCCAAACAGTACAATTCGCCAATTATTTGATCTTCAAGTTTAAGTGAACAACGAGCCCCATTGTTAATCCTTTAAAGGAAATTATTTGTAACTTTCGACAAGTAGAACAAGGAATGGAACAGGTAGACGGTTGAAATCATTGTATATATTGCTTCTATATAGTCTATGAAACATATGTGCAAAGCATCCAAACAGTACAATTCGCCAATTTTTTGTTCTTCAAGTTTAAGTGAACTACGAGCCCCATTGTTAATCCTTTAAAGGAAATTATTTGTAACTTTCGACAAGTAGAACAATGAATGGAACAGGTAGACGGTTGAAATCTTTGTATATATTGCTTCTATATAGTCTAAGAAACATATATGCAAAGCATCCAAACAGCACAATTCGCCAATTTCTTGTTCTTCAAGATTAAGTAAACTACGATCCCCATTGTTAATCCTTTATCGGAAATTATTTGTAACTTTCGACAATTAGAACAATGAATGGAACAGGTAGACGGTTGAAATCTTTGTATATATTGCTTCTATAAAGTCTAAGAAACATATATGCAAATCATCCAAACAGTACAATTCGCCAATTATTTGATCTTCAAGTATAAGTGAACTACGAGCCCCATTGTTAATACTTTAACGGAAATTATTTGTAACTTGCGACAAGTAGAACAATGAATGGAACAGGTAGACGGTTGAAATCAATGTATATATTGCTTCTATATAGTCTAAGAAACATATATGCAAAGCATCCAAACAGTACCATTCGCCACTTTTTTGTTCTTCAAGTTTAAGTGAACAATTAGCCCCATTGTTAATCCTTTAACGGAAATTAATTGTAACTTTCTACAAGTAGAACAATGATTGGAACACGTAGACGGTTGAAATCTTTGTATATATTGCTTCTATATAGTCTAAGAAACATATATGCATAGCATCCAAACAGTACAATTCGCCAATTTATTGTTCTTCAAGTTTAAGTAAACTACGATCCCCATTGTTAATCCTTTATCGGAAATTATTTGTAACTTTCGACAAGTAGATCAATGAATGGAACAGGTAGACGGTTGAAATCTTTGTATATATTGCTTCTATATAGTCTAAGAAACATATATGCAAATCATCCAAACAGTACAATTCGCCAATTATTTGATCTTCAAGTTTAAGTGAACTACGAGCCCCATTATTAATACTTTAACGGAAATTATTTGTAAATTTCGACAAGTAGAACAATGAATGGAACAGGTAGACGGTTGAAATCTATGTATATATTGCATCTATATAGTCTAAGAAACATATATGCAAAGCATCCAAACAGTACAATTCGCCAATTTTTTGTTCTTCAAGTTTAAGTAAACTACGATCCCCATTGTTAATCCCTTAACGGAAATTATTTGTAACTTTCGACAAGTAGAACAATGAATGGAACAGGTAGACGGTTGAAATCTTTGTATATATTGCTTCTATATAGTCTAAGAAACATATATGCAAAGCATCCAAACAGTACAATTCGCCAATTTTTTGTTCTTCAAGTTTAAGTGAACAATGAGCCCCAATGGTTAATCCTTTATCGGTAATTATTTGTAACTTTCGACAAGTAGAACAATGAATGGAACAGGTAGACGGTTGAAATCTTTGTATATATTGCTTCTATATAGTCTAAGAAACATATATGCAAAGCACCCAAACAGTACCATTCGCCACTTTTTTGTTCTTCAAGTTTAAGTGAACAACGAGCCCCATTGTTAATCCTTTAAAGGAAATTATTTGTAAATTTCGACAAGTAGAACAATGACTGGAACAGGTAGACGGTTGAAATCATTGTATATATTGCTTCTATATAGTCTAAGAAACATATATGCAAAGCATCCAAACAGTACAATTCGCCAATTTTTTGTTCTTCAAGTTTAAGTAAACTACGATCCCCATTGTTAATCCGTTATCGGAAATTATTTGTAAATTTCGACAAGTAGAACAATGAATGGAACAGGTAGACGGTTGAAATCTTTGTATATATTGCTTCTATAAAGTCTAAGAAACATATATGCAAATCATCCAAACAGTACAAATCGCCAATTATTTGATCTTCAAGTTTAAGTGAACAACGAGCCCCATTGTTAATCCTTTAAAGGAAATTATTTGTAACTTTCGACAAGTAGAACAAGGAATGGAACAGGTAGACGGTTGAAATCATTGTATATATTGCTTCTATATAGTCTATGAAACATATGTGCAAAGCATCCAAGCAGTACAATTCGCCAATTTTTTGTTCTTCAAGTTTAAGTAAACTACGATCCCCATTGTTAATCCCTTAACGGAAATTATTTGTAACATTCGACAAGTAGAACAATGAATGGAACAGGTAGACGGTTGAAATCTATGTATATATTGCATCTATATAGTCTAAGAAACATATATGCAAAGCATCCAAACAGTACAATTCGCCAATTTTTTGTTCTTCAAGTTTAAGTAAACTACGATCCCCATTGTTAATCCCTTAACGGAAATTATTTGTAAATTTCGACAAGTAGAACAATGAATGGAACAGGTAGCCGGTTGAAATCAATGTATATATTGCTTCTATATAGTCTAAGAAACATATATGCAAAGCATCCTAACAGTACCATTCGCCAATTTTTTGTTCTTCAAGTTTAAGTGAACCACGAGCCCCATTGTTAATCCTTTAAAGGAAATTATTTGTAAATTTCGACAAGTAGAACAATGAATGGAACAGGTAGACTGTTGAAATCATTGTATATATTGCTTCTATATAGTCTAAGAAACATATATGCAAAGCATCCAAACAGTACCATACGCCAATTTTTTGTTCTTCAAGTGTAAGTGATCAATGAGCCCCAATGGTTAATCCTTTATAGGAAATTATTTGTAATTTTCGACAAGTAGAACAATGAATGGAACAGGTAGACGGTTGAAATCTTTGTATATATTGCTTCTATATAGTCTAAGAAACCTATATGCAAAGCATCTAAACAGTAACAATCGCCAATTTTTTGATCTTCAAGTTTAAGTGAACTGCGAGCCCCATTGATAATCATGAAATGGAAATTATTTGCAACTTTCTTCAAGTAGAACAATGAATGGAACAGGTAGACGGTTGAAATCTTTGTATATATTGCTTCTATATAGTCTAAGAAACATATATGCAAAGCATCCAAACAGTACAATTCGCCAATTTTTTGATCTTCAAGTTTAAGTGAACTACGAGCCCCATTGTTAATACTTTAACGGAAATTATTTGTAACTTGCGACAAGTAGAACAATGAATGGAACAGGTAGACGGTTGAAATCTTTGTATACATTGCTTCTATATAGTCTAAGAAACATATATGCAAAGCATCCAAACAGTACCATTCGCCAATTTTTTGTTCTTCAAGTTTAAGTGAACTACGAGCCCCATTGTTAATCCTTTAAAGGAAATTATTTGTAAATTTGGACAAGTAGAACAATGAATGGAACAGGTAGACTGTTGAAATTATTGTATATATTGCTTCTATATAGTCTAAGAAATATATATGCAAAGCATCCAAACAGTACAATTCGCCGATTTTTTGTTCTTCAAGTTTAAGTGAACAATGAGCCCCATTGTTAATCCTTTAAAGGAAATTATTTGTAACTTTCGACAAGTAGAACAATGAATGGAACAGGTAGACGGTTGAAATCATTGTATATATTGCTTCTATATAGTCTAAGAAACATATATGCAAAGCATCCAAACAGCACAATTCGCCAATTTCTTGTTCTTCAAGATTAAGTAAACTACGATCCCCATTGTTAATGCCTTAACGGAAATTATTTGTAACTGTCGACAAGTAGAACAATGAATGGAACAGGTAGACGGTTGAAATCTTTGTATATATTGCTTCTATAAAGTCTAAGAAACATATATGCAAATCATCCAAACAGTACAATTCGCCAATTATTTGATCTTCAAGTTTAAGTGAACAACGAGCCCCATTGTTAATCCTTTAAAGGAAATTATTTGTAACTTTCGACAAGTAGAACAAGGAATGGAACAGGTAGACGGTTGAAATCATTGTATATATTGCTTCTATATAGTCTATGAAACATATGTGCAAAGCATCCAAACAGTACAATTCGCCAATTTTTTGTTCTTCAAGTTTAAGTGAACTACGAGCCCCATTGTTAATCCTTTAAAGGAAATTATTTGTAACTTTCGACAAGTAGAACAATGAATGGAACAGGTAGACGGTTGAAATCTTTGTATATATTGCTTCTATATAGTCTAAGAAACATATATGCAAAGCATCCAAACAGCACAATTCGCCAATTTCTTGTTCTTCAAGATTAAGTAAACTACGATCCCCATTGTTAATCCTTTATCGGAAATTATTTGTAACTTTCGACAATTAGAACAATGAATGGAACAGGTAGACGGTTGAAATCTTTGTATATATTGCTTCTAAAAAGTCTAAGAAACATATATGCAAATCATCCAAACAGTACAATTCGCCAATTATTTGATCTTCAAGTATAAGTGAACTACGAGCCCCATTGTTAATACTTTAACGGAAATTATTTGTAACTTGCGACAAGTAGAACAATGAATGGAACAGGTAGACGGTTGAAATCAATGTATATATTGCTTCTATATAGTCTAAGAAACATATATGCAAAGCATCCAAACAGTACCATTCGCCACTTTTTTGTTCTTCAAGTTTAAGTGAACAATTAGCCCCATTGTTAATCCTTTAACGGAAATTAATTGTAACTTTCTACAAGTAGAACAATGATTGGAACACGTAGACGGTTGAAATCTTTGTATATATTGCTTCTATATAGTCTAAGAAACATATATGCATAGCATCCAAACAGTACAATTCGCCAATTTATTGTTCTTCAAGTTTAAGTGAACAACGAGCCCCAATGGTTAATCCTTTATCGGTAATTATTTGTAACTTTCGACAAGTAGAACAATGAATGGAACAGGTAGACGGTTGAAATCTTTGTATATATTGCTTCTATATAGTCTAAGAAACATATATGCAAAGCACCCAAACAGTACCATTCGCCACTTTTTTGTTCTTCAAGATTAAGTGAACAACGAGCCCCATTGTTAATCCTTTAAAGGAAATTATTTGTAAATTTCGACAAGTAGAACAATGACTGGAACAGGTAGACGGTTGAAATCATTGTATATATTGCTTCTATATAGTCTAAGAAACATATATGCAAAGCATCCAAACAGTACAATTCGCCAATTTTTTGTTCTTCAAGTTTAAGTAAACTACGATCCCCATTGTTAATCCGTTATCGGAAATTATTTGTAAATTTCGACAAGTAGAACAATGAATGGAACAGGTAGACGGTTGAAATCTTTGTATATATTGCTTCTATATAGTCTAAGAAACATATATGCAAAGCATCCAAACAGTACCATTCGCCAATTTTTTGTTCTTCAAGTTTAAGTGAACAACGAGCCCCATTGATAATCATGAAACGGAAATTATTTGTAACATTCGACAAGTAGAACAATGAATGGAACAGGTAGACGGTTGAAATCATTGTATATATTGCTTCTATATAGTCTAAGAAACATATATGCAAAGCATCCAAACAGTACAATTCGCCAATTTTTTGTTCTTCAAGTTTAAGTGAACAATGAGCCCCATTGTTAATCCTTTAAAGGAAATTATTTGTAACTTTCGACAAGTAGAACAATGAATGGAACAGGTAGACGGTTGAAATCTTTGTATATATTGCTTCTATATAGTCTAAGAAACATATATGCAAAGCATCCAAACAGTACCATTCGCCAATTTTTTGTTCTCCAAGTATAAGTGAACAATGAGCCCCATTGTTAATCCTTTATCGGAAATTATTTGTAACTTTCGACAAGTAGAACAATGAATGGAACAGGTAGACGGTTGAAATCTTTGTATATATTGCTTCTATATAGTCTAAGAAACATATATGCAAAGCACCCAAACAGTACCATTCGCCACTTTTTTGTTCTTCAAGTTTAAGTGAACAACGAGCCCCATTGTTAATCCTTTAAAGAAATTATTTGTAAATTTCGACAAGTAGAACAATGATTGGAACACGTAGACGGTTGAAATCTTTGTATATATTGCTTCCATATAGTCTAAGAAACATATATGCAAAGCATCCAAACAGTACCATTCGCCAATTTTTTGTTCTTCAAGTTTAAGTGAACAATGAGACCCATTGTTAATCCTTTATCGGAAATTATTTGTAACTTTCGACAAGTAGATCAATGAATGGAACAGGTAGACGGTTGAAATCTTTGTATATATTGCTTCTATAAAGTCTAAGATACATATATGCAAATCATCCAAACAGTACAATTCGCCAATTATTTGACCTTCAAGTTTAAGTGAACTACGAGCCCCATTGTTAATACTTTAACGGAACTTATTTGTAACTTTCGACAAGTAGAACAATGAATGGAACAGGTAGACGGTTGAAATCAATGTATATATTGCTTCTATATAGTCTAAGAAACATATATGCAAAGCATCCAAACAGTACCATTCGCCAATTATTTGACCTTCAAGTTTAAGTGAACTACGAGCCCCATTGTTAATACTTTAACGGAACTTATTTGTAACTTTCGACAAGTAGAACAATGAATGGAACAGGTAGAGGGTTGAAATCTTTGTATATATTGCTTCTATAAAGTCTAAGAAACATATATGCAAATCATCCAAACAGTACAATTCGCCAATTATTTGATCTTCAAGTATAAGTGAACTACGAGCCCCATTGTTAATACTTTAACGGAAATTATTTGTAACTTTCGACAAGTAGAACAATGAATGGAACAGGTAGACGGTTGAAATCTTTGTATATATTGCTTCTATATAGTCTAAGAAACATATATGCAAAGCATCCAAACAGTAACATTTGCCAATTTTTTGTTCTTCAAGTTTAAGTGAACTACGAGCCCCATTGTTAATCCTTTATCGGAAATTATTTGTAACTTTCGACAAGTAGAACAATGAATGGAACAGGTAGACGGTTGAAATCATTGTATATATTGCTTCTATATAGTCTAAGAAACATATATGCAAAGCATCCAAACAGTACAATTCGCCAATTTTTTGTTCTTCAAGTTTAAGTGAACAATGAGCCCCATTGTTAATCCTTTAAAGGAAATTATTTGTAACTTTCGACAAGTAGAACAATGAATGGAACAGGTAGACGGTTGAAATCTTTGTATATATTGCTTCTATATAGTCTAAGAAACATATATGCAAAGCATCCAAACAGTACCATTCGCCAATTTTTTGTTCTCCAAGTATAAGTGAACAATGAGCCCCATTGTTAATCCTTTATCGGAAATTATTTGTAACTTTCGACAAGTAGAACAATGAATGGAACAGGTAGACGGTTGAAATCTTTGTATATATTGCTTCTATATAGTCTAAGAAACATATATGCAAAGCACCGAAACAGTACCATTCGCCACTTTTTTGTTCTTCAAGTTTAAGTGAACAACGAGCCCCATTGTTAATCCTTTAAAGGAAATTATTTGTAAATTTCGACAAGTAGAACAATGATTGGAACACGTAGACGGTTGAAATCTTTGTATATATTGCTTCCATATAGTCTAAGAAACATATATGCAAAGCATCCAAACAGTACCATTCGCCAATTTTTTGTTCTTCAAGTTTAAGTAAACTACGATCCCCATTGTTAATCCCTTAACGGAAATTATTTGTAACATTCGACAAGTAGAACAATGAATGGAACAGGTAGACGGTTGAAATCATTGTATATATTGCTTCTATATAGTCTAAGAAACATATATGCAAAGCATCCAAATAGTACAATTCGCCAATTTTTTGTTCTTCAAGTTTAAGTAAACTACGATCCCCATTGTTAATCCGTTATCGGAAATTATTTGTAAATTTCGACAAGTAGAACAATGAATGGAACAGGTAGACGGTTGATATCTTTGTATATATTGCTTCTATATAGTCTAAGAAACATATATGCAAAGCATCCAAACAGTACCATTCGCCAATTTTTTGTTCTTCAAGTTTAAGTGAACAACGAGCCCCATTGATAATCATGAAACGGAAATTATTTGTAACATTCGACAAGTAGAACAATGAATGGAACAGGTAGACGGTTGAAATCATTGTATATATTGCTTCTATATAGTCTAAGAAACATATATGCAAAGCATCCAAACAGTACAATTCGCCAATTTTTTGTTCTTCAAGTTTAAGTGAACAATGAGCCCCATTGTTAATCCTTTAAAGGAAATTATTTGTAACTTTCGACAAGTAGAACAATGAATGGAACAGGTAGACGGTTGAAATCTTTGTATATATTGCTTCTATATAGTCTAAGAAACATATATGCAAAGCATCCAAACAGTACCATTCGCCAATTTTTTGTTCTCCAAGTATAAGTGAACAATGAGCCCCATTGTTAATCCTTTATCGGAAATTATTTGTAACTTTCGACAAGTAGAACAATGAATGGAACAGGTAGACGGTTGAAATCTTTGTATATATTGCTTCTATATAGTCTAAGAAACATATATGCAAAGCACCCAAACAGTACCATTCGCCACTTTTTTGTTCTTCAAGTTTAAGTGAACAACGAGCCCCATTGTTAATCCTTTAAAGGAAATTATTTGTAAATTTCGACAAGTAGAACAATGATTGGAACACGTAGACGGTTGAAATCTTTGTATATATTGCTTCCATATAGTCTAAGAAACATATATGCAAAGCATCCAAACAGTACCATTCGCCAATTTTTTGTTCTTCAAGTTTAAGTGAACAATGAGACCCATTGTTAATCCTTTATCGGAAATTATTTGTAACTTTCGACAAGTAGATCAATGAATGGAACAGGTAGACGGTTGAAATCTTTGTATATATTGCTTCTATAAAGTCTAAGATACATATATGCAAATCATCCAAACAGTACAATTCGCCAATTATTTGACCTTCAAGTTTAAGTGAACTACGAGCCCCATTGTTAATACTTTAACGGAACTTATTTGTAACTTTCGACAAGTAGAACAATGAATGGAACAGGTAGACGGTTGAAATCATTGTATATATTGCTTCTATATAGTCTACGAAACATATATGCAAAGCATCCAAACAGTACAATTCGCCAATGTTTTGTTCTTCAAGTTTAAGTGAACTAAGAGCCCCATTGTTAATCCTTTAACGGAAATTAATTGTAAATTTCGACAAGTAGAACAATGAATGGAACAGGTAGACTGTTGAAATCATTGTATATATTGCTTCTATATAGTCTAAGAAACATATATGCAAAGAATCCAAACAGTACCATTCGCCAATTTTTTGTTCTTCAAGTTCAAGTGAACTACGATCCCCATTGTTAATCCCTTAACGGAAATTAATTGCAAATTTCGACAAGTAGAACAATGAATGGGACAGGTAGACGGTTGAAATCTTTGTATATATTGCTTCTATATAGTATAAGAAACATATATGCAAAGCATCCAAACAGTACAATTCGCCAATTTTTTGTTCTTCAAGTTTAAGTGAACAATGAGCCCCAATGGTTAATCCGTTATCGGAAATTATTTGTAAATTTCGACAAGTAGAACAATGAATGGAACAGGTAGACGGTTGAAATCTTTGTATATATTGCTTCTATATAGTATAAGAAACATATATGCAAAGCATCCAAACAGTACCATTCGCCAATTTTTTGTTCTTCAAGTTTAAGTGAACTACGAGCCCCATTGTTAATCCTTTAAAGGAAATTATTTGTAAATTTCGACAAGTAGAACAATGAATGGAACAGGTAGACTGTTGAAATTATTGTATATATTGCTTCTATATAGTCTAAGAAATATATATGCAAAGCATCCAAACAGTACAATTCGCCGATTTTTTGATCTTCAAGTTTAAGTGAACAGCGAGCCCCATTGTTAATCCTTTAAAGGAAATTATTTGTAACTTTCAACAAGTAGAACAATGAATGGAACAGGTAGACGGTTGAAATCTTTGTATATATTGCTTCTATATAGTCTAAGAAACATATATGCAAAGCATCCAAACAGTACAATTCGCCAATTTTTTGTTCTACAAGTTTAAGTGAACAATGAGCCCCAATGGTTAATCCTTTATCGGTAATTATTTGTAACTTTCGACAAGTAGAACAATGAATGGAACAGGTAGACGGTTGAAATCCTTGTATATAAAGCTTCCATATAGTCTAAGAAACATGTACGCAAAGCATCCAAACAGTACCATTCGCCAATTTTTTGTCCTTCAAGTTTAAGTGAACAATGAGCCCCATTGTTAATCCTTTATCGGAAATTATTTGTAACTTTCGACAAGTAGAACAATGAATGGAACAGTTAGACGGTTGAAATCTTTGTATATATTGCTTCTATATAATCTAAGAAACATTTATGCAAAGCATCTAAACAGTAACAATCGCCAATTTTTTGATATTCAAGTTTAAGTGAACAGCGAGCCCCATTGATAATCATGAAATGGAAATTATTTGTAACTTTCTACAAGTAGAACAATGAATAGTACAGGTAGACGGGTGAAATATTTCTATATATTGCTTCTAAATAGTCTAAGAAACATCTATGCAAAGCATCCAAACAGTACAATTCGCCAATTTTTCGCTCTTCAATTTTAAGTGAACTACGAGCCCCATTGTTAATCCTTTAAAGGAAATTATTTGTAAATTTCGGCAAGTAGAACAATGAATGGAATAGGTAGACGGTTGAAATCATTGTATATGTTGCTTCTATATAGTCTAAGAAACATATATGCAAAGCATCCAAACAGTACAATTCGCCAATTTTTTGTTCTTCAAGTTTAAGTAAACTACGATCCCCATTGTTAATCCCTTAACGGAAATTATTTGTAACATTCGACAAGTAGAACAATGAATGGAACAGGTAGACGGTTGAAATCATTGTATATATTGCTTCTATATAGTCTAAGAAACATATATGCAAAGCATCCAAACAGTACAATTCGCCAATTTTTTGTTCTTCAAGTTTAAGTGAACAATGAGCCCCATTGTTAATCCTTTATCGGAAATTATTTGTAACTTTCGACAAGTAGAACAATGAATGGAACAGGTAGACGGTTGAAATCTTTGTATATATTGCTTCTATATAGTCTAAGAAACATATATGCAAAGCACCCAAACAGTACCATTCGCCACTTTTTTGTTCTTCAAGTTTAAGTGAACAACGAGCCCCATTGTTAATCCTTTAAAGGAAATTATTTGTAAATTTCGACAAGTAGAACAATGATTGGAACACGTAGACGGTTGAAATCTTTGTATATATTGCTTCCATATAGTCTAAGAAACATATATGCAAAGCATCCAAACAGTACCATTCGCCAATTTTTTGTTCTTCAAGTTTAAGTGAACAATGAGCCCCATTGTTAATCCTTTATCGGAAATTATTTGTAACTTTCGACAAGTAGAACAATGAATGGAACAGGTAGACGGTTGAAATCTTTGTATATATTGCTTCTATATAGTTTAAGAGACATATATGCAATGCACCCAAACAGTACCATTCGCCACTTTTTTGTTCTTCAAGTTTAAGTGAACAACGAGCCCCATTGTTAATCCTTTAAAGGAAATTATTTGTAAATTTCGACAAGTAGAACAATGATTGGAACACGTAGACGGTTGAAATCTTTGTATATGTTGCTTCTATATAGTCTAAGAAACCTATATGCAAAGCATCTAAACAGTAACAATCGCCTATTTATTGATCTTCAAGTTTAAGTGAACAGCGAGCCCCATTGATAATCATGAAATGGAAATTATTTGTAACTTTCTACAAGTAGAACAATGAATAGTACAGGTAGACGGGTGAAATATTTCTATATATTGCTTCTAAATAGTCTAAGAAACATCTATGCAAAGCATCCAAACAGTACCATTCGCCACTTTTTTGTTCTTCAAGTTTAAGTGAACAACGAGCCCCATTGTTAATCCTTTAAAGGAAATTATTTGTAAATTTCGACAAGTAGAACAATGATTGGAACACGTAGACGGTTGAAATCTTTGTATATATTGCTTCCATATAGTCTAAGAAACATATATGCAAAGCATCCAAACAGTACCATTCGCCAATTTTTTGTTCTTCAAGTTTAAGTGAACAATGAGCCCCATTGTTAATCCTTTATCGGAAATTATTTGTAACTTTCGACAAGTAGAACAATGAATGGAACAGGTAGACGGTTGAAATCTTTGTATATATTGCTTCTATATAGTTTAAGAGACATATATGCAATGCACCCAAACAGTACCATTCGCCAATTTTTTGGTCTTCAAGTTTAAGTGAACAATGAGCCCCATGGTTAATCCATTATCGGAAATTATTTGTAATTTTCGACAAGTAGAACAATGAATGGAACAGGTAGCCGGTTGAAATCAATGTATATATTGCTTCTAAATAGTCTAAGAAACATATATGCAAAGCGTCCAAACAGTACAATTCGCCAATTTTTCGCTCTTCAATTTTAAGTGAACTACGAGCCCCATTGTTAATCCTTTAAAGGAAATTATTTGTAAATTTCGGCAAGTAGAACAATGAATGGAATAGGTAGACGGTTGAAATCATTGTATATGTTGCTTCTATATAGTCTAAGAAACATATATGCAAAGCATCCAAACAGTACAATTCGCCAATTTTTTGTTCTTCAAGTTTAAGTAAACTACGATCCCCATTGTTAATCCCTTAACGGAAATTATTTGTAACATTCGACAAGTAGAACAATGAATGGAACAGGTAGACGGTTGAAATCATTGTATATATTGCTTCTATATAGTCTAAGAAACATATATGCAAAGCATCCAAACAGTACAATTCGCCAATTTTTTGTTCTTCAAGTTTAAGTGAACAATGAGCCCCATTGTTAATCCTTTATCGGAAATTATTTGTAACTTTCGACAAGTAGAACAATGAATGGAACAGGTAGACGGTTGAAATCTTTGTATATATTGCTTCTATATAGTCTAAGAAACATATATGCAAAGCACCCAAACAGTACCATTCGCCACTTTTTTGTTCTTCAAGTTTAAGTGAACAACGAGCCCCATTGTTAATCCTTTAAAGGAAATTATTTGTAAATTTCGACAAGTAGAACAATGATTGGAACACGTAGACGGTTGAAATCTTTGTATATATTGCTTCCATATAGTCTAAGAAACATATATGCAAAGCATCCAAACAGTACCATTCGCCAATTTTTTGTTCTTCAAGTTTAAGTGAACAATGAGCCCCATTGTTAATCCTTTATCGGAAATTATTTGTAACTTTCGACAAGTAGAACAATGAATGGAACAGGTAGACGGTTGAAATCTTTGTATATATTGCTTCTATATAGTTTAAGAGACATATATGCAATGCACCCAAACAGTACCATTCGCCACTTTTTTGTTCTTCAAGTTTAAGTGAACAACGAGCCCCATTGTTAATCCTTTAAAGGAAATTATTTGTAAATTTCGACAAGTAGAACAATGATTGGAACACGTAGACGGTTGAAATCTTTGTATATGTTGCTTCTATATAGTCTAAGAAACCTATATGCAAAGCATCTAAACAGTAACAATCGCCTATTTATTGATCTTCAAGTTTAAGTGAACAGCGAGCCCCATTGATAATCATGAAATGGAAATTATTTGTAACTTTCTACAAGTAGAACAATGAATAGTACAGGTAGACGGGTGAAATATTTCTATATATTGCTTCTAAATAGTCTAAGAAACATCTATGCAAAGCATCCAAACAGTACCATTCGCCACTTTTTTGTTCTTCAAGTTTAAGTGAACAACGAGCCCCATTGTTAATCCTTTAAAGGAAATTATTTGTAAATTTCGACAAGTAGAACAATGATTGGAACACGTAGACGGTTGAAATCTTTGTATATATTGCTTCCATATAGTCTAAGAAACATATATGCAAAGCATCCAAACAGTACCATTCGCCAATTTTTTGTTCTTCAAGTTTAAGTGAACAATGAGCCCCATTGTTAATCCTTTATCGGAAATTATTTGTAACTTTCGACAAGTAGAACAATGAATGGAACAGGTAGACGGTTGAAATCTTTGTATATATTGCTTCTATATAGTTTAAGAGACATATATGCAATGCACCCAAACAGTACCATTCGCCAATTTTTTGGTCTTCAAGTTTAAGTGAACAATGAGCCCCATGGTTAATCCATTATCGGAAATTATTTGTAATTTTCGACAAGTAGAACAATGAATGGAACAGGTAGCCGGTTGAAATCAATGTATATATTGCTTCTAAATAGTCTAAGAAACATATATGCAAAGCGTCCAAACAGTACAATTCGCCAATTATTTGATCTTCAAGTTTAAGTGAACTACGAGCCCCATTGTTAATACTTTAACGGAAATTATTTGTAACTTGCGACAAGTAGAACAATGAATGGAACAGGTAGACGGTTGAAATCAATGTATATATTGCTTCTATATAGTCTAAGAAACATATATGCAAAGCATCCAAACAGTACCATTCGCCACTTTTTTGTTCTTCAAGTTTAAGTGATCAATGAGCCCCAATGGTTAATCCTTTATAGGAAATTATTTGTAATTTTCGACAAGTAGAACAATGAATGGAACAGGTAGACGGTTGAAATCTTTGTATATATTGCTTCTATATAGTCTAAGAAACCTATATGCAAAGCATCTAAACAGTAACAATCGCCAATTTTTTGATCTTCAAGTTTAAGTGAACTGCGAGCCCCATTGATAATCATGAAATGGAAATTATTTGCAACTTTCTTCAAGTAGAACAATGAATGGAACAGGTAGACGGTTGAAATCTTTGTATATATTGCTTCTATATAGTCTAAGAAACATATATGCAAAGCATCCAAACAGTACAATTCGCCAATTTTTTGATCTTCAAGTTTAAGTGAACTACGAGCCCCATTGTTAATACTTTAACGGAAATTATTTGTAACTTGCGACAAGTAGAACAATGAATGGAACAGGTAGACGGTTGAAATCTTTGTATACATTGCTTCTATATAGTCTAAGAAACATATATGCAAAGCATCCAAACAGTACCATTCGCCAATTTTTTGTTCTTCAAGTTTAAGTGAACTACGAGCCCCATTGTTAATCCTTTAAAGGAAATTATTTGTAAATTTCGACACGAAGAACAATGAATGGAACAGGTAGACTGTTGAAATTATTGTATATATTGCTTCTATATAGTCTAAGAAATATATATGCAAAGCATCCAAACAGTACAATTCGCCGATTTTTTGTTCTTCAAGTTTAAGTGAACAATGAGCCCCATTGTTAATCCTTTAAAGGAAATTATTTGTAACTTTCGACAAGTAGAACAATGAATGGAACAGGTAGACGGTTGAAATCTTTGTATATATTGCTTCTATATAGTCTAAGAAACATATATGCAAAGCATCCAAACAGCACAATTCGCCAATTTCTTGTTCTTCAAGATTAAGTAAACTACGATCCCCATTGTTAATGCCTTAACGGAAATTATTTGTAACTGTCGACAAGTAGAACAATGAATGGAACAGGTAGACGGTTGAAATCTTTGTATATATTGCTTCTATAAAGTCTAAGAAACATATATGCAAATCATCCAAACAGTACAATTCGCCAATTATTTGATCTTCAAGTTTAAGTGAACAACGAGCCCCATTGTTAATCCTTTAAAGGAAATTATTTGTAACTTTCGACAAGTAGAACAAGGAATGGAACAGGTAGACGGTTGAAATCATTGTATATATTGCTTCTATATAGTCTATGAAACATATGTGCAAAGCATCCAAACAGTACAATTCGCCAATTTTTTGTTCTTCAAGTTTAAGTGAACTACGAGCCCCATTGTTAATCCTTTAAAGGAAATTATTTGTAACTTTCGACAAGTAGAACAATGAATGGAACAGGTAGACGGTTGAAATCTTTGTATATATTGCTTCTATATAGTCTAAGAAACATATATGCAAAGCATCCAAACAGCACAATTCGCCAATTTCTTGTTCTTCAAGATTAAGTAAACTACGATCCCCATTGTTAATCCTTTATCGGAAATTATTTGTAACTTTCGACAATTAGAACAATGAATGGAACAGGTAGACGGTTGAAATCTTTGTATATATTGCTTCTATAAAGTCTAAGAAACATATATGCAAATCATCCAAACAGTACAATTCGCCAATTATTTGATCTTCAAGTATAAGTGAACTACGAGCCCCATTGTTAATACTTTAACGGAAATTATTTGTAACTTGCGACAAGTAGAACAATGAATGGAACAGGTAGACGGTTGAAATCAATGTACATATTGCTTCTATATAGTCTAAGAAACATATATGCAAAGCATCCAAACAGTACCATTCGCCACTTTTTTGTTCTTCAAGTTTAAGTGAACAATTAGCCCCATTGTTAATCCTTTAACGGAAATTAATTGTAACTTTCTACAAGTAGAACAATGATTGGAACACGTAGACGGTTGAAATCTTTGTATATATTGCTTCTATATAGTCTAAGAAACATATATGCATAACATCCAAACAGTACAATTCGCCAATTTATTGTTCTTCAAGTTTAAGTAAACTACGATCCCCATTGTTAATCCTTTATCGGAAATTATTTGTAACTTTCGACAAGTAGATCAATGAATGGAACAGGTAGACGGTTGAAATCTTTGTATATATTGCTTCTATATAGTCTAAGAAACATCTATGCAAATCATCCAAACAGTACAATTCGCCAATTATTTGATCTTCAAGTTTAAGTGAACTACGAGCCCCATTATTAATACTTTAACGGAAATTATTTGTAAATTTCGACAAGTAGAACAATGAATGGAACAGGTAGACGGTTGAAATCTATGTATATGTTGCTTCTATATAGTCTAAGAAACATATATGCAAAGCATCCAAACAGTACAATTCGCCAATTTTTTGTTCTTCAAGTTTAAGTAAACTACGATCCCCATTGTTAATCCCTTAACGGAAATTATTTGTAACATTCGACAAGTAGAACAATGAATGGAACAGGTAGACGGTTGAAATCATTGTATATATTGCTTCTATATAGTCTAAGAAACATATATGCAAAGCATCCAAACAGTACAATTCGCCAATTTTTTGTTCTTCAAGTTTAAGTGAACAATGAGCCCCATTGTTAATCCTTTATCGGAAATTATTTGTAACTTTCGACAAGTAGAACAATGAATGGAACAGGTAGACGGTTGAAATCTTTGTATATATTGCTTCTATATAGTCTAAGAAACATATATGCAAAGCACCCAAACAGTACCATTCGCCACTTTTTTGTTCTTCAAGTTTAAGTGAACAACGAGCCCCATTGTTAATCCTTTAAAGGAAATTATTTGTAAATTTCGACAAGTAGAACAATGATTGGAACACGTAGACGGTTGAAATCTTTGTATATATTGCTTCCATATAGTCTAAGAAACATATATGCAAAGCATCCAAACAGTACCATTCGCCAATTTTTTGTTCTTCAAGTTTAAGTGAACAATGAGCCCCATTGTTAATCCTTTATCGGAAATTATTTGTAACTTTCGACAAGTAGAACAATGAATGGAACAGGTAGACGGTTGAAATCTTTGTATATATTGCTTCTATATAGTTTAAGAGACATATATGCAATGCACCCAAACAGTACCATTCGCCACTTTTTTGTTCTTCAAGTTTAAGTGAACAACGAGCCCCATTGTTAATCCTTTAAAGGAAATTATTTGTAAATTTCGACAAGTAGAACAATGATTGGAACACGTAGACGGTTGAAATCTTTGTATATGTTGCTTCTATATAGTCTAAGAAACCTATATGCAAAGCATCTAAACAGTAACAATCGCCTATTTATTGATCTTCAAGTTTAAGTGAACAGCGAGCCCCATTGATAATCATGAAATGGAAATTATTTGTAACTTTCTACAAGTAGAACAATGAATAGTACAGGTAGACGGGTGAAATATTTCTATATATTGCTTCTAAATAGTCTAAGAAACATCTATGCAAAGCATCCAAACAGTACCATTCGCCACTTTTTTGTTCTTCAAGTTTAAGTGAACAACGAGCCCCATTGTTAATCCTTTAAAGGAAATTATTTGTAAATTTCGACAAGTAGAACAATGATTGGAACACGTAGACGGTTGAAATCTTTGTATATATTGCTTCCATATAGTCTAAGAAACATATATGCAAAGCATCCAAACAGTACCATTCGCCAATTTTTTGTTCTTCAAGTTTAAGTGAACAATGAGCCCCATTGTTAATCCTTTATCGGAAATTATTTGTAACTTTCGACAAGTAGAACAATGAATGGAACAGGTAGACGGTTGAAATCTTTGTATATATTGCTTCTATATAGTTTAAGAGACATATATGCAATGCACCCAAACAGTACCATTCGCCAATTTTTTGGTCTTCAAGTTTAAGTGAACAATGAGCCCCATGGTTAATCCATTATCGGAAATTATTTGTAATTTTCGACAAGTAGAACAATGAATGGAACAGGTAGCCGGTTGAAATCAATGTATATATTGCTTCTAAATAGTCTAAGAAACATATATGCAAAGCGTCCAAACAGTACAATTCGCCAATTATTTGATCTTCAAGTTTAAGTGAACTACGAGCCCCATTGTTAATACTTTAACGGAAATTATTTGTAACTTGCGACAAGTAGAACAATGAATGGAACAGGTAGACGGTTGAAATCAATGTATATATTGCTTCTATATAGTCTAAGAAACATATATGCAAAGCATCCAAACAGTACCATTCGCCACTTTTTTGTTCTTCAAGTTTAAGTGATCAATGAGCCCCAATGGTTAATCCTTTATAGGAAATTATTTGTAATTTTCGACAAGTAGAACAATGAATGGAACAGGTAGACGGTTGAAATCTTTGTATATATTGCTTCTATATAGTCTAAGAAACCTATATGCAAAGCATCTAAACAGTAACAATCGCCAATTTTTTGATCTTCAAGTTTAAGTGAACTGCGAGCCCCATTGATAATCATGAAATGGAAATTATTTGCAACTTTCTTCAAGTAGAACAATGAATGGAACAGGTAGACGGTTGAAATCTTTGTATATATTGCTTCTATATAGTCTAAGAAACATATATGCAAAGCATCCAAACAGTACAATTCGCCAATTTTTTGATCTTCAAGTTTAAGTGAACTACGAGCCCCATTGTTAATACTTTAACGGAAATTATTTGTAACTTGCGACAAGTAGAACAATGAATGGAACAGGTAGACGGTTGAAATCTTTGTATACATTGCTTCTATATAGTCTAAGAAACATATATGCAAAGCATCCAAACAGTACCATTCGCCAATTTTTTGTTCTTCAAGTTTAAGTGAACTACGAGCCCCATTGTTAATCCTTTAAAGGAAATTATTTGTAAATTTCGACACGAAGAACAATGAATGGAACAGGTAGACTGTTGAAATTATTGTATATATTGCTTCTATATAGTCTAAGAAATATATATGCAAAGCATCCAAACAGTACAATTCGCCGATTTTTTGTTCTTCAAGTTTAAGTGAACAATGAGCCCCATTGTTAATCCTTTAAAGGAAATTATTTGTAACTTTCGACAAGTAGAACAATGAATGGAACAGGTAGACGGTTGAAATCTTTGTATATATTGCTTCTATATAGTCTAAGAAACATATATGCAAAGCATCCAAACAGCACAATTCGCCAATTTCTTGTTCTTCAAGATTAAGTAAACTACGATCCCCATTGTTAATGCCTTAACGGAAATTATTTGTAACTGTCGACAAGTAGAACAATGAATGGAACAGGTAGACGGTTGAAATCTTTGTATATATTGCTTCTATAAAGTCTAAGAAACATATATGCAAATCATCCAAACAGTACAATTCGCCAATTATTTGATCTTCAAGTTTAAGTGAACAACGAGCCCCATTGTTAATCCTTTAAAGGAAATTATTTGTAACTTTCGACAAGTAGAACAAGGAATGGAACAGGTAGACGGTTGAAATCATTGTATATATTGCTTCTATATAGTCTATGAAACATATGTGCAAAGCATCCAAACAGTACAATTCGCCAATTTTTTGTTCTTCAAGTTTAAGTGAACTACGAGCCCCATTGTTAATCCTTTAAAGGAAATTATTTGTAACTTTCGACAAGTAGAACAATGAATGGAACAGGTAGACGGTTGAAATCTTTGTATATATTGCTTCTATATAGTCTAAGAAACATATATGCAAAGCATCCAAACAGCACAATTCGCCAATTTCTTGTTCTTCAAGATTAAGTAAACTACGATCCCCATTGTTAATCCTTTATCGGAAATTATTTGTAACTTTCGACAATTAGAACAATGAATGGAACAGGTAGACGGTTGAAATCTTTGTATATATTGCTTCTATAAAGTCTAAGAAACATATATGCAAATCATCCAAACAGTACAATTCGCCAATTATTTGATCTTCAAGTATAAGTGAACTACGAGCCCCATTGTTAATACTTTAACGGAAATTATTTGTAACTTGCGACAAGTAGAACAATGAATGGAACAGGTAGACGGTTGAAATCAATGTACATATTGCTTCTATATAGTCTAAGAAACATATATGCAAAGCATCCAAACAGTACCATTCGCCACTTTTTTGTTCTTCAAGTTTAAGTGAACAATTAGCCCCATTGTTAATCCTTTAACGGAAATTAATTGTAACTTTCTACAAGTAGAACAATGATTGGAACACGTAGACGGTTGAAATCTTTGTATATATTGCTTCTATATAGTCTAAGAAACATATATGCATAACATCCAAACAGTACAATTCGCCAATTTATTGTTCTTCAAGTTTAAGTAAACTACGATCCCCATTGTTAATCCTTTATCGGAAATTATTTGTAACTTTCGACAAGTAGATCAATGAATGGAACAGGTAGACGGTTGAAATCTTTGTATATATTGCTTCTATATAGTCTAAGAAACATATATGCAAATCATCCAAACAGTACAATTCGCCAATTATTTGATCTTCAAGTTTAAGTGAACTACGAGCCCCATTATTAATACTTTAACGGAAATTATTTGTAAATTTCGACAAGTAGAACAATGAATGGAACAGGTAGACGGTTGAAATCTATGTATATATTGCATCTATATAGTCTAAGAAACATATATGCAAAGCATCCAAACAGTACAATTCGCCAATTTTTTGTTCTTCAAGTTTAAGTAAACTACGATCCCCATTGTTAATCCCTTAACGGAAATTATTTGTAACTTTCGACAAGTAGAACAATGAATGGAACAGGTAGACGGTTGAAATCTTTGTATATATTGCTTCTATATAGTCTAAGAAACATATATGCAAAGCATCCAAACAGTACAATTCGCCAATTTTTTGTTCTTCAAGTTTAAGTGAACAATGAGCCCCAATGGTTAATCCTTTATCGGTAATTATTTGTAACTTTCGACAAGTAGAACAATGAATGGAACAGGTAGACGGTTGAAATCTTTGTATATATTGCTTCTATATAGTCAAAGAAACATATATGCAAAGCACCCAAACAGTACCATTCGCCACTTTTTTGTTCTTCAAGTTTAAGTGAACAACGAGCCCCATTGTTAATCCTTTAAAGGAAATTATTTGTAAATTTCGACAAGTAGAACAATGACTGGAACAGGTAGACGGTTGAAATCTTTGTATATATTGCTTCTATAAAGTCTAAGAAACATATATGCAAATCATCCAAACAGTACAATTCGCCAATTATTTGATCTTCAAGTATAAGTGAACTACGAGCCCCATTGTTAATACTTTAACGGAAATTATTTGTAACTTGCGACAAGTAGAACAATGAATGGAACAGGTAGACGGTTGAAATCAATGTACATATTGCTTCTATATAGTCTAAGAAACATATATGCAAAGCATCCAAACAGTACCATTCGCCACTTTTTTGTTCTTCAAGTTTAAGTGAACAATTAGCCCCATTGTTAATCCTTTAACGGAAATTAATTGTAACTTTCGACAAGTAGAACAAGGAATGGAACAGGTAGACGGTTGAAATCATTGTATATATTGCTTCTATATAGTCTATGAAACATATGTGCAAAGCATCCAAACAGTACAATTCGCCAATTTTTTGTTCTTCAAGTTTAAGTGAACTACGAGCCCCATTGTTAATCCTTTAAAGGAAATTATTTGTAACTTTCGACAAGTAGAACAATGAATGGAACAGGTAGACGGTTGAAATCTTTGTATATATTGCTTCTATATAGTCTAAGAAACATATATGCAAAGCATCCACACAGCACAATTCGCCAATTTCTTGTTCTTCAAGATTAAGTAAACTGCGATCCCCATTGTTAATCCTTTATCGGAAATTATTTGTAACTTTCGACAAGTAGAACAATGAATGGAACAGGTAGACGGTTGAAATCTTTGTATATATTGCTTCTATATAGTCTAAGAAACATATATGCAAAGCATCCAAACAGTACAATTCGCCAATTTTTTGTTCTTCAAGTTTAAGTGAACAATGAGCCCCAATGGTTAATCCTTTATCGGTAATTATTTGTAACTTTCGACAAGTAGAACAATGAATGGAACAGGTAGACGGTTGAAATCCTTGTATATATTGCTTCCATATAGTCTAAGAAACATGTACGCAAAGCATCCAAACAGTACCATTCGCCAATTTTTTGTCCTTCAAGTTTAAGTGAACAATGAGCCCCATTGTTAATCCTTTATAGGAAATTATTTGTAACTTTCGACAAGTAGAACAATGAATGGAACAGGTAGCCGGTTGAAATCAATGTATATATTGCTTCTATATAGTCTAAGAAACATATATGCAAAGCATCCAAACAGTACCATTCGCCAATTTTTTGTTCTTCAAGTTTAAGTGAACAATGAGCCCCAATGGTTAATCCTTTATCGGAAAATATTTGTAAATTTCGACAAGTAGAACAATGAATGGAACAGGTAGCCGGTTGAAATCTTTGTATATATTGCATCTATATAGTCTAAGAAACATATATGCAAAGCATCCAAACAGTACAATTCGCCAATTGTTTGTTCTTCAAGTTTAAGTGAACAATGAGCCCCAATGGTTAATCCTTTATCGGAAATTATTTGTAAATTTCGACAAGTAGAACAATGAATGGAACAGGTAGCCGGTTGAAATCAATGTATATATTGCTTCTATATAGTCTAAGAAACATATATGCAAAGCATCCTAACAGTACCATTCGCCAATTTTTTGTTCTTCAAGTTTAAGTGAACCACGAGCCCCATTGTTAATCCTTTAAAGGAAATTATTTGTAAATTTCGACAAGTAGAACAATGAATGGAACAGGTAGACTGTTGAAATCATTGTATATATTGCTTCTATATAGTCTAAGAAACATATATGCAAAGCATCCAAACAGTACCATACGCCAATTTTTTGTTCTTCAAGTGTAAGTGATCAATGAGCCCCAATGGTTAATCCTTTATAGGAAATTATTTGTAATTTTCGACAAGTAGAACAATGAATGGAACAGGTAGACGGTTGAAATCTTTGTATATATTGCTTCTATATAGTCTAAGAAACCTATATGCAAAGCATCTAAACAGTAACAATCGCCAATTTTTTGATCTTCAAGTTTAAGTGAACTGCGAGCCCCATTGATAATCATGAAATGGAAATTATTTGCAACTTTCTTCAAGTAGAACAATGAATGGAACAGGTAGACGGTTGAAATCTTTGTATATATTGCTTCTATATAGTCTAAGAAACATATATGCAAAGCATCCAAACAGTACAATTCGCCAATTTTTTGATCTTCAAGTTTAAGTGAACTACGAGCCCCATTGTTAATACTTTAACGGAAATTATTTGTAACTTGCGACAAGTAGAACAATGAATGGAACAGGTAGACGGTTGAAATCTTTGTATACATTGCTTCTATATAGTCTAAGAAACATATATGCAAAGCATCCAAACAGTACCATTCGCCAATTTTTTGTTCTTCAAGTTTAAGTGAACTACGAGCCCCATTGTCAATCCTTTAAAGGAAATTATTTGTAAATTTGGACAAGTAGAACAATGAATGGAACAGGTAGACTGTTGAAATTATTGTATATATTGCTTCTATATAGTCTAAGAAATATATATGCAAAGCATCCAAACAGTACAATTCGCCGATTTTTTGTTCTTCAAGTTTAAGTGAACAATGAGCCCCATTGTTAATCCTTTAAAGGAAATTATTTGTAACTTTCGACAAGTAGAACAATGAATGGAACAGGTAGACGGTTGAAATCTTTGTATATATTGCTTCTATATAGTCTAAGAAACATATATGCAAAGCATCCAAACAGCACAATTCGCCAATTTCTTGTTCTTCAAGATTAAGTAAACTACGATCCCCATTGTTAATGCCTTAACGGAAATTATTTGTAACTGTCGACAAGTAGAACAATGAATGGAACAGGTAGACGGTTGAAATCTTTGTATATATTGCTTCTATAAAGTCTAAGAAACATATATGCAAATCATCCAAACAGTACAATTCGCCAATTATTTGATCTTCAAGTTTAAGTGAACAACGAGCCCCATTGTTAATCCTTTAAAGGAAATTATTTGTAACTTTCGACAAGTAGAACAAGGAATGGAACAGGTAGACGGTTGAAATCATTGTATATATTGCTTCTATATAGTCTATGAAACATATGTGCAAAGCATCCAAACAGTACAATTCGCCAATTTTTTGTTCTTCAAGTTTAAGTGAACTACGAGCCCCATTGTTAATCCTTTAAAGGAAATTATTTGTAACTTTCGACAAGTAGAACAATGAATGGAACAGGTAGACGGTTGAAATCTTTGTATATATTGCTTCTATATAGTCTAAGAAACATATATGCAAAGCATCCAAACAGCACAATTCGCCAATTTCTTGTTCTTCAAGATTAAGTAAACTACGATCCCCATTGTTAATCCTTTATCGGAAATTATTTGTAACTTTCGACAATTAGAACAATGAATGGAACAGGTAGACGGTTGAAATCTTTGTATATATTGCTTCTAAAAAGTCTAAGAAACATATATGCAAAGCATCCAAACAGTACCATTCGCCAATTTTTTGTTCTTCAAGTTTAAGTGAACAACGAGCCCCATTGATAATCATGAAACGGAAATTATTTGTAACATTCGACAAGTAGAACAATGAATGGAACAGGTAGACGGTTGAAATCATTGTATATATTGCTTCTATATAGTCTAAGAAACATATATGCAAAGCATCCAAACAGTACAATTCGCCAATTTTTTGTTCTTCAAGTTTAAGTGAACAATGAGCCCCATTGTTAATCCTTTAAAGGAAATTATTTGTAACTTTCGACAAGTAGAACAATGAATGGAACAGGTAGACGGTTGAAATCTTTGTATATATTGCTTCTATATAGTCTAAGAAACATATATGCAAAGCATCCAAACAGTACCATTCGCCAATTTTTTGTTCTCCAAGTATAAGTGAACAATGAGCCCCATTGTTAATCCTTTATCGGAAATTATTTGTAACTTTCGACAAGTAGAACAATGAATGGAACAGGTAGACGGTTGAAATCTTTGTATATATTGCTTCTATATAGTCTAAGAAACATATATGCAAAGCACCCAAACAGTACCATTCGCCACTTTTTTGTTCTTCAAGTTTAAGTGAACAACGAGCCCCATTGTTAATCCTTTAAAGGAAATTATTTGTAAATTTCGACAAGTAGAACAATGATTGGAACACGTAGACGGTTGAAATCTTTGTATATATTGCTTCCATATAGTCTAAGAAACATATATGCAAAGCATCCAAACAGTACCATTCGCCAATTTTTTGTTCTTCAAGTTTAAGTGAACAATGAGACCCATTGTTAATCCTTTATCGGAAATTATTTGTAACTTTCGACAAGTAGATCAATGAATGGAACAGGTAGACGGTTGAAATCTTTGTATATATTGCTTCTATAAAGTCTAAGATACATATATGCAAATCATCCAAACAGTACAATTCGCCAATTATTTGACCTTCAAGTTTAAGTGAACTACGAGCCCCATTGTTAATACTTTAACGGAACTTATTTGTAACTTTCGACAAGTAGAACAATGAATGGAACAGGTAGACGGTTGAAATCATTGTATATATTGCTTCTATATAGTCTACGAAACATATATGCAAAGCATCCAAACAGTACAATTCGCCAATGTTTTGTTCTTCAAGTTTAAGTGAACTAAGAGCCCCATTGTTAATCCTTTAACGGAAATTAATTGTAAATTTCGACAAGTAGAACAATGAATGGAACAGGTAGACTGTTGAAATCATTGTATATATTGCTTCTATATAGTCTAAGAAACATATATGCAAAGAATCCAAACAGTACCATTCGCCAATTTTTTGTTCTTCAAGTTCAAGTGAACTACGATCCCCATTGTTAATCCCTTAACGGAAATTAATTGCAAATTTCGACAAGTAGAACAATGAATGGGACAGGTAGACGGTTGAAATCTTTGTATATATTGCTTCTATATAGTATAAGAAACATATATGCAAAGCATCCAAACAGTACAATTCGCCAATTTTTTGTTCTTCAAGTTTAAGTGAACAATGAGCCCCAATGGTTAATCCGTTATCGGAAATTATTTGTAAATTTCGACAAGTAGAACAATGAATGGAACAGGTAGACGGTTGAAATCTTTGTATATATTGCTTCTATATAGTATAAGAAACATATATGCAAAGCATCCAAACAGTACCATTCGCCAATTTTTTGTTCTTCAAGTTTAAGTGAACTACGAGCCCCATTGTTAATCCTTTAAAGGAAATTATTTGTAAATTTCGACAAGTAGAACAATGAATGGAACAGGTAGACTGTTGAAATTATTGTATATATTGCTTCTATATAGTCTAAGAAATATATATGCAAAGCATCCAAACAGTACAATTCGCCGATTTTTTGATCTTCAAGTTTAAGTGAACAGCGAGCCCCATTGTTAATCCTTTAAAGGAAATTATTTGTAACTTTCAACAAGTAGAACAATGAATGGAACAGGTAGACGGTTGAAATCTTTGTATATATTGCTTCTATATAGTCTAAGAAACATATATGCAAAGCATCCAAACAGTACAATTCGCCAATTTTTTGTTCTACAAGTTTAAGTGAACAATGAGCCCCAATGGTTAATCCTTTATCGGTAATTATTTGTAACTTTCGACAAGTAGAACAATGAATGGAACAGGTAGACGGTTGAAATCCTTGTATATAAAGCTTCCATATAGTCTAAGAAACATGTACGCAAAGCATCCAAACAGTACCATTCGCCAATTTTTTGTCCTTCAAGTTTAAGTGAACAATGAGCCCCATTGTTAATCCTTTATCGGAAATTATTTGTAACTTTCGACAAGTAGAACAATGAATGGAACAGTTAGACGGTTGAAATCTTTGTATATATTGCTTCTATATAATCTAAGAAACATTTATGCAAAGCATCTAAACAGTAACAATCGCCAATTTTTTGATATTCAAGTTTAAGTGAACAGCGAGCCCCATTGATAATCATGAAATGGAAATTATTTGTAACTTTCTACAAGTAGAACAATGAATAGTACAGGTAGACGGGTGAAATATTTCTATATATTGCTTCTAAATAGTCTAAGAAACATCTATGCAAAGCATCCAAACAGTACAATTCGCCAATTTTTCGCTCTTCAATTTTAAGTGAACTACGAGCCCCATTGTTAATCCTTTAAAGGAAATTATTTGTAAATTTCGGCAAGTAGAACAATGAATGGAATAGGTAGACGGTTGAAATCATTGTATATGTTGCTTCTATATAGTCTAAGAAACATATATGCAAAGCATCCAAACAGTACAATTCGCCAATTTTTTGTTCTTCAAGTTTAAGTAAACTACGATCCCCATTGTTAATCCCTTAACGGAAATAATTTGTAACATTCGACAAGTAGAACAATGAATGGAACAGGTAGACGGTTGAAATCATTGTATATATTGCTTCTATATAGTCTAAGAAACATATATGCAAAGCATCCAAACAGTACAATTCGCCAATTTTTTGTTCTTCAAGTTTAAGTGAACAATGAGCCCCAATGGTTAATCCTTTATCGGTAATTATTTGTAACTTTCGACAAGTAGAACAATGAATGGAACAGGTAGACGGTTGAAATCCTTGTATATATTGCTTCTATATAGTCTAAGAAACATATAAGCAAAGCATATAAACAGTACAATTCGCCAATTTTTTGTTCTTCAAGTTTAAGTAAACTACGATCCCCATTGTTAATCCCTTAACGGAAATTATTTGTAACTTTCGACAAGTAGAACAATGAATGGAACAGGTAGACGGTTGAAATCATTGTATATATTGCTTCTATATAGTCTAAGAAACATATATGCAAAGCATCCAAACAGTACAATTCGCCAATTATTTGATCTTCAAGTATAAGTGAACTACGAGCCCCATTGTTAATACTTTAACGGAAATTATTTGTAACTTTCGACAAGTAGAACAATGAATGGAACAGGTAGACGGTTGAAATCTTTGTATATATTGCTTCTATATAGTCTAAGAAACATATATGCAAAGCATCCAAACAGTAACATTTGCCAATTTTTTGTTCTTCAAGTTTAAGTGAACTACGAGCCCCATTGTTAATCCTTTATCGGAAATTATTTGTAACTTTCGACAAGTAGAACAATGAATGGAACAGGTAGACGGTTGAAATCATTGTATATATTGCTTCTATATAGTCTAAGAAACATATATGCAAAGCATCCAAACAGTACAATTCGCCAATTTTTTGTTCTTCAAGTTTAAGTGAACAATGAGCCCCATTGTTAATCCTTTAAAGGAAATTATTTGTAACTTTCGACAAGTAGAACAATGAATGGAACAGGTAGACGGTTGAAATCTTTGTATATATTGCTTCTATATAGTCTAAGAAACATATATGCAAAGCATCCAAACAGTACCATTCGCCAATTTTTTGTTCTCCAAGTATAAGTGAACAATGAGCCCCATTGTTAATACTTTAACGGAAATTATTTGTAACTTTCGACAAGTAGAACAATGAATGGAACAGGTAGACGGTTGAAATCTTTGTATATATTGCTTCTATATAGTCTAAGAAACATATATGCAAAGCATCCAAACAGTAACATTTGCCAATTTTTTGTTCTTCAAGTTTAAGTGAACTACGAGCCCCATTGTTAATCCTTTATCGGAAATTATTTGTAACTTTCGACAAGTAGAACAATGAATGGAACAGGTAGACGGTTGAAATCTTTGTATACATTGCTTCTATATAGTCTAAGAAACATATATGCAAAGCATCCAAACAGTACCATTCGCCAATTTTTTGTTCTTCAAGTTTAAGTGAACTACGAGCCCCATTGTTAATCCTTTAAAGGAAATTGTTTGTAAATTTCGACAAGTAGAACAATGAATGGAACAGGTAGACTGTTGAAATTATTGTATATATTGCTTCTATATAGTCTAAGAAATATATATGCAAAGCATCCAAACAGTACAATTCGCCGATTTTTTGTTCTTCAAGTTTAAGTGAACAATGAGCCCCATTGTTAATCCTTTAAAGGAAATTATTTGTAACTTTCGACAAGTAGAACAATGAATGGAACAGGTAGACGGTTGAAATCTTTGTATATATTGCTTCTATATAGTCTAAGAAACATATATGCAAAGCATCCAAACAGCACAATTCGCCAATTTCTTGTTCTTCAAGATTAAGTAAACTACGATCCCCATTGTTAATCCTTTATCGGAAATTATTTGTAACTTTCGACAATTAGAACAATGAATGGAACAGGTAGACGGTTGAAATCTTTGTATATATTGCTTCTATAAAGTCTAAGAAACATATATGCAAATCATCCAAACAGTACAATTCGCCAATTATTTGATCTTCAAGTATAAGTGAACTACGAGCCCCATTGTTAATACTTTAACGGAAATTATTTGTAACTTGCGACAAGTAGAACAATGAATGGAACAGGTAGACGGTTGAAATCAATGTATATATTGCTTCTATATAGTCTAAGAAACATATATGCAAAGCATCCAAACAGTACCATTCGCCACTTTTTTGTTCTTCAAGTTTAAGTGAACAACGAGCCCCATTGTTAATCCTTTAAAGGAAATTATTTGTAAATTTCGACAAGTAGAACAATGATTGGAACACGTAGACGGTTGAAATCTTTGTATATATTGCTTCCATATAGTCTAAGAAACATATATGCAAAGCATCCAAACAGTACCATTCGCCAATTTTTTGTTCTTCAAGTTTAAGTGAACAATGAGACCCATTGTTAATCCTTTATCGGAAATTATTTGTAACTTTCGACAAGTAGATCAATGAATGGAACAGGTAGACGGTTGAAATCTATGTATATATTGCTTCTATAAAGTCTAAGATACATATATGCAAATCATCCAAACAGTACAATTCGCCAATTATTTGACATTCAAGTTTAAGTGAACTACGAGCCCCATTGTTAATACTTTAACGGAACTTATTTGTAACTTTCGACAAGTAGAACAATGAATGGAACAGGTAGACGGTTGAAATCAATGTATATATTGCTTCTATATAGTCTAAGAAACATATATGCAAAGCATCCAAACAGTACCATTCGACACTTTTTTGTTCTTCAAGTTTAAGTGAACAACGAGCCCCATTGATAATCATGAAACGGAAATTATTTGTAACATTCGACAAGTAGAACAATGAATGGAACAGGTAGACGGTTGAAATCATTGTATATATTGCTTCTATATAGTCTAAGAAACATATATGCAAAGCATCCAAACAGTACAATTCGCCAATTTTTTGTTCTTCAAGTTTAAGTGAACAATGAGCCCCATTGTTAATCCTTTAAAGGAAATTATTTGTAACTTTCGACAAGTAGAACAATGAATGGAACAGGTAGACGGTTGAAATCTTTGTATATATTGCTTCTATATAGTCTAAGAAACATATATGCAAAGCATCCAAACAGTACCATTCGCCAATTTTTTGTTCTCCAAGTATAAGTGAACAATGAGCCCCATTGTTAATCCTTTATCGGAAATTATTTGTAACTTTCGACAAGTAGAACAATGAATGGAACAGGTAGACGGTTGAAATCTTTGTATATATTGCTTCTATATAGTCTAAGAAACATATATGCAAAGCACCCAAACAGTACCATTCGCCACTTTTTTGTTCTTCAAGTTTAAGTGAACAACGAGCCCCATTGTTAATCCTTTAAAGGAAATTATTTGTAAATTTCGACAAGTAGAACTATGATTGGAACACGTAGACGGTTGAAATCTTTGTATATATTGCTTCCATATAGTCTAAGAAACATATATGCAAAGCATCCAAACAGTACCATTCGCCAATTTTTTGTTCTTCAAGTTTAAGTGAACAATGAGACCCATTGTTAATCCTTTATCGGAAATTATTTGTAACTTTCGACAAGTAGATCAATGAATGGAACAGGTAGACGGTTGAAATCTTTGTATATATTGCTTCTATAAAGTCTAAGATACATATATGCAAATCATCCAAACAGTACAATTCGCCAATTATTTGACCTTCAAGTTTAAGTGAACTACGAGCCCCATTGTTAATACTTTAACGGAACTTATTTGTAACTTTCGACAAGTAGAACAATGAATGGAACAGGTAGACGGTTGAAATCATTGTATATATTGCTTCTATATAGTCTACGAAACATATATGCAAAGCATCCAAACAGTACAATTCGCCAATGTTTTGTTCTTCAAGTTTAAGTGAACTAAGAGCCCCATTGTTAATCCTTTAACGGAAATTAATTGTAAATTTCGACAAGTAGAACGATGAATGGAACAGGTAGACTGTTGAAATCATTGTATATATTGCTTCTATATAGTCTAAGAAACATATATGCAAAGAATCCAAACAGTACCATTCGCCAATTTTTTGTTCTTCAAGTTCAAGTGAACTACGATCCCCATTGTTAATCCCTTAACGGAAATTAATTGCAAATTTCGACAAGTAGAACAATGAATGGGACAGGTAGACGGTTGAAATCTTTGTATATATTGCTTCTATATAGTATAAGAAACATATATGCAAAGCATCCAAACAGTACCATTCGCCACTTTTTTGTTCTTCAAGTTTAAGTGAACAACGAGCCCCAATGGTTAATCCGTTATCGGAAATTATTTGTAAATTTCGACAAGTAGAACAATGAATGGAACAGGTAGACGGTTGAAATCTTTGTATATATTGCTTCTATATAGTATAAGAAACATATATGCAAAGCATCCAAACAGTACCATTCGCCAATTTTTTGTTCTTCAAGTTTAAGTGAACTACGAGCCCCATTGTTAATCCTTTAAAGGAAATTATTTGTAAATTTCGACAAGTAGAACAATGAATGGAACAGGTAGACTGTTGAAATTATTGTATATATTGCTTCTATATAGTCTAAGAAATATATATGCAAAGCATCCAAACAGTACAATTCGCCGATTTTTTGATCTTCAAGTTTAAGTGAACAGCGAGCCCCATTGTTAATCCTTTAAAGGAAATTATTTGTAACTTTCAACAAGTAGAACAATGAATGGAACAGGTAGACGGTTGAAATCTTTGTATATATTGCTTCTATATAGTCTAAGAAACATATATGCAAAGCATCCAAACAGTACAATTCGCCAATTTTTTGTTCTACAAGTTTAAGTGAACAATGAGCCCCAATGGTTAATCCTTTATCGGTAATTATTTGTAACTTTCGACAAGTAGAACAATGAATGGAACAGGTAGACGGTTGAAATCCTTGTATATAAAGCTTCCATATAGTCTAAGAAACATGTACGCAAAGCATCCAAACAGTACCATTCGCCAATTTTTTGTCCTTCAAGTTTAAGTGAACAATGAGCCCCATTGTTAATCCTTTATCGGAAATTATTTGTAACTTTCGACAAGTAGAACAATGAATGGAACAGTTAGACGGTTGAAATCTTTGTATATATTGCTTCTATATAATCTAAGAAACATTTATGCAAAGCATCTAAACAGTAACAATCGCCAATTTTTTGATATTCAAGTTTAAGTGAACAGCGAGCCCCATTGTTAATCCTTTATCGGAAATTATTTGTAACTTTCGACAAGTAGAACAATGAATGGAACAGGTAGACGGTTGAAATCATTGTATATATTGCTTCTATATAGTCTAAGAAACATATATGCAAAGCATCCAAACAGTACAATTCGCCAATTATTTGATCTTCAAGTATAAGTGAACTACGAGCCCCATTGTTAATACTTTAACGGAAATTATTTGTAACTTTCGACAAGTAGAACAATGAATGGAACAGGTAGACGGTTGAAATCTTTGTATATATTGCTTCTATATAGTCTAAGAAACATATATGCAAAGCATCCAAACAGTAACATTTGCCAATTTTTTGTTCTTCAAGTTTAAGTGAACTACGAGCCCCATTGTTAATCCTTTATCGGAAATTATTTGTAACTTTCGACAAGTAGAACAATGAATGGAACAGGTAGACGGTTGAAATCATTGTATATATTGCTTCTATATAGTCTAAGAAACATATATGCAAAGCATCCAAACAGTACAATTCGCCAATTTTTTGTTCTTCAAGTTTAAGTGAACAATGAGCCCCATTGTTAATCCTTTAAAGGAAATTATTTGTAACTTTCGACAAGTAGAACAATGAATGGAACAGGTAGACGGTTGAAATCTTTGTATATATTGCTTCTATATAGTCTAAGAAACATATATGCAAAGCATCCAAACAGTACCATTCGCCAATTTTTTGTTCTCCAAGTATAAGTGAACAATGAGCCCCATTGTTAATACTTTAACGGAAATTATTTGTAACTTTCGACAAGTAGAACAATGAATGGAACAGGTAGACGGTTGAAATCTTTGTATATATTGCTTCTATATAGTCTAAGAAACATATATGCAAAGCATCCAAACAGTAACATTTGCCAATTTTTTGTTCTTCAAGTTTAAGTGAACTACGAGCCCCATTGTTAATCCTTTATCGGAAATTATTTGTAACTTTCGACAAGTAGAACAATGAATGGAACAGGTAGACGGTTGAAATCATTGTATATATTGCTTCTATATAGTCTAAGAAACATATATGCAAAGCATCCAAACAGTACAATTCGCCGATTTTTTGATCTTCAAGTTTAAGTGAACAGCGAGCCCCATTGTTAATCCTTTAAAGGAAATTATTTGTAACTTTCAACAAGTAGAACAATGAATGGAACAGGTAGACGGTTGAAATCTTTGTATATATTGCTTCTATATAGTCTAAGAAACATATATGCAAAGCATCCAAACAGTACAATTCGCCAATTTTTTGTTCTACAAGTTTAAGTGAACAATGAGCCCCAATGGTTAATCCTTAATCGGTAATTAATTGTAACTTTCGACAAGTAGAACAATGAATGGAACAGGTAGACGGTTGAAATCCTTGTATATAAAGCTTCCATATAGTCTAAGAAACATGTACGCAAAGCATCCAAACAGTACCATTCGCCAATTTTTTGTCCTTCAAGTTTAAGTGAACAATGAGCCCCATTGTTAATCCTTTATCGGAAATTATTTGTAACTTTCGACAAGTAGAACAATGAATGGAACAGTTAGACGGTTGAAATCTTTGTATATATTGCTTCTATATAATCTAAGAAACATTTATGCAAAGCATCTAAACAGTAACAATCGCCAATTTTTTGATATTCAAGTTTAAGTGAACAGCGAGCCCCATTGATAATCATGAAATGGAAATTATTTGTAACTTTCTACAAGTAGAACAATGAATAGTACAGGTAGACGGGTGAAATATTTCTATATATTGCTTCTAAATAGTCTAAGAAACATCTATGCAAAGCATCCAAACAGTACAATTCGCCAATTTTTCGCTCTTCAATTTTAAGTGAACTACGAGCCCCATTGTTAATCCTTTAAAGGAAATTATTTGTAAATTTCGGCAAGTAGAACAATGAATGGAATAGGTAGGCGGTTGAAATCATTGTATATGTTGCTTCTATATAGTCTAAGAAACATATATGCAAAGCATCCAAACAGTACAATTCGCCAATTTTTTGTTCTTCAAGTTTAAGTAAACTACGATCCCCATTGTTAATCCCTTAACGGAAATTATTTGTAACATTCGACAAGTAGAACAATGAATGGAACAGGTAGACGGTTGAAATCATTGTATATATTGCTTCTATATAGTCTAAGAAACATATATGCAAAGCATCCAAACAGTACAATTCGCCAATTTTTTGTTCTTCAAGTTTAAGTGAACAATGAGCCCCATTGTTAATCCTTTATCGGAAATTATTTGTAACTTTCGACAAGTAGAACAATGAATGGAACAGGTAGACGGTTGAAATCTTTGTATATATTGCTTCTATATAGTCTAAGAAACATATATGCAAAGCACCCAAACAGTACCATTCGCCACTTTTTTGTTCTTCAAGTTTAAGTGAACAACGAGCCCCATTGTTAATCCTTTAAAGGAAATTATTTGTAAATTTCGACAAGTAGAACAATGATTGGAACACGTAGACGGTTGAAATCTTTGTATATATTGCTTCCATATAGTCTAAGAAACATATATGCAAAGCATCCAAACAGTACCATTCGCCAATTTTTTGTTCTTCAAGTTTAAGTGAACAATGAGCCCCATTGTTAATCCTTTATCGGAAATTATTTGTAACTTTCGACAAGTAGAACAATGAATGGAACAGGTAGACGGTTGAAATCTTTGTATATATTGCTTCTATATAGTTTAAGAAACATATATGCAATGCACCCAAACAGTACCATTCGCCACTTTTTTGTTCTTCAAGTTTAAGTGAACAACGAGCCCCATTGTTAATCCTTTAAAGGAAATTATTTGTAAATTTCGACAAGTAGAACAATGATTGGAACACGTAGACGGTTGAAATCTTTGTATATGTTGCTTCTATATAGTCTAAGAAACCTATATGCAAAGCATCTAAACAGTAACAATCGCCTATTTATTGATCTTCAAGTTTAAGTGAACAGCGAGCCCCATTGATAATCATGAAATGGAAATTATTTGTAACTTTCTACAAGTAGAACAATGAATAGTACAGGTAGACGGGTGAAATATTTCTATATATTGCTTCTAAATAGTCTAAGAAACATCTATGCAAAGCATCCAAACAGTACAATTCGCCAATTTTTTGCTCTTCAAGTTTAAGTGAACTACGAGCCCCATTGTTAATCCTTTAAAGGAAATTATTTGTAAATTTCGGCAAGTAGAACAATGAATGGAACAGGTAGACGGTTGAAATCCTTGTATATATTGCTTCTATATAGTCTTAGATACATATATGCAAAGCATCCAAACAGTACAATTCGCCAATTTTTTGTTCTTCAAGTTTAAGTGAACTACGAGCCCCATTGTTAATACTTTAACGGAAATTATTTGTAACTTGCGACAAGTAGAACAATGAATGGAAAAGGTAGACGGTTGAAATCAATGTATATATTGCTTCTTTATAGTCTAAGAAACATATATGCAAAGCATCCAAACAGTACAATTCGCCAATTTTTTGTTCTTCAAGTTTAAGTGAACAATGAGCCCCAATGGTTAATCCTTTATCGGTAATTATTTGTAACTTTCGACAAGTAGAACAATGAATGGAACAGGTAGACGGTTGAAATCCTTGTATATATTGCTTCTATATAGTCTAAGAAACATATAAGCAAAGCATATAAACAGTACAATTCGCCAATTTTTTGTTCTTCAAGTTTAAGTAAACTACGATCCCCATTGTTAATCCCTTAACGGAAATTATTTGTAACTTTCGACAAGTAGAACAATGAATGGAACAGGTAGACGGTTGAAATCATTGTATATATTGCTTCTATATAGTCTAAGAAACATATATGCAAAGCATCCAAACAGTACAATTCGCCAATTTTTTGTTCTTCAAGTTTAAGTAAACTACGATCCCCATTGTTAATCCCTTAACGGAAATTATTTGTAACTTTCGACAAGTAGAACAATGAATGGAACAGGTAGACGGTTGAAATCATTGTATATATTGCTTCTATATAGTTTAAGAAACATATATGCAAAGCATCCAAACAGTACAATTCGACAATTTTATTCTCTTCAAGTTTAAGTGAACTACGAGCCCCATTGTTAATCCTTTAAAGGAATTTATTTGTAACTTTCGACAAGTAGAACAATGAATGGAACAGGTAGCCGGTTGAAATCAATGTATATATTGCTTCTATATAGTCTAAGAAACATATATGCAAAGCATCCAAACAGTACAATTCGCCAATTTTTTGTTCTTCAAGTTTAAGTGAACAATGAGCCCCAATGGTTAATCCTTTATCGGTAATTATTTGTAACTTTCGACAAGTAGAACAATGAATGGAACAGGTAGACGGTTGAAATCTTTGTATATATTGCTTCTATATAGTCTAAGAAACATATATGCAAAGCACCCAAACAGTACCATTCGCCACTTTTTTGTTCTTCAAGTTTAAGTGAACAACGAGCCCCATTGTTAATCCTTTAAAGGAAATTATTTGTAAATTTCGACAAGTAGAACAATGAATGGAACAGGTAGACGGTTGAAATCCTTGTATATAAAGCTTCCATATAGTCTAAGAAACATGTACGCAAAGCATCCAAACAGTACCATTCGCCAATTTTTTGTCCTTCAAGTTTAAGTGAACAATGAGCCCCATTGTTAATCCTTTATCGGAAATTATTTGTAACTTTCGACAAGTAGAACAATGAATGGAACAGTTAGACGGTTGAAATCTTTGTATATATTGCTTCTATATAATCTAAGAAACATTTATGCAAAGCATCTAAACAGTAACAATCGCCAATTTTTTGATATTCAAGTTTAAGTGAACAGCGAGCCCCATTGTTAATCCTTTATCGGAAATTATTTGTAACTTTCGACAAGTAGAACAATGAATGGAACAGGTAGACGGTTGAAATCATTGTATATATTGCTTCTATATAGTCTAAGAAACATATATGCAAAGCATCCAAACAGTACAATTCGCCGATTTTTTGATCTTCAAGTTTAAGTGAACAGCGAGCCCCATTGTTAATCCTTTAAAGGAAATTATTTGTAACTTTCAACAAGTAGAACAATGAATGGAACAGGTAGACGGTTGAAATCTTTGTATATATTGCTTCTATATAGTCTAAGAAACATATATGCAAAGCATCCAAACAGTACAATTCGCCAATTTTTTGTTCTACAAGTTTAAGTGAACAATGAGCCCCAATGGTTAATCCTTAATCGGTAATTAATTGTAACTTTCGACAAGTAGAACAATGAATGGAACAGGTAGACGGTTGAAATCCTTGTATATAAAGCTTCCATATAGTCTAAGAAACATGTACGCAAAGCATCCAAACAGTACCATTCGCCAATTTTTTGTCCTTCAAGTTTAAGTGAACAATGAGCCCCATTGTTAATCCTTTATCGGAAATTATTTGTAACTTTCGACAAGTAGAACAATGAATGGAACAGTTAGACGGTTGAAATCTTTGTATATATTGCTTCTATATAATCTAAGAAACATTTATGCAAAGCATCTAAACAGTAACAATCGCCAATTTTTTGATATTCAAGTTTAAGTGAACAGCGAGCCCCATTGATAATCATGAAATGGAAATTATTTGTAACTTTCTACAAGTAGAACAATGAATAGTACAGGTAGACGGGTGAAATATTTCTATATATTGCTTCTAAATAGTCTAAGAAACATCTATGCAAAGCATCCAAACAGTACAATTCGCCAATTTTTCGCTCTTCAATTTTAAGTGAACTACGAGCCCCATTGTTAATCCTTTAAAGGAAATTATTTGTAAATTTCGGCAAGTAGAACAATGAATGGAATAGGTAGGCGGTTGAAATCATTGTATATGTTGCTTCTATATAGTCTAAGAAACATATATGCAAAGCATCCAAACAGTACAATTCGCCAATTTTTTGTTCTTCAAGTTTAAGTAAACTACGATCCCCATTGTTAATCCCTTAACGGAAATTATTTGTAACATTCGACAAGTAGAACAATGAATGGAACAGGTAGACGGTTGAAATCATTGTATATATTGCTTCTATATAGTCTAAGAAACATATATGCAAAGCATCCAAACAGTACAATTCGCCAATTTTTTGTTCTTCAAGTTTAAGTGAACAATGAGCCCCATTGTTAATCCTTTATCGGAAATTATTTGTAACTTTCGACAAGTAGAACAATGAATGGAACAGGTAGACGGTTGAAATCTTTGTATATATTGCTTCTATATAGTCTAAGAAACATATATGCAAAGCACCCAAACAGTACCATTCGCCACTTTTTTGTTCTTCAAGTTTAAGTGAACAACGAGCCCCATTGTTAATCCTTTAAAGGAAATTATTTGTAAATTTCGACAAGTAGAACAATGATTGGAACACGTAGACGGTTGAAATCTTTGTATATATTGCTTCCATATAGTCTAAGAAACATATATGCAAAGCATCCAAACAGTACCATTCGCCAATTTTTTGTTCTTCAAGTTTAAGTGAACAATGAGCCCCATTGTTAATCCTTTATCGGAAATTATTTGTAACTTTCGACAAGTAGAACAATGAATGGAACAGGTAGACGGTTGAAATCTTTGTATATATTGCTTCTATATAGTTTAAGAAACATATATGCAATGCACCCAAACAGTACCATTCGCCACTTTTTTGTTCTTCAAGTTTAAGTGAACAACGAGCCCCATTGTTAATCCTTTAAAGGAAATTATTTGTAAATTTCGACAAGTAGAACAATGATTGGAACACGTAGACGGTTGAAATCTTTGTATATGTTGCTTCTATATAGTCTAAGAAACCTATATGCAAAGCATCTAAACAGTAACAATCGCCTATTTATTGATCTTCAAGTTTAAGTGAACAGCGAGCCCCATTGATAATCATGAAATGGAAATTATTTGTAACTTTCTACAAGTAGAACAATGAATAGTACAGGTAGACGGGTGAAATATTTCTATATATTGCTTCTAAATAGTCTAAGAAACATCTATGCAAAGCATCCAAACAGTACAATTCGCCAATTTTTTGCTCTTCAAGTTTAAGTGAACTACGAGCCCCATTGTTAATCCTTTAAAGGAAATTATTTGTAAATTTCGGCAAGTAGAACAATGAATGGAACAGGTAGACGGTTGAAATCCTTGTATATATTGCTTCTATATAGTCTTAGATACATATATGCAAAGCATCCAAACAGTACAATTCGCCAATTTTTTGTTCTTCAAGTTTAAGTGAACTACGAGCCCCATTGTTAATACTTTAACGGAAATTATTTGTAACTTGCGACAAGTAGAACAATGAATGGAAAAGGTAGACGGTTGAAATCAATGTATATATTGCTTCTTTATAGTCTAAGAAACATATATGCAAAGCATCCAAACAGTACAATTCGCCAATTTTTTGTTCTTCAAGTTTAAGTGAACAATGAGCCCCAATGGTTAATCCTTTATCGGTAATTATTTGTAACTTTCGACAAGTAGAACAATGAATGGAACAGGTAGACGGTTGAAATCCTTGTATATATTGCTTCTATATAGTCTAAGAAACATATAAGCAAAGCATATAAACAGTACAATTCGCCAATTTTTTGTTCTTCAAGTTTAAGTAAACTACGATCCCCATTGTTAATCCCTTAACGGAAATTATTTGTAACTTTCGACAAGTAGAACAATGAATGGAACAGGTAGACGGTTGAAATCATTGTATATATTGCTTCTATATAGTCTAAGAAACATATATGCAAAGCATCCAAACAGTACAATTCGCCAATTTTTTGTTCTTCAAGTTTAAGTAAACTACGATCCCCATTGTTAATCCCTTAACGGAAATTATTTGTAACTTTCGACAAGTAGAACAATGAATGGAACAGGTAGACGGTTGAAATCATTGTATATATTGCTTCTATATAGTTTAAGAAACATATATGCAAAGCATCCAAACAGTACAATTCGACAATTTTATTCTCTTCAAGTTTAAGTGAACTACGAGCCCCATTGTTAATCCTTTAAAGGAATTTATTTGTAACTTTCGACAAGTAGAACAATGAATGGAACAGGTAGCCGGTTGAAATCAATGTATATATTGCTTCTATATAGTCTAAGAAACATATATGCAAAGCATCCAAACAGTACAATTCGCCAATTTTTTGTTCTTCAAGTTTAAGTGAACAATGAGCCCCAATGGTTAATCCTTTATCGGTAATTATTTGTAACTTTCGACAAGTAGAACAATGAATGGAACAGGTAGACGGTTGAAATCTTTGTATATATTGCTTCTATATAGTCTAAGAAACATATATGCAAAGCACCCAAACAGTACCATTCGCCACTTTTTTGTTCTTCAAGTTTAAGTGAACAACGAGCCCCATTGTTAATCCTTTAAAGGAAATTATTTGTAAATTTCGACAAGTAGAACAATGACTGGAACAGGTAGACGGTTGAAATCATTGTATATATTGCTTCTATATAGTCTAAGAAACATATATGCAAAGCATCCAAACAGTACAATTCGCCAATTTTTTGTTCTTCAAGTTTAAGTAAACTACGATCCCCATTGTTAATCCGTTATCGGAAATTATTTGTAAATTTCGACAAGTAGAACAATGAATGGAACAGGTAGACGGTTGAAATCTTTGTATATATTGCTTCTATAAAGTCTAAGAAACATATATGCAAATCATCCAAACAGTACAAATCGCCAATTATTTGGTCTTCAAGTTTAAGTGAACAACGAGCCGCATTGTTAATCCTTTAAAGGAAATTATTTGTAACTTTCGACAAGTAGAACAAGGAATGGAACAGGTAGACGGTTGAAATCATTGTATATATTGCTTCTATATAGTCTATGAAACATATGTGCAAAGCATCCAAACAGTACAATTCGCCAATTTTTTGTTCTTCAAGTTTAAGTGAACTACGAGCCCCATTGTTAATCCTTTAAAGGAAATTATTTGTAACTTTCGACAAGTAGAACAATGAATGGAACAGGTAGACGGTTGAAATCTTTGTATATATTGCTTCTATATAGTCTAAGAAACATATATGCAAAGCATCCAAACAGTACAATTCGCCAATTTTTTGTTCTTCAAGTTTAAGTGAACAATGAGCCCCAATGGTTAATCCTTTATCGGTAATTATTTGTAACTTTCGACAAGTAGAACAATGAATGGAACAGGTAGACGGTTGAAATCCTTGTATATATTGCTTCCATATAGTCTAAGAAACATGTACGCAAAGCATCCAAACAGTACCATTCGCCAATTTTTTGTCCTTCAAGTTTAAGTGAACAATGAGCCCCATTGTTAATCCTTTATAGGAAATTATTTGTAACTTTCGACAAGTAGAACAATGAATGGAACAGGTAGCCGGTTGAAATCAATGTATATATTGCTTCTATATAGTCTAAGAAACATATATGCAAAGCATCCAAACAGTACCATTCGCCAATTTTTTGTTCTTCAAGTTTAAGTGAACAATGAGCCCCAATGGTTAATCCTTTATCGGAAATTATTTGTAAATTTCGACAAGTAGAACAATGAATGGAACAGGTAGACTGTTGAAATCATTGTATATATTGCTTCTATATAGTCTAAGAAACATATATGCAAAGCATCCAAACAGTACCATACGCCAATTTTTTGTTCTTCAAGTGTAAGTGATCAATGAGCCCCAATGGTTAATCCTTTATAGGAAATTATTTGTAATTTTCGACAAGTAGAACAATGAATGGAACAGGTAGACGGTTGAAATCTTTGTATATATTGCTTCTATATAGTCTAAGAAACCTATATGCAAAGCATCTAAACAGTAACAATCGCCAATTTTTTGATCTTCAAGTTTAAGTGAACGGCGAGCCCCATTGATAATCATGAAATGGAAATTATTTGCAACTTTCTTCAAGTAGAACAATGAATGGAACAGGTAGACGGTTGAAATCTTTGTATATATTGCTTCTATATAGTCTAAGAAACATATATGCAAAGCATCCAAACAGTACAATTCGCCAATTTTTTGATCTTCAAGTTTAAGTGAACTACGAGCCCCATTGTTAATACTTTAACGGAAATTATTTGTAAGTTGCGACAAGTAGAACAATGAATGGAACAGGTAGACGGTTGAAATCTTTGTATACATTGCTTCTATATAGTCTAAGAAACATATATGCAAAGCATCCAAACAGTACCATTCGCCAATTTTTTGTTCTTCAAGTTTAAGTGAACTACGAGCCCCATTGTTAATCCTTTAAAGGAAATTGTTTGTAAATTTCGACAAGTAGAACAATGAATGGAACAGGTAGACTGTTGAAATTATTGTATATATTGCTTCTATATAGTCTAAGAAATATATATGCAAAGCATCCAAACAGTACAATTCGCCGATTTTTTGTTCTTGAAGTTTAAGTGAACAATGAGCCCCATTGTTAATCCTTTAAAGGAAATTATTTGTAACTTTCGACAAGTAGAACAATGAATGAAACAGGTAGACGGTTGAAATCTTTGTATATATTGCTTCTATATAGTCTAAGAAACATATATGCAAAGCATCCAAACAGCACAATTCGCCAATTTCTTGTTCTTCAAGATTAAGTAAACTACGATCCCCATTGTTAATGCCTTAACGGAAATTATTTGTAACTGTCGACAAGTAGAACAATGAATGGAACAGGTAGACGGTTGAAATCTTTGTATATATTGCTTCTATAAAGTCTAAGAAACATATATGCAAATCATCCAAACAGTACAATTCGCCAATTATTTGATCTTCAAGTTTAAGTGAACAACGAGCCCCATTGTTAATCCTTTAAAGGAAATTATTTGTAACTTTCGACAAGTAGAACAAGGAATGGAACAGGTAGACGGTTGAAATCATTGTATATATTGCTTCTATATAGTCTATGAAACATATGTGCAAAGCATCCAAACAGTACAATTCGCCAATTTTTTGTTCTTCAAGTTTAAGTGAACTACGAGCCCCATTGTTAATCCTTTAAAGGAAATTATTTGTAACTTTCGACAAGTAGAACAATGAATGGAACAGGTAGACGGTTGAAATCTTTGTATATATTGCTTCTATATAGTCTAAGAAACATATATGCAAAGCATCCAAACAGCACAATTCGCCAATTTCTTGTTCTTCAAGATTAAGTAAACTACGATCCCCATTGTTAATCCTTTATCGGAAATTATTTGTAACTTTCGACAATTAGAACAATGAATGGAACAGGTAGACGGTTGAAATCTTTGTATATATTGCTTCTATAAAGTCTAAGAAACATATATGCAAATCAACCAAACAGTACAATTCGCCAATTATTTGATCTTCAAGTATAAGTGAACTACGAGCCCCATTGTTAATACTTTAACGGAAATTATTTGTAACTTGCGACAAGTAGAACAATGAATGGAACAGGTAGACGGTTGAAATCAATGTATATATTGCTTCTATATAGTCTAAGAAACATATATGCAAAGCACCCAAACAGTACCATTCGCCACTTTTTTGTTCTTCAAGTTTAAGTGAACAACGAGCCCCATTGTTAATCCTTTAAAGGAAATTATTTGTAAATTTCGACAAGTAGAACAATGACTGGAACAGGTAGACGGTTGAAATCATTGTATATATTGCTTCTATATAGTCTAAGAAACATATATGCAAAGCATCCAAACAGTACAATTCGCCAATTTTTTGTTCTTCAAGTTTAAGTGAACAATGAGCCCCAATGGTTAATCCTTTATCGGTAATTATTTGTAACTTTCGACAAGTAGAACAATGAATGGAACAGGTAGACGGTTGAAATCCTTGTATATATTGCTTCCATATAGTCTAAGAAACATGTACGCAAAGCATCCAAACAGTACCATTCGCCAATTTTTTGTCCTTCAAGTTTAAGTGAACAATGAGCCCCATTGTTAATCCTTTATAGGAAATTATTTGTAACTTTCGACAAGTAGAACAATGAATGGAACAGGTAGCCGGTTGAAATCAATGTATATATTGCTTCTATATAGTCTAAGAAACATATATGCAAAGCATCCAAACAGTACAATTCGCCAATTTTTTGATCTTCAAGTTTAAGTGAACTACGAGCCCCATTGTTAATACTTTAACGGAAATTATTTGTAAGTTGCGACAAGTAGAACAATGAATGGAACAGGTAGACGGTTGAAATCTTTGTATACATTGCTTCTATATAGTCTAAGAAACATATATGCAAAGCATCCAAACAGTACCATTCGCCAATTTTTTGTTCTTCAAGTTTAAGTGAACTACGAGCCCCATTGTTAATCCTTTAAAGGAAATTGTTTGTAAATTTCGACAAGTAGAACAATGAATGGAACAGGTAGACTGTTGAAATTATTGTATATATTGCTTCTATATAGTCTAAGAAATATATATGCAAAGCATCCAAACAGTACAATTCGCCGATTTTTTGTTCTTCAAGTTTAAGTGAACAATGAGCCCCATTGTTAATCCTTTAAAGGAAATTATTTGTAACTTTCGACAAGTAGAACAATGAATGGAACAGGTAGACGGTTGAAATCTTTGTATATATTGCTTCTATATAGTCTAAGAAACATATATGCAAAGCATCCAAACAGCACAATTCGCCAATTTCTTGTTCTTCAAGATTAAGTAAACTACGATCCCCATTGTTAATGCCTTAACGGAAATTATTTGTAACTGTCGACAAGTAGAACAATGAATGGAACAGGTAGACGGTTGAAATCTTTGTATATATTGCTTCTATAAAGTCTAAGAAACATATATGCAAATCATCCAAACAGTACAATTCGCCAATTATTTGATCTTCAAGTTTAAGTGAACAACGAGCCCCATTGTTAATCCTTTAAAGGAAATTATTTGTAACTTTCGACAAGTAGAACAAGGAATGGAACAGGTAGACGGTTGAAATCATTGTATATATTGCTTCTATATAGTCTATGAAACATATGTGCAAAGCATCCAAACAGTACAATTCGCCAATTTTTTGTTCTTCAAGTTTAAGTGAACTACGAGCCCCATTGTTAATCCTTTAAAGGAAATTATTTGTAACTTTCGACAAGTAGAACAATGAATGGAACAGGTAGACGGTTGAAATCTTTGTATATATTGTTTCTATATAGTCTAAGAAACATATATGCAAAGCATCCAAACAGCACAATTCGCCAATTTCTTGTTCTTCAAGATTAAGTAAACTACGATCCCCATTGTTAATCCTTTATCGGAAATTATTTGTAACTTTCGACAATTAGAACAATGAATGGAACAGGTAGACGGTTGAAATCTTTGTATATATTGCTTCTATAAAGTCTAAGAAACATATATGCAAATCATCCAAACAGTACAATTCGCCAATTATTTGATCTTCAAGTATAAGTGAACTACGAGCCCCATTGTTAATGCTTTAACGGAAATTATTTGTAACTTGCGACAAGTAGAACAATGAATGGAACAGGTAGACGGTTGAAATCAATGTATATATTGCTTCTATATAGTCTAAGAAACATATATGCAAAGCATCCAAACAGTACCATTCGCCACTTTTTTGTTCTTCAAGTTTAAGTGAACAACGAGCCCCATTGTTAATCCTTTAAAGGAAATTATTTGTAAATTTCGACAAGTAGAACAATGATTGGAACACGTAGACGGTTGAAATCTTTGTATATATTGCTTCCATATAGTCTAAGAAACATATATGCAAAGCATCCAAACAGTACCATTCGCCAATTTTTTGTTCTTCAAGTTTAAGTGAACAATGAGACCCATTGTTAATCCTTTATCGGAAATTATTTGTAACTTTCGACAAGTAGATCAATGAATGGAACAGGTAGACGGTTGAAATCTATGTATATATTGCTTCTATAAAGTCTAAGATACATATATGCAAATCATCCAAACAGTACAATTCGCCAATTATTTGACATTCAAGTTTAAGTGAACTACGAGCCCCATTGTTAATACTTTAACGGAACTTATTTGTAACTTTCGACAAGTAGAACAATGAATGGAACAGGTAGACGGTTGAAATCAATGTATATATTGCTTCTATATAGTCTAAGAAACATATATGCAAAGCATCCAAACAGTACCATTCGACACTTTTTTGTTCTTCAAGTTTAAGTGAACAACGAGCTCCATTGTTAATCCTTTAAAGGAAATTATTTGTAAATTTCGACAAGTAGAACAATGATTGGAACACGTAGACGGTTGAAATCTTTGTATATATTGCTTCCATATAGTCTAAGAAACATATATGCAAAGCATCCAAACAGTACCATTCGCCAATTTTTTGTTCTTCAAGTTTAAGTGAACAATGAGACCCATTGTTAATCCTTTATCGGAAATTATTTGTAACTTTCGACAAGTAGAACAATGAATGGAACAGGTAGAGGGTTGAAATCTTTGTATATATTGCTTCTATAAAGTCTAAGAAACATATATGCAAATCATCCAAACAGTACAATTCGCCAATTATTTGATCTTCAAGTATAAGTGAACTACGAGCCCCATTGTTAATACTTTAACGGAAATTATTTGTAACTTTCGACAAGTAGAACAATGAATGGAACAGGTAGACGGTTGAAATCATTGTATATATTGCTTCTATATAGTCTAAGAAACATATATGCAAAGCATCCAAACAGTATAATTCGCCAATTTTTTGTCCTCCAAGTTTAAGTGAACAATGAGAACCATTGTTAATCCTTTAAAGGAAATTATTTGTAACTTTCAACAAGTAGAACAATGAATGGAACAGGTAGACGGTTGAAATCTTTGTATATATTGCTTCTATATAGTATAAGAAACATATATGCAAAGCATCCAAACAGTACAATTAGCCAATTTTTTGTTCTTCAAGTTTAAGTGAACAATGAGCCCCAATGGTTAATCCGTTATCGGAAATTATTTGTAACTTTCGACAAGTAGAACAATGAATGGAACAGGTAGACGGTTGAAATCTTTGTATATATTGCTTCTATATAGTCTAAGAAACATATATGCAAATCATCCAAACAGTACCATTCGCCACTTTTTTGTTCTTCAAGTTTAAGTGAACAACGAGCCCCATTGTTAATCCTTTAAAGGAAATTATTTGAAAATTTCGACAAGTAGAACAATGATTGGAACACGTAGACGGTTGAAATCTTTGTATATATTGCTTCCATATAGTCTAAGAAACATATATGCAAAGCATCCAAACAGTACCATTCGCCAATTTTTTGTTCTTCAAGTTTAAGTGAACAATGAGACCCATTGTTAATCCTTTATCGGAAATTATTTGTAACTTTCGACAAGTAGATCAATGAATGGAACAGGTAGACGGTTGAAATCTTTGTATATATTGCTTCTATATAGTCTAAGAAACATATATGCAAATCATCCAAACAGTACAATTCGCCAATTATTTGATCTTCAAGTTTAAGTGAACTACGAGCCCCATTATTAATACTTTAACGGAAATTATTTGTAAATTTCGACAAGTAGAACAATGAATGGAACAGGTAGACGGTTGAAATCTATGTATATATTGCATCTATATAGTCTAAGAAACATATATGCAAAGCATCCAAACAGTACAATTCGCAAATTTTTTGTTCTTCAAGTTTAAGTGAACAATGAGCCCCAATGGTTAATCCTTTATCGGTAATTATTTGTAACTTTCGACAAGTAGAACACTGAATGGAACAGGTAGACGGTTGAAATCCTTGTATATATAGCTTCTATATAGTCTAAGAAACATATATGCAAAGCATCCAAACAGTACAATTCGCCAATTTTTTGTTCTTCAAGTTTAAGTAAACTACGATCCCCATTGTTAATCCCTTAACGGAAATTATTTGTAACTTTCGACAAGTAGAACAATGAATGGAACAGGTAGACGGTTGAAATCATTGTATATATTGCTTCTATATAGTCTAAGAAACATATATGCAAAGCATCCAAACAGTAAAATTCGACAATTTTTTGCTCTTCAAGTTTAAGTGAACTACGAGCCCCATTGTTAATCCTTTAAAGGAAATTATTTGTAAATTTCGGCAAGTAGAACAATGAATGGAATAGGTAGACAGTTGAAATCTTTGTATATATTGCTTCTATATAGTCTAAGAAACATATATGCAAAGCATCCAAACAGTACAATTCGACAATTTTTTGTTCTTCAAGTTTAAGTGAACTACGAGCCCCATTGTTAATCCTTTATCGGAAATTATTTGTAACTTTCGACATGTAGAACAATGAATGGAACAGGTAGACGGTTGAAATCTTTGTATATATTGCTTCTATATAGTCTAAGAAACATATATGCAAAGCATCCAAACAGTACGATGCGCCAATTTTTTGTTCTTCAAGTTTAAGTGAACAATGAGCCCCAATGGTTAATCCTTTATCGGTAATTATTTGTAATTTTCGACAGGTAGAACAATGAATGGGACAGGTAGACGGTTGAAATCTTTGTATATATTGCTTCTATATAGTATAAGAAACATATATGCAAAGCATCCAAACAGTACAATTCGCCAATTTTTTGTTCTTCAAGTTTAAGTGAACAATGACCCCCAATGGTTAATCCGTTATCGGAAATTATTTGTAAATTTCGACAAGTAGAACAATGAATGGAACAGGTAGACGGTTGAAATCTTTGTATATATTGCTTCTATATAGTCTAAGAAACATATATGCAAAGCATCCAAACAGTACAATTCGCCAATTTTTTGATCTTCAAGTTTAAGTGAACTACGAGCCCCATTGTTAATACTTTAACGGAAATTATTTGTAAGTTGCGACAAGTAGAACAATGAATGGAACAGGTAGACGGTTGAAATCTTTGTATACATTGCTTCTATATAGTCTAAGAAACATATATGCAAAGCATCCAAACAGTACCATTCGCCAATTTTTTGTTCTTCAAGTTTAAGTGAACTACGAGCCCCATTGTTAATCCTTTAAAGGAAATTGTTTGTAAATTTCGACAAGTAGAACAATGAATGGAACAGGTAGACTGTTGAAATTATTGTATATATTGCTTCTATATAGTCTAAGAAATATATATGCAAAGCATCCAAACAGTACAATTCGCCGATTTTTTGTTCTTCAAGTTTAAGTGAACAATGAGCCCCATTGTTAATCCTTTAAAGGAAATTATTTGTAACTTTCGACAAGTAGAACAATGAATGGAACAGGTAGACGGTTGAAATCTTTGTATATATTGCTTCTATATAGTCTAAGAAACATATATGCAAAGCATCCAAACAGCACAATTCGCCAATTTCTTGTTCTTCAAGATTAAGTAAACCACGATCCCCATTGTTAATGCCTTAACGGAAATTATTTGTAACTGTCGACAAGTAGAACAATGAATGGAACAGGTAGACGGTTGAAATCTTTGTATATATTGCTTCTATAAAGTCTAAGAAACATATATGCAAATCATCCAAACAGTACAATTCGCCAATTATTTGATCTTCAAGTTTAAGTGAACAACGAGCCCCATTGTTAATCCTTTAAAGGAAATTATTTGTAACTTTCGACAAGTAGAACAAGGAATGGAACAGGTAGACGGTTGAAATCATTGTATATATTGCTTCTATATAGTCTATGAAACATATGTGCAAAGCATCCAAACAGTACAATTCGCCAATTTTTTGTTCTTCAAGTTTAAGTGAACTACGAGCCCCATTGTTAATCCTTTAAAGGAAATTATTTGTAACTTTCGACAAGTAGAACAATGAATGGAACAGGTAGACGGTTGAAATCTTTGTATATATTGTTTCTATATAGTCTAAGAAACATATATGCAAAGCATCCAAACAGCACAATTCGCCAATTTCTTGTTCTTCAAGATTAAGTAAACTACGATCCCCATTGTTAATCCTTTATCGGAAATTATTTGTAACTTTCGACAATTAGAACAATGAATGGAACAGGTAGACGGTTGAAATCTTTGTATATATTGCTTCTATAAAGTCTAAGAAACATATATGCAAATCATCCAAACAGTACAATTCGCCAATTATTTGATCTTCAAGTATAAGTGAACTACGAGCCCCATTGTTAATACTTTAACGGAAATTATTTGTAACTTGCGACAAGTAGAACAATGAATGGAACAGGTAGACGGTTGAAATCAATGTATATATTGCTTCTATATAGTCTAAGAAACATATATGCAAAGCATCCAAACAGTACCATTCGCCACTTTTTTGTTCTTCAAGTTTAAGTGAACAACGAGCCCCATTGTTAATCCTTTAAAGGAAATTATTTGTAAATTTCGACAAGTAGAACAATGATTGGAACACGTAGACGGTTGAAATCTTTGTATATATTGCTTCCATATAGTCTAAGAAACATATATGCAAAGCATCCAAACAGTACCATTCGCCAATTTTTTGTTCTTCAAGTTTAAGTGAACAATGAGACCCATTGTTAATCCTTTATCGGAAATTATTTGTAACTTTCGACAAGTAGATCAATGAATGGAACAGGTAGACGGTTGAAATCTATGTATATATTGCTTCTATAAAGTCTAAGATACATATATGCAAATCATCCAAACAGTACAATTCGCCAATTATTTGACATTCAAGTTTAAGTGAACTACGAGCCCCATTGTTAATACTTTAACGGAACTTATTTGTAACTTTCGACAAGTAGAACAATGAATGGAACAGGTAGACGGTTGAAATCAATGTATATATTGCTTCTATATAGTCTAAGAAACATATATGCAAAGCATCCAAACAGTACCATTCGACACTTTTTTGTTCTTCAAGTTTAAGTGAACAACGAGCTCCATTGTTAATCCTTTAAAGGAAATTATTTGTAAATTTCGACAAGTAGAACAATGATTGGAACACGTAGACGGTTGAAATCTTTGTATATATTGCTTCCATATAGTCTAAGAAACATATATGCAAAGCATCCAAACAGTACCATTCGCCAATTTTTTGTTCTTCAAGTTTAAGTGAACAATGAGACCCATTGTTAATCCTTTATCGGAAATTATTTGTAACTTTCGACAAGTAGAACAATGAATGGAACAGGTAGAGGGTTGAAATCTTTGTATATATTGCTTCTATAAAGTCTAAGAAACATATATGCAAATCATCCAAACAGTACAATTCGCCAATTATTTGATCTTCAAGTATAAGTGAACTACGAGCCCCATTGTTAATACTTTAACGGAAATTATTTGTAACTTTCGACAAGTAGAACAATGAATGGAACAGGTAGACGTTTGAAATCATTGTATATATTGCTTCTATATAGTCTAAGAAACATATATGCAAAGCATCCAAACAGTATAATTCGCCAATTTTTTGTCCTCCAAGTTTAAGTGAACAATGAGCCCCATTGTTAATCCTTTATCGGTAATTATTTGTAACTTTCGACAAGTAGAACACTGAATGGAACAGGTAGACGGTTGAAATCCTTGTATATATAGCTTCTATATAGTCTAAGAAACATATATGCAAAGCATCCAAACAGTACAATTCGCCAATTTTTTGTTCTTCAAGTTTAAGTAAACTACGATCCCCATTGTTAATCCCTTAACGGAAATTATTTGTAACTTTCGACAAGTAGAACAATGAATGGAACAGGTAGACGGTTGAAATCATTGTATATATTGCTTCTATATAGTCTAAGAAACATATATGCAAAGCATCCAAACAGTACAATTCGCCAATTTTTTGTTCTTCAAGTTTAAGTGAACAATGAGCCCCAATGGTTAATCCTTTATCGGTAATTATTTGTAACTTTCGACAAGTAGAACACTGAATGGAACAGGTAGACGGTTGAAATCCTTGTATATATAGCTTCTATATAGTCTAAGAAACATATATGCAAAGCATCCAAACAGTACAATTCGCCAATTTTTTGTTCTTCAAGTTTAAGTAAACTACGATCCCCATTGTTAATCCCTTAACGGAAATTATTTGTAACTTTCGACAAGTAGAACAATGAATGGAACAGGTAGACGGTTGAAATCATTGTATATATTGCTTCTATATAGTCTAAGAAACATATATGCAAAGCATCCAAACAGTAAAATTCGACAATTTTTTGCTCTTCAAGTTTAAGTGAACTACGAGCCCCATTGTTAATCCTTTAAAGGAAATTATTTGTAAATTTCGGCAAGTAGAACAATGAATGGAATAGGTAGACAGTTGAAATCTTTGTATATATTGCTTCTATATAGTCTAAGAAACATATATGCAAAGCATCCAAACAGTACAATTCGACAATTTTTTGTTCTTCAAGTTTAAGTGAACTACGAGCCCCATTGTTAATCCTTTATCGGAAATTATTTGTAACTTTCGACATGTAGAACAATGAATGGAACAGGTAGACGGTTGAAATCTTTGTATATATTGCTTCTATATAGTCTAAGAAACATATATGCAAAGCATCCAAACAGTACGATGCGCCAATTTTTTGTTCTTCAAGTTTAAGTGAACAATGAGCCCCAATGGTTAATCCTTTATCGGTAATTATTTGTAATTTTCGACAGGTAGAACAATGAATGGGACAGGTAGACGGTTGAAATCTTTGTATATATTGCTTCTATATAGTATAAGAAACATATATGCAAAGCATCCAAACAGTACAATTCGCCAATTTTTTGTTCTTCAAGTTTAAGTGAACAATGACCCCCAATGGTTAATCCGTTATCGGAAATTATTTGTAAATTTCGACAAGTAGAACAATGAATGGAACAGGTAGACGGTTGAAATCTTTGTATATATTGCTTCTATATAGTCTAAGAAACATATATGCAAAGCATCCAAACAGTAACATTCGCCAATTTTTTGTTCTTCAAGTTTAAGTGAACTACGAGCCCCATTGTCAATCCTTTAAAGGAAATTATTTGTAAATTTCGACAAGTAGAACAATGAATGGAACAGGTAGACTGTTGAAATTATTGTATATATTGCTTCTATATAGTCTAAGAAATATATATGCAAAGCATCCAAACAGTACAATTCGCCGATTTTTTGATCTTCAAGTTTAAGTGAACAGCGAGCCCCATTGTTAATCCTTTAAAGGAAATTATTTGTAACTTTCGACAAGTAGAACAATGAATGGAACAGGTAGACGGTTGAAATCTTTGTATAGATTGCTTCTATATAGTCTAAGAAACATATATGCAAAACATCCAAACAGTACAATTCGCCAATTTTTTGTTCTTCAAGTTTAAGTGAACAATGAGCCCCAATGGTTAATCCTTTATCGGTAATTATTTGTAACTTTCGACAAGTAGAACAATGAATGGAACAGGTAGACGGTTGAAATCTTTGTATATATTGCTTCTATATAGTCTAAGAAACATATATGCAAAGCACCCAAACAGTACCATTCGCCACTTTTTTGTTCTTCAAGATTAAGTGAACAACGAGCCCCAATGGTTAATCCTTTATCGGTAATTATTTGTAATTTTCGACAAGTAGAACAATGAATGGGACAGGTAGACGGTTGAAATCTTTGTATATATTGCTTCTATATAGTATAAGAAACATATATGCAAAGCATCCAAACAGTACAATTCGCCAATTTTTTGTTCTTCAAGTTTAAGTGAACAATGAGCCCCAATGGTTAATCCGTTATCGGAAATTATTTGTAAATTTCGACAAGTAGAACAATGAATGAAACAGGTAGACGGTTGAAATCTTTGTATATATTGCTTCTATATAGTCTAAGAAACATATATGCAAAGCATCCAAACAGTACCATTCGCCAATTTTTTGTTCTTCAAGTTTAAGTGAACAACGAGCCCCATTGATAATCATGAAACGGAAATTATTTGTAACATTCGACAAGTAGAACAATGAATGGAACAGGTAGACGGTTGAAATCATTGTATATATTGCTTCTATATAGTCTAAGAAACATATATGCAAAGCATCCAAACAGTACAATTCGCCAATTTTTTGTTCTTCAAGTTTAAGTGAACAATGAGCCCCATTGTTAATCCTTTAAAGGAAATTATTTGTAACTTTCGACAAGTAGAACAATGAATGGAACAGGTAGACGGTTGAAATCTTTGTATATATTGCTTCTATATAGTCTAAGAAACATATATGCAAAGCATCCAAACAGTACCATTCGCCAATTTTTTGTTCTCCAAGTATAAGTGAACAATGAGCCCCATTGTTAATCCTTTATCGGAAATTATTTGTAACTTTCGACAAGTAGAACAATGAATGGAACAGGTAGACGGTTGAAATCTTTGTATATATTGCTTCTATATAGTCTAAGAAACATATATGCAAAGCACCCAAACAGTACCATTCGCCACTTTTTTGTTCTTCAAGTTTAAGTGAACAACGAGCCCCATTGTTAATCCTTTAAAGGAAATTATTTGTAAATTTCGACAAGTAGAACAATGATTGGAACACGTAGACGGTTGAAATCTTTGTATATATTGCTTCCATATAGTCTAAGAAACATATATGCAAAGCATCCAAACAGTACCATTCGCCAATTTTTTGTTCTTCAAGTTTAAGTGAACAACGAGCCCCATTGTTAATCCTTTAAAGGAAATTATTTGTAAATTTCGACAAGTAGAACAATGATTGGAACACGTAGACGGTTGAAATCTTTGTATATATTGCTTCCATATAGTCTAAGAAACATATATGCAAAGCATTCAAACAGTACCATTCGCCAATTTTTTGTTCTTCAAGTTTAAGTGAACAATGAGCCCCATTGTTAATCCTTTAAAGGAAATTATTTGTAACTTTCGACAAGTAGAACAATGAATGGAACAGGTAGACGGTTGAAACCTTTGTATATATTGCTTCTATATAGTCTAAGAAACATATATGCAAAGCATCCAAACAGTACCATTCGCCAATTTTTTGTTCTTCAAGTTTAAGTGAACAATGAGCCCCATTGTTAATCCTTTATCGGAAATTATTTGTAACTTTCGACAAGTAGAACAATGAATGGAACAGGTAGACGGTTGAAATCTTTGTATATATTGCTTCTATATAGTTTAAGAAACATATATGCAATGCACCCAAACAGTACCATTCGCCACTTTTTTGTTCTTCAAGTTTAAGTGAACAACGAGCCCCATTGTTAATCCTTTAAAGGAAATTATTTGTAACTTTCGACAAGTAGAACAATGAATGGAACAGGTAGACGGTTGAAATCTTTGTATAGATTGCTTCTATATAGTCTAAGAAACATATATGCAAAACATCCAAACAGTACAATTCGCCAATTTTTTGTTCTTCAAGTTTAAGTGAACAATGAGCCCCAATGGTTAATCCTTTATCGGTAATTATTTGTAACTTTCGACAAGTAGAACAATGAATGGAACAGGTAGACGGTTGAAATCTTTGTATATATTGCTTCTATATAGTCTAAGAAACATATATGCAAAGCACCCAAACAGTACCATTCGCCACTTTTTTGTTCTTCAAGATTAAGTGAACAACGAGCCCCAATGGTTAATCCTTTATCGGTAATTATTTGTAATTTTCGACAAGTAGAACAATGAATGGGACAGGTAGACGGTTGAAATCTTTGTATATATTGCTTCTATATAGTATAAGAAACATATATGCAAAGCATCCAAACAGTACAATTCGCCAATTTTTTGTTCTTCAAGTTTAAGTGAACAATGAGCCCCAATGGTTAATCCGTTATCGGAAATTATTTGTAAATTTCGACAAGTAGAACAATGAATGAAACAGGTAGACGGTTGAAATCTTTGTATATATTGCTTCTATATAGTCTAAGAAACATATATGCAAAGCATCCAAACAGTACCATTCGCCAATTTTTTGTTCTTCAAGTTTAAGTGAACAACGAGCCCCATTGATAATCATGAAACGGAAATTATTTGTAACATTCGACAAGTAGAACAATGAATGGAACAGGTAGACGGTTGAAATCATTGTATATATTGCTTCTATATAGTCTAAGAAACATATATGCAAAGCATCCAAACAGTACAATTCGCCAATTTTTTGTTCTTCAAGTTTAAGTGAACAATGAGCCCCATTGTTAATCCTTTAAAGGAAATTATTTGTAACTTTCGACAAGTAGAACAATGAATGGAACAGGTAGACGGTTGAAATCTTTGTATATATTGCTTCTATATAGTCTAAGAAACATATATGCAAAGCATCCAAACAGTACCATTCGCCAATTTTTTGTTCTCCAAGTATAAGTGAACAATGAGCCCCATTGTTAATCCTTTATCGGAAATTATTTGTAACTTTCGACAAGTAGAACAATGAATGGAACAGGTAGACGGTTGAAATCTTTGTATATATTGCTTCTATATAGTCTAAGAAACATATATGCAAAGCACCCAAACAGTACCATTCGCCACTTTTTTGTTCTTCAAGTTTAAGTGAACAACGAGCCCCATTGTTAATCCTTTAAAGGAAATTATTTGTAAATTTCGACAAGTAGAACAATGATTGGAACACGTAGACGGTTGAAATCTTTGTATATATTGCTTCCATATAGTCTAAGAAACATATATGCAAAGCATCCAAACAGTACCATTCGCCAATTTTTTGTTCTTCAAGTTTAAGTGAACAACGAGCCCCATTGTTAATCCTTTAAAGGAAATTATTTGTAAATTTCGACAAGTAGAACAATGATTGGAACACGTAGACGGTTGAAATCTTTGTATATATTGCTTCCATATAGTCTAAGAAACATATATGCAAAGCATTCAAACAGTACCATTCGCCAATTTTTTGTTCTTCAAGTTTAAGTGAACAATGAGCCCCATTGTTAATCCTTTAAAGGAAATTATTTGTAACTTTCGACAAGTAGAACAATGAATGGAACAGGTAGACGGTTGAAACCTTTGTATATATTGCTTCTATATAGTCTAAGAAACATATATGCAAAGCATCCAAACAGTACCATTCGCCAATTTTTTGTTCTTCAAGTTTAAGTGAACAATGAGCCCCATTGTTAATCCTTTATCGGAAATTATTTGTAACTTTCGACAAGTAGAACAATGAATGGAACAGGTAGACGGTTGAAATCTTTGTATATATTGCTTCTATATAGTTTAAGAAACATATATGCAATGCACCCAAACAGTACCATTCGCCACTTTTTTGTTCTTCAAGTTTAAGTGAACAACGAGCCCCATTGTTAATCCTTTAAAGGAAATTATTTGTAAATTTCGACAAGTAGAACAATGATTGGAACACGTAGACGGTTGAAATCCTTGTATATGTTGCTTCTATATAGTCTAAGAAACCTATATGCAAAGCATCTAAACAGTAACAATCGCCTATTTATTGATCTTCAAGTTTAAGTGAACAGCGAGCCCCATTGATAATCATGAAATGGAAATTATTTGTAACTTTCTACAAGTAGAACAATGAATAGTACAGGTAGACGGGTGAAATATTTCTATATATTGCTTCTAAATAGTCTAAGAAACATCTATGCAAAGCATCCAAACAGTACAATTCGCCAATTTTTTGCTCTTCAAGTTTAAGTGAACTACGAGCCCCATTGTTAATCCTTTAAAGGAAATTATTTGTAAATTTCGGCAAGTAGAACAATGAATGGAACAGGTAGACGGTTGAAATCCTTGTATATATTGCTTCTATATAGTCTAAGATACATATATGCAAAGCATCCAAACAGTACAATTCGCCAATTTTTTGTTCTTCAAGTTTAAGTGAACTACGAGCCCCATTGTTAATACTTTAACGGAAATTATTTGTAACTTGCGACAAGTAGAACAATGAATGGAAAAGGTAGACGGTTGAAATCAATGTATATATTGCTTCTTTATAGTCTAAGAAACATATATGCAAAGCATCCAAACAGTACAATTCGCCAATTTTTTGTTCTTCAAGTTTAAGTGAACAATGAGCCCCAATGGTTAATCCTTTATCGGTAATTATTTGTAACTTTCGACAAGTAGAACAATGAATGGAACAGGTAGACGGTTGAAATCCTTGTATATATTGCTTCTATATAGTCTAAGAAACATATAAGCAAAGCATATAAACAGTACAATTCGCCAATTTTTTGTTCTTCAAGTTTAAGTAAACTACGATCCCCATTGTTAATCCCTTAACGGAAATTATTTGTAACTTTCGACAAGTAGAACAATGAATGGAACAGGTAGACGGTTGAAATCATTGTATATATTGCTTCTATATAGTCTAAGAAACATATATGCAAAGCATCCAAACAGTACAATTCGCCAATTTTTTGTTCTTCAAGTTTAAGTAAACTACGATCCCCATTGTTAATCCCTTAACGGAAATTATTTGTAACTTTCGACAAGTAGAACAATGAATGGAACAGGTAGACGGTTGAAATCATTGTATATATTGCTTCTATATAGTTTAAGAAACATATATGCAAAGCATCCAAACAGTACAATTCGACAATTTTTTTCTCTTCAAGTTTAAGTGAACTACGAGCCCCATTGTTAATCCTTTAAAGGAATTTATTTGTAACTTTCGACAAGTAGAACAATGAATGAAACAGGTAGTCGGTTGAAATCAATGTATATATTGCTTCTATATAGTCTAAGAAACATATATGCAAAGCATCCAAACAGTACCATTCGCCAATTTTTTGTTCTTCAAGTTTAAGTGAACAACGAGCCCCATTGTTAATCCTTTAAAGGAAATTATTTGTAAATTTCGACAAGTAGAACAATGAATGGAACAGGTAGCCGGTTGAAATCAATGTATATATTGCTTCTATATAGTCTAAGAAACATTTATGCAAAGCATCCAAACAGTACCATTCGCCAATTTTTTGTTCTTCAAGTTTAAGTGAACTACGAGCCCCATTGTTAATCCCTTAACGGAAATTAATTGTAACTTTCTACAAGTAGAACAATGATTGGAACACGTAGATGGTTGAAATCTTTGTATATATTGCTTCCATATAGTCTAAGAAACATGTACGCAAAGCATCCAAACAGTACAATTCGCCAATTTTTTGTTCTTCAAGTCTAAGTGAACTACGGTCCCCATTGTTAATCCCTTAAGGGAAATTATTTGTAACTATCGACAAGTAGAACAGTGAATGGAACAGGTAGACGGTTGAAATCTTTGTATATATTGCTTCTATATAGTATAAGAAACATATATGCAAAGCATCCAAACAGTACAATTCGGCAATTTTTTGTTCTTCAAGTTTAAGTGAACAATGAGCCCCAATGTTTAATCCGTTATCGGAAATTATTTGTAACTTTCGACAAGTAGAACAATGAATGGAAAAGGTAGACGGTTGAAATCTTTGTATATATTGCTTCTATATAGTCTAAGAAACATATATGCAAAGCATCCAAACAGTACCATTCGCCAATTTTTTGTTCTTCAAGTTTAAGTGAACTACGAGCCCCATTGTTAATCCTTTAAAGGAAATTATTTGTAACTTTCGACAAGTAGAACAATGAATGGAACAGGTAGACGGTTGAAATCTTTGTATATATTGCTTCTATATAGTCTAAGAAACATATATGCCATGCATCCAAACAGTACCATTCGCCAATTTTTTGTTCTCCAAGTTTAAGTGAACAATGAGCCCCATTGTTAATCCTTTATCGGAAATTATTTGTAACTTTCGACAAGTAGAACAATGAATGGAACAGGTAGACGGTTGAAATCATTGTATATATTGCTTCTATATAGTCCAAGAAACATATATGCAAAGCATCCAAACAGTACAATTCGCCAATTGTTTGTTCTTCAAGTTTAAGTGAACAATGAGCCCCAATGGTTAATCCTTTATCGGAAATTATTTGTAAATTTCGACAAGTAGAACAATGAATGGAACAGGTAGCCGGTTGAAATCAATGTATATATTGCTTCTATATAGTCTAAGAAACATATATGCAAAGCATCCTAACCGTACCATTCGCCAATTTTTTGTTCTTCAAGTTTAAGTGAACTACGAGACCCATTGTTAATCCTTTAAAGGAAATTATTTGTCAATTTCGACAAGTAGAACAATGAATGGAACAGGTAGACTGTTGAAATCATTGTATATATTGCTTCTATATAGTCTAAGAAACATATATGCAAAGCATCCAAACAGTACCATTCGCCAATTTTTTGTTCTTCAAGTTTAAGTGAACAACGAGCCCCATTGATAATCATGAAACGGAAATTATTTGTAACATTCGACAAGTAGAACAATGAATGGAACAGGTAGACGGTTGAAATCATTGTATATATTGCTTCTATATAGTCTAAGAAACATATATGCAAAGCATCCAAACAGTACAATTCGCCAATTTTTTGTTCTTCAAGTTTAAGTGAACAATGAGCCCCATTGTTAATCCTTTAAAGGAAATTATTTGTAACTTTCGACAAGTAGAACAATGAATGGAACAGGTAGACGGTTGAAATCTTTGTATATATTGCTTCTATATAGTCTAAGAAACATATATGCAAAGCATCCAAACAGTACCATTCGCCAATTTTTTGTTCTCCAAGTATAAGTGAACAATGAGCCCCATTGTTAATCCTTTATCGGAAATTATTTGTAACTTTCGACAAGTAGAACAATGAATGGAACAGGTAGACGGTTGAAATCTTTGTATATATTGCTTCTATATAGTCTAAGAAACATATATGCAAAGCACCCAAACAGTACCATTCGCCACTTTTTTGTTCTTCAAGTTTAAGTGAACAACGAGCCCCATTGTTAATCCTTTAAAGGAAATTATTTGTAAATTTCGACAAGTAGAACAATGATTGGAACACGTAGACGGTTGAAATCTTTGTATATATTGCTTCCATATAGTCTAAGAAACATATATGCAAAGCATCCAAACAGTACCATTCGCCAATTTTTTGTTCTTCAAGTTTAAGTGAACAATGAGACCCATTGTTAATCCTTTATCGGAAATTATTTGTAACTTTCGACAAGTAGATCAATGAATGGAACAGGTAGACGGTTGAAATCTTTGTATATATTGCTTCTATAAAGTCTAAGATACATATATGCAAATCATCCAAACAGTACAATTCGCCAATTTTTTGTTCTTCAAGTTTAAGTAAACTACGATCCCCATTGTTAATCCCTTAACGGAAATTATTTGTAACTTTCGACAAGTAGAACAATGAATGGAACAGGTAGACGGTTGAAATCATTGTATATATTGCTTCTATATAGTCCAAGAAACATATATGCAAAGCATCCAAACAGTACAATTCGCCAATTGTTTGTTCTTCAAGTTTAAGTGAACAATGAGCCCCAATGGTTAATCCTTTATCGGAAATTATTTGTAAATTTCGACAAGTAGAACAATGAATGGAACAGGTAGCCGGTTGAAATCAATGTATATATTGCTTCTATATAGTCTAAGAAACATATATGCAAAGCATCCTAACCGTACCATTCGCCAATTTTTTGTTCTTCAAGTTTAAGTGAACTACGAGCCCCATTGTTAATCCTTTAAAGGAAATTATTTGTCAATTTCGACAAGTAGAACAATGAATGGAACAGGTAGACTGTTGAAATCATTGTATATATTGCTTCTATATAGTCTAAGAAACATATATGCAAAGCATCCAAACGGTACCATTCGCCAATTTTTTGTTCTTCAAGTTTAAGTGAACAACGAGCCCCATTGATAATCATGAAACGGAAATTATTTGTAACATTCGACAAGTAGAACAATGAATGGAACAGGTAGACGGTTGAAATCATTGTATATATTGCTTCTATATAGTCTAAGAAACATATATGCAAAGCATCCAAACAGTACAATTCGCCAATTTTTTGTTCTTCAAGTTTAAGTGAACAATGAGCCCCATTGTTAATCCTTTAAAGGAAATTATTTGTAACTTTCGACAAGTAGAACAATGAATGGAACAGGTAGACGGTTGAAATCTTTGTATATATTGCTTCTATATAGTCTAAGAAACATATATGCAAAGCATCCAAACAGTACCATTCGCCAATTTTTTGTTCTCCAAGTATAAGTGAACAATGAGCCCCATTGTTAATCCTTTATCGGAAATTATTTGTAACTTTCGACAAGTAGAACAATGAATGGAACAGGTAGACGGTTGAAATCTTTGTATATATTGCTTCTATATAGTCTAAGAAACATATATGCAAAGCACCCAAACAGTACCATTCGCCACTTTTTTGTTCTTCAAGTTTAAGTGAACAACGAGCCCCATTGTTAATCCTTTAAAGGAAATTATTTGTAAATTTCGACAAGTAGAACAATGATTGGAACACGTAGACGGTTGAAATCTTTGTATATATTGCTTCCATATAGTCTAAGAAACATATATGCAAAGCATCCAAACAGTACCATTCGCCAATTTTTTGTTCTTCAAGTTTAAGTGAACAATGAGACCCATTGTTAATCCTTTAAAGGAAATTATTTGTAAATTTCGACAAGTAGAACAATGATTGGAACACGTAGACGGTTGAAATCTTTGTATATATTGCTTCTATAAAGTCTAAGATACATATATGCAAATCATCCAAACAGTACAATTCGCCAATTTTTTGTTCTTCAAGTTTAAGTAAACTACGATCCCCATTGTTAATCCCTTAACGGAAATTATTTGTAACTTTCGACAAGTAGAACAATGAATGGAACAGGTAGACGGTTGAAATCATTGTATATATTGCTTCTATATAGTTTAAGAAACATATATGCAAAGCATCCAAACAGTACAATTCGACAATTTTTTTCTCTTCAAGTTTAAGTGAACTACGAGCCCCATTGTTAATCCTTTAAAGGAATTTATTTGTAACTTTCGACAAGTAGAACAATGAATGAAACAGGTAGCCGGTTGAAATCAATGTATATATTGCTTCTATATAGTCTAAGAAACATATATGCAAAGCATCCAAACAGTACCATTCGCCAATTTTTTGTTCTTCAAGTTTAAGTGAACAACGAGCCCCATTGTTAATCCTTTAAAGGAAATTATTTGTAAATTTCGACAAGTAGAACAATGAATGGAACAGGTAGCCGGTTGAAATCAATGTATATATTGCTTCTATATAGTCTAAGAAACATTTATGCAAAGCATCCAAACAGTACCATTCGCCAATTTTTTGTTCTTCAAGTTTAAGTGAACTACGAGCCCCATTGTTAATCCCTTAACGGAAATTAATTGTAACTTTCTACAAGTAGAACAATGATTGGAAAACGTAGATGGTTGAAATCTTTGTATATATTGCTTCCATATAGTCTAAGAAACATGTACGCAAAGCATCCAAACAGTACAATTCGCCAATTTTTTGTTCTTCAAGTTTAAGTGAACTACGATCCCCATTGTTAATCCCTTAACGGAAATTATTTGTAACTATCGACAAGTAGAACAGTGAATGGAACAGGTAGACGGTTGAAATCTTTGTATATATTGCTTCTATATAGTATAAGAAACATATATGCAAAGCATCCAAACAGTACAATTCGGCAATTTTTTGTTCTTCAAGTTTAAGTGAACAATGAGCCCCAATGTATAATCCGTTATCGGAAATTATTTGTAACTTTCGACAAGTAGAACAATGAATGGAAAAGGTAGACGGTTGAAAACTTTGTATATATTGCTTCTATATAGTCTAAGAAACATATATGCAAAGCATCCAAACAGTACCATTCGCCAATTTTTTGTTCTTCAAGTTTAAGTGAACTACGAGCCCCATTGTTAATCCTTTAAAGGAAATTATTTGTAACTTTCGACAAGTAGAACAATGAATGGAACAGGTAGACGGTTGAATTCTTTATATATAGTGCTTCTATATAGTCTACGAAACATATGTGCAAAGCATCCAAACAGTACAATTCGCCAATTTTTTGTACTTCAAGTTTAAGTGAACTACGAGCCCCATTGTTAATCCTTTACCGGAAATTAATTGTAAATTTCGACAAGTCGAACAATGAATGGAACAGGTAGACGGTTGAAATCTTTGTATATATTGCTTCTATATAGTCTAAGAAACATATATGCAAAGCATCCAAACAGTACAATTCGCCAATTTTTTGTTCTTCAAGTTTAAGTGAACAATGAGCACCAATGGTTAATCCTTTATCGGTAATTATTTGTAACTTTCGACAAGTAGAACAATGAATGGAACAGGTAGACGGTTGAAATCCTTGTATATATTGCTTCCATATAGTCTAAGAAACATGTACGCAAATCATCCAAACAGTACCATTCGCCAATTTTTTGTCCTTCAAGTTTAAGTGAACAATGAGCCCCATTGTTAATCCTTTATAGGAAATTATTTGTAACTTTCGACAAGTAGAACAATGAATGGAACAGGTAGCCGGTTGAAATCAATGTATATATTGCTTCTATATAGTTTAAGAAACATATATGCAAAGCATCCAAACAGTACAATTCGACAATTTTTATCTCTTCAAGTTTAAGTGAACTACGAGCCCCATTGTTAATCCTTTAAAGGAATTTATTTGTAACTTTCGACAAGTAGAACAATGAATGAAACAGGTAGCCGGTTGAAATCAATGTATATATTGCTTCTATATAGTCTAAGAAACATATATGCAAAGCATCCAAACAGTACCATTCGCCAATTTTTTGTTCTTCAAGTTTAAGTGAACAACGAGCCCCATTGTTAATCCTTTAAAGGAAATTATTTGTAAATTTCGACAAGTAGAACAATGATTGGAACACGTAGACGGTTGAAATCTTTGTATATATTGCTTCTATATAGTATAAGAAACATATATGCAAAGCATCCAAACAGTACCATTCGCCAATTTTTTGTTCTTCAAGTTTAAGTGAACTACGAGCCCCATTGTTAATCCTTTAAAGGAAATTATTTGTAAATTTCGACAAGTAGAACAATGAATGGATCATGTAGACGGTTGAAATCATTGTATATATTGCTTCTATATAGTCTACGAAACATATATGCAAAGCATCCAAACAGTACAATTCGCCAATGTTTTGTTCTTCAAGTTTAAGTGAACTAAGAGCCCCATTGTTAATCCTTTAACGGAAATTAATTGTAAATTTCGACAAGTAGAACAATGAATGGAACAGGTAGACTGTTGAAATCATTGTATATATTTCGTCTATATAGTCTAAGAAACATATATGCAAAGAATCCAAACAGTACCATTCGCCAATTTTTTGTTCTTCAAGTTCAAGTGAACTACGATCCCCATTGTTAATCCCTTAACGGAAATTATTTGCAAATTTCGACAAGTAGAACAATGAATGAAACAGGTAGACGGTTGAAATCTTTGTATATATTGCTTCTATATAGTCTAAGAAACATATATGCAAAGCATCCAAACAGTACCATTCGCCAATTTTTTGTTCTGCAAGTTCAAGTGAACTACGATCCCCATTGTTAATCCTTTAACGGAAATTAATCGTAACATTCTACAAGTAGAACAATGATTGGAACACGTAGACGGTTGAAATCTTTGTATATATTGCTTCCATATAGTCTAAGAAACATATATGCAAAGCATCCAAACAGTACCAGTCGCCAATTTTTTGTTCTTCAAATTTAAGTTAACTATGAGCCCCCATGGTTAATCCTTTATCGGAAATTATTTGTAATTTTCGACAAGTAGAACAATGAATGGAACAGGTAGACGGTTGAAATCTTTGTATATATTGCTTCTATATAATCTAAGAAACATATATGCAAAGCATCTAAACAGTAACAATCGCCAATTTTTTGATCTTCAACTTTAAGTGAACTACGAGCCCCATTGTTAATCCTTTAACGGAAATTAATCGTAACATTCTACAAGTAGAACAATGATTGGAACACGTAGACGGTTGAAATCTTTGTATATATTGCTTCCATATAGTCTAAGAAACATATACGCAAAGCGTCCAAACAGTACAATTCGCCAATTTTTTGCTCTTCAAGTTTAAGTGAACTACGAGCCCCATCGTTAATCCTTTAAAGGAAATTAATTGTAACTTTCTACTAGTAGAACAATGATTGGAACACGTAGACGGTTGAAATCTTTGTATATATTGCTTCTATATAGTATAAGAAACATATATGCAAAGCATCCAAACAGTACCATTCGCCAATTTTTTGTTCTTCAAGTTTAAGTGAACTACGAGCCCCATTGTTAATCCTTTAAAGGAAATTATTTGTAAATTTCGACAAGTAGAACAATGAATGGATCATGTAGACGGTTGAAATCATTGTATATATTGCTTCTATATAGTCTACGAAACATATATGCAAAGCATCCAAACAGTACAATTCGCCAATGTTTTGTTCTTCAAGTTTAAGTGAACTAAGAGCCCCATTGTTAATCCTTTAACGGAAATTAATTGTAAATTTCGACAAGTAGAACAATGAATGGAACAGGTAGACTGTTGAAATCATTGTATATATTTCGTCTATATAGTCTAAGAAACATATATGCAAAGAATCCAAACAGTACCATTCGCCAATTTTTTGTTCTTCAAGTTCAAGTGAACTACGATCCCCATTGTTAATCCCTTAACGGAAATTATTTGCAAATTTCGACAAGTAGAACAATGAATGAAACAGGTAGACGGTTGAAATCTTTGTATATATTGCTTCTATATAGTCTTAGATACATATATGCAAAGCATCCAAACAGTACAATTCGCCAATTTTTTGTTCTTCAAGTTTAAGTAAACTACGATCCCCATTGTTAATCCCTTAACGGAAATTATTTGTAACTTTCGACAAGTAGAACAATGAATGGAACAGGTAGACGGTTGAAATCATTGTATATATTGCTTCTATATAGTTTAAGAAACATATATGCAAAGCATCCAAACAGTACAATTCGACAATTTTTTGCTCTTCAAGTTTAAGTGAACTACGAGCCCCATTGTTAATCCTTTAAAGGAAATTATTTGTAAATTTCGGCAAGTAGAACAATGAATGGAACAGGTAGACGGTTGAAATCATTGTATATATTGCTTCTATATAGTCTAAGAAACATATATGCAAAGCATCCAAACAGTACAATTCGCCAATTTTTTGTTCTTCAAATTTAAGTAAACTACGATCCCCATTGTTAATCCCTTAACGGAAATTAATTGTAACATTCGACAAGTAGAACAATGAATGGAACAGGTAGACGGTTGAAATCATTGTATATATTGCTTCTATATAGTCTAAGAAACATATATGCAAAGCATTCAAACAGTACAGTTCGCCAATTTTTTGTTCTTCAAGTTTAAGTGAACTACGAGCCCCATTGTTAATCCTTTAAAGGAAATTATTTGTAAATTTCGACAAGTAGAACAATGAATGGAACAGGTAGACTGTTGAAATCATTGTATATATTGCTTCTATATAGTCCAAGAAACATATATGCAAAGCATCCAAACAGTACAATTCGCCAATTTTTTGCTCTTCAAGTTTAAGTGAACTACGAGCCCCATTGTTAATCCTTTAAAGGAATTTATTTGTAACTTTCGACAAGTAGAACAATGAATGAAACAGGTAGCCGGTTGAAATCAATGTATATATTGCTTCTATATAGTCTAGGAAACATATATGCAAAGTATCCAAACAGTACAATTCGCCAATTTTTTGGTCTTCAATTTTAAGTGAACAATGAGCCCCAATGGTTAATCCTTTAACGTAAATTAATTGTAACTTTCTACAAGTAGAACAATGATTGGAACACATAGACGGTTGAAATCTTTGTATATATTGCTTCCATATCGTCTAAGAAACATATAAGCAAAGCATCCAAACAGTACAATTCGCCAATTTTTTGTTCTTCAAATTTAAGTAAACTACGATCCCCATTGTTAATCCCTTAACGGAAATTAATTGTAACATTCGACAAGTAGAACAATGAATGGAACACGTAGACGGTTGAAATCTTTGTATATATTGCTTCTATATAGTATAAGAAACATATATGCAAAGCATCCAAACAGTACCATTCGCCAATTTTTTGTTCTTCAAGTTTAAGTGAACTACGAGCCCCATTGTTAATCCTTTAAAGGAAATTATTTGTAAATTTCGACAAGTAGAACAATGAATGGATCATGTAGACGGTTGAAATCATTGTATATATTGCTTCTATATAGTCTACGAAACATATATGCAAAGCATCCAAACAGTACAATTCGCCAATGTTTTGTTCTTCAAGTTTAAGTGAACTAAGAGCCCCATTGTTAATCCTTTAACGGAAATTAATTGTAAATTTCGACAAGTAGAACAATGAATGGAACAGGTAGACGGTTGAAATCTTTGTATATATTGCTTCTATATAGTCTAAGAAACATATATGCAAAGCATCCAAACAGTACCATTCGCCAATTTTTTGTTCTGCAAGTTCAAGTGAACTACGATCCCCATTGTTAATCCTTTAACGGAAATTAATCGTAACATTCTACAAGTAGAACAATGATTGGAACACGTAGACGGTTGAAATCTTTGTATATATTGCTTCCATATAGTCTAAGAAACATATATGCAAAGCATCCAAACAGTACCAGTCGCCAATTTTTTGTTCTTCAAATTTAAGTTAACTATGAGCCCCCATGGTTAATCCTTTATCGGAAATTATTTGTAATTTTCGACAAGTAGAACAATGAATGGAACAGGTAGACGGTTGAAATCTTTGTATATATTGCTTCTATATAATCTAAGAAACATATATGCAAAGCATCTAAACAGTAACAATCGCCAATTTTTTGATCTTCAACTTTAAGTGAACTACGAGCCCCATTGTTAATCCTTTAACGGAAATTAATCGTAACATTCTACAAGTAGAACAATGATTGGAACACGTAGACGGTTGAAATCTTTGTATATATTGCTTCCATATAGTCTAAGAAACATATACGCAAAGCGTCCAAACAGTACAATTCGCCAATTTTTTGCTCTTCAAGTTTAAGTGAACTACGAGCCCCATCGTTAATCCTTTAAAGGAAATTAATTGTAACTTTCTACTAGTAGAACAATGATTGGAACACGTAGACGGTTGAAATCTTTGTATATATTGCTTCTATATAGTATAAGAAACATATATGCAAAGCATCCAAACAGTACCATTCGCCAATTTTTTGTTCTTCAAGTTTAAGTGAACTACGAGCCCCATTGTTAATCCTTTAAAGGAAATTATTTGTAAATTTCGACAAGTAGAACAATGAATGGATCATGTAGACGGTTGAAATCATTGTATATATTGCTTCTATATAGTCTACGAAACATATATGCAAAGCATCCAAACAGTACAATTCGCCAATGTTTTGTTCTTCAAGTTTAAGTGAACTAAGAGCCCCATTGTTAATCCTTTAACGGAAATTAATTGTAAATTTCGACAAGTAGAACAATGAATGGAACAGGTAGACTGTTGAAATCATTGTATATATTTCGTCTATATAGTCTAAGAAACATATATGCAAAGAATCCAAACAGTACCATTCGCCAATTTTTTGTTCTTCAAGTTCAAGTGAACTACGATCCCCATTGTTAATCCCTTAACGGAAATTATTTGCAAATTTCGACAAGTAGAACAATGAATGAAACAGGTAGACGGTTGAAATCTTTGTATATATTGCTTCTATATAGTCTTAGATACATATATGCAAAGCATCCAAACAGTACAATTCGCCAATTTTTTGTTCTTCAAGTTTAAGTAAACTACGATCCCCATTGTTAATCCCTTAACGGAAATTATTTGTAACTTTCGACAAGTAGAACAATGAATGGAACAGGTAGACGGTTGAAATCATTGTATATATTGCTTCTATATAGTTTAAGAAACATATATGCAAAGCATCCAAACAGTACAATTCGACAATTTTTTGCTCTTCAAGTTTAAGTGAACTACGAGCCCCATTGTTAATCCTTTAAAGGAAATTATTTGTAAATTTCGGCAAGTAGAACAATGAATGGAACAGGTAGACGGTTGAAATCATTGTATATATTGCTTCTATATAGTCTAAGAAACATATATGCAAAGCATCCAAACAGTACAATTCGCCAATTTTTTGTTCTTCAAATTTAAGTAAACTACGATCCCCATTGTTAATCCCTTAACGGAAATTAATTGTAACATTCGACAAGTAGAACAATGAATGGAACAGGTAGACGGTTGAAATCATTGTATATATTGCTTCTATATAGTCTAAGAAACATATATGCAAAGCATTCAAACAGTACAGTTCGCCAATTTTTTGTTCTTCAAGTTTAAGTGAACTACGAGCCCCATTGTTAATCCTTTAAAGGAAATTATTTGTAAATTTCGACAAGTAGAACAATGAATGGAACAGGTAGACTGTTGAAATCATTGTATATATTGCTTCTATATAGTCCAAGAAACATATATGCAAAGCATCCAAACAGTACAATTCGCCAATTTTTTGCTCTTCAAGTTTAAGTGAACTACGAGCCCCATTGTTAATCCTTTAAAGGAATTTATTTGTAACTTTCGACAAGTAGAACAATGAATGAAACAGGTAGCCGGTTGAAATCAATGTATATATTGCTTCTATATAGTCTAGGAAACATATATGCAAAGTATCCAAACAGTACAATTCGCCAATTTTTTGGTCTTCAATTTTAAGTGAACAATGAGCCCCAATGGTTAATCCTTTAACGTAAATTAATTGTAACTTTCTACAAGTAGAACAATGATTGGAACACATAGACGGTTGAAATCTTTGTATATATTGCTTCCATATCGTCTAAGAAACATATAAGCAAAGCATCCAAACAGTACAATTCGCCAATTTTTTGTTCTTCAAGTTTAAGTAAACTACGATCCCCATTGTTAATCCCTTAACGGAAATTATTTCTAACTTTCGACAAGTAGAACAATGAATGGAACTGGTAGACGGTTGAAATCTTTTTATATATTGCTTCTATATAGTCCAAGCAACATATATGCAAAGCATCCAAACAGTACAATTCGCCAATTTTTTGCTCTTCAAGTTTAAGTGAACTACGAGCCCCATTGTTAATACTTTAACGGGAATTAATTGTAACTTTCGACAAGTAGAACAATGAATGGAACACGTAGACGGTTGAAATCTTTGTATATATTGCTTCTATATAGTATAAGAAACATATATGCAAAGCATCCAAACAGTACAATTCGCCAATTTTTTGTTCTTCAAGTTTAAGTGAACAATGAGCCCCAATGGTTAATCCTTTAAAGGAAATTATTTGTAACTTTCGACAAGTAGAACAATGAATGGAACAGGTAGACGGTTGAAATCTTTGTATATATTGCTTCTATATAGTCTAAGAAACATATGTGCAAAGCATCCAAACAGTACAATTCGCCAATTTTTTGTTTTTCATGTTTAAGTGAACAATGAGCCCCAATGGTTAATCCTTTATCGGAAATTATTTGTAACTTTCGACAAGTAGAACAATGAATGGAACAGGTAGACGGTTGAATTCTTTATATATATTGCTTCTATATAGTCTAAGAAACATATATGCAAAGCATCCAAACAGTACAAATCGCCAATTTATTGTTCTTCAAGTTTAAGTGAACAACGAGCCCCATTGTTAATCCTTTATCGGAAATTATTTGTAACTTTCGACAAGTAGAACAATGAATGGAACTGGTAGACGGTTGAAATCTTTTTATATATTGCTTCTATATAGTCTAAGAAACATATATGCAAAGCATCCAAACAGTACAATTCGCCAATTTTTTGTTTTTCATGTTTAAGTGAACAATGAGCCCCAATGGTTAATCCTTTATCGGAAATTATTTGTAAATTTCGACAAGTAGAACAATGAATGGAACAGGTAGCCGGTTGAAATCAATGTATATATTGCTTCTATATAGTCTAAGAAACATATATGCAAAGCATCCTAACAGTACCATTCGCCAATTTCTTGTTCTTCAAGTTTAAGTGAACTACGAGCCCCATTGTTAATCCTTTAAAGGAAATTATTTGTAAATTTCGACAAGTAGAACAATGAATGGAACAGGTAGACTGTTGAAATCATTGTATATATTGCTTCTATATAGTCTAAGAAACATATATGCAAAGCATCCAAACAGTACAGTTCGCCAATTTTTTGTTCTTCAAGTTTAAGTGAACAATGAGCCCCATTGTTAATCATTTAAAGGAAATTATTTGTAACTTTCGACAAGTAGAACAATGAATGGAACGGGTAGACGGTTGAAATCTTTGTATATATTGCATCTATATAGTCTATGAAACATATATGCAAAGCATCCAAACAGTACAATTCGCCAATTTTTTGTTCTTCAAGTTTAAGTGAACAATGAGCCCCAATGGTTAATCCTTTATCGGTAATTATTTGTAACTTTCGACAAGTAGAACAATGAATGGACCAGGTAGACGGTTGAAATCCTTGTATATATTGCTTCTATATAGTCTAAGAAACATATAAGCAAAGCATATAAACAGTACAATTCGCCAATTTTTTGTTCTTCAAGTTTAAGTAAACTACGATCCCCATTGTTAATCCCTTAACGGAAATTATTTGTAACTTTCGACAAGTAGAACAATGAATGGAACAGGTAGACGGTTGAAATCATTGTACATATTGCTTCTATATAGTCTAAGAAACATATATGCAAAGCATCCAAACAGTACAATTCGCCAATTTTTTGTTCTTCAAGTTTAAGTAAACTACGATCCCCATTGTTAATCCCTTAACGGAAATTATTTGTAACTTTCGACAAGTAGAACAATGAATGGAACAGGTAGACGGTTGAAATCATTGTATATATTGCTTCTATATAGTTTAAGAAACATATATGCAAAGCATCCAAACAGTACAATTCGACAATTTTTTTCTCTTCAAGTTTAAGTGAACTACGAGCCCCATTGTTAATCCTTTAAAGGAATTTATTTGTAACTTTCGACAAGTAGAACAATGAATGAAACAGGTAGCCGGTTGAAATCAATGTATATATTGCTTCTATATAGTCTAAGAAACATATATGCAAAGCATCCAAACAGTACCATTCGCCAATTTTTTGTTCTTCAAGTTTAAGTGAACAACGAGCCCCATTGTTAATCCTTTAAAGGAAATTATTTGTAAATTTCGACAAGTAGAACAATGATTGGAACACGTAGACGGTTGAAATCTTTGTATATATTGCTTCTATATAGTATAAGAAACATATATGCAAAGCATCCAAACAGTACCATTCGCCAATTTTTTGTTCTTCAAGTTTAAGTGAACTACGAGCCCCATTGTTAATCCTTTAAAGGAAATTATTTGTAAATTTCGACAAGTAGAACAATGAATGGATCATGTAGACGGTTGAAATCATTGTATATATTGCTTCTATATAGTCTACGAAACATATATGCAAAGCATCCAAACAGTACAATTCGCCAATGCTTTGTTCTTCAAGTTTAAGTGAACTAAGAGCCCCATTGTTAATCCTTTAACGGAAATTAATTGTAAATTTCGACAAGTAGAACAATGAATGGAACAGGTAGACTGTTGAAATCATTGTATATATTTCTTCTATATAGTCTAAGAAACATATATGCAAAGAATCCAAACAGTACCATTCGCCAATTTTTTGTTCTTCAAGTTCAAGTGAACTACGATCCCCATTGTTAATCCCTTAACGGAAATTATTTGCAAATTTCGACAAGTAGAACAATGAATGAAACAGGTAGACGGTTGAAATCTTTGTATATATTGCTTCTATATAGTCTAAGAAACATATATGCAAAGCATCCAAACAGTACCATTCGCCAATTTTTTGTTCTGCAAGTTCAAGTGAACTACGATCCCCATTGTTAATCCTTTAACGGAAATTAATCGTAACATTCTACAAGTAGAACAATGATTGGAACACGTAGACGGTTGAAATCTTTGTATATATTGCTTCCATATAGTCTACGAAACATATATGCAAAGCATCCAAACAGTACCAGTCGCCAATTTTTTGTTCTTCAAATTTAAGTTAACTATGAGCCCCCATGGTTAATCCTTTTTCGGAAATTATTTGTAATTTTCGACAAGTAGAACAATGAATGGAACAGGTAGACGGTTGAAATCTTTGTATATATTGCTTCTATATAATCTAAGAAACATATATGCAAAGCATCTAAACAGTAACAATCGCCAATTTTTTGATCTTCAACTTTAAGTGAACTACGAGCCCCATTGTTAATCCTTTAACGGAAATTAATCGTAACATTCTACAAGTAGAACAATGATTGGAACACGTAGACGGTTGAAATCTTTGTATATATTGCTTCCATATAGTCTAAGAAACATATATGCAAAGCGTCCAAACAGTACAATTCGCCAATTTTTTGCTCTTCAAGTTTAAGTGAACTACGAGCCCCATCGTTAATCCTTTAAAGGAAATTAATTGTAACTTTCTACTAGTAGAACAATGATTGGAACACGTAGACGGATGAAATCTTTGTATATATTGCTTCCATATAGTCTAAGAAACATGTACGCAAAGCATCCAAACAGTACCATGCGCCAATTTTTTGTTCTTCAAGTTTAAGTGAACAATGAGCCCCATTGTTAATCCTTTAAAAGAAATTATTTGTAACTTTCGACAAGATGAACAATGAATGGAAGAGGTAGGCGGGTGAAATCTTTGTATATATTACTTCTATATAGTCTAAGAAACATATATGCAAAGCATCCAAACAGTACCATTCGCCAATTTATTGTTCTTCAAGTTTAAGAGAACAACGAGCCCCATTGTTAATACTTTAAAGGAAATTATTTGTAAATTTCGACAAGTAGAACAATGATTGGAACAAGTAGACGGTTGAAATCTTTGTATATGTTGCTTCCATATAGTCTAAGGAACATGTACGCAAAGCATCCAAACAGTACCATTCGCCAATTTTATGTTCTTCAAGTTTAAGTGAACAATGAGCCCCATTGTTAATCCTTTATCGGAAATTATTTGTAATGTTCGACAAGTAGAACAATGAATTGAACAGGTAGACGGTTGAAATCTTTGTATATATTGCTTCCATATAGTCTAAGAAACATGTACGCAAAGCATCCAAACAGTACCATGCGCCAATTTTTTGTTCTTCAAGTTTAAGTGAACAATGAGCCCCATTGTTAATCCTTTAACAGAAATTATTTGTAACTTTCGACAAGTAGAACAATGAATGGAACAGGTAGACGGTTGAATTCTTTGTATATATTGCTTCTATATAGTCTAAGAAACATATATGCAAAGCATCCAAACAGTACAATTCGCCAATTTATTGTTCTTCAAGTTTAAGTGTACAACGAGCCCCATTGTTAATGCTTTAAAGGAAATTATTTGTAAACTTCGACAAGTAGAACAATGATTGGAACACGTAGACGGTTGAAATCTTTGTATATGTTGCTTCTATATAGTCTAAGAAACATATATGCAAAGCATCCAAACAGTACAATGCGCCAATTTTTTGTTCTTCAAGTTTAAGTGAACAACGAGCCCCATTGTTAATCCTTTACAGGAAATTATTTGTAAATTTCGACAAGTAGAACAATTATTGGAACACGTAGACGGTTGAAATCTTTGTATATATTGCTTCCATATAGTCTAAGAAACATATATGCAAAGCGTCCAAACAGTACATTTCGCCAATTTTTTGCTCTTCAAGTTTAAGTGAACTACGAGCCCCATTGTTAATCCTTTATCGGAAATTATTTGTAACTTTCGACAAGTAGAACAATGAATGGAACAGGTAGACGGTTGAAATCATTGTATATATTGCTTCTATATAGTTTAAGAAACATATATGCAAAGCATCCAAACAGTACAATTCGACAATTTTTTTCTCTTCAAGTTTAAGTGAACTACGAGCCCCATTGTTAATCCTTTAAAGGAAATTATTTGTAAATTTCGGCAAGTAGAACAATGAATGGAATAGGTAGACGGTTGAAATCATTGTATATATTGCTTCTATATAGTCTAAGAAACATATATGCAAAGCATCCAAACAGTACAATTCGCCAATTTATTGTTCTTCAAGTTTAAGTAAACTACGATCCCCATTGTTAATCCCTTAACGGAAATTATTTGTAACATTCGACAAGTAGAACAATGAATGGAACAGGTAGACGGTTGAAATCATTGTATATATTGCTTCTATATAGTCTAAGAAACATATATGCAAAGCATCCAAACAGTACAATTCGCCAATTTATTGTTCTTCAAGTTTAAGTGAACTACGAGCCCCATTGTTAATCCTTTAACGGAAATTAATTGTAACTTTCTACAAGTAGAACAATGATTGGAACAAGTAGACGGTTGAAATCTTTGTATATGTTGCTTCTACATAGTCTAAGAAACATATATGCAAAGCATCCAAACAGTACCAGTCGCCAATTTTTTGTTCTTCAAATTTAAGTTAACAATGAGCCCCCATGGTTAATCCTTTATCGGAAATTATTTGTAATTTTCGACAAGTAGAACAATGAATGGAACAGGTAGACGGTTGAAATCTTTGTATATATTGCTTCTATATAGTCTAAGAAACATATATGCAAAGCATCCAAACAGTACCATTCGCCAATTTATTGTTCTTCAAGTTTAAGAGAACAACGAGCCCCATTGTTAATACTTTAAAGGAAATTAATTGTAACTTTCTACAAGTAGAACAATGATTGGAACACGTAGACGGTTGAAATCTTTGTATATATTACTACCATATAGTCTAAGAAACATATATGCAAAGCGTCCAAACAGTACAATTTGCCAATTTTTTGTTTTACAAGTTTAAGTGAACAATGAACCCCAATGGTTAATCCTTTATCGGAAATTATTTGTAACATTCGACAAGTAGAACAATGAATGGAACAGGTAGACGGTTGAATTCTTTGTATATATTGCTTCTATATAGTCTAAGAAACATATATGCAAAGCATCCAAACAGTACAATTCGCCAATTTATTGTTCTTCAAGTTTAAGTGAACAGCGAGCCCCATTGTTAATCCATTAACGGAAATTATTTGTAACTTTCGACAAGTAGAACAATGAATAGAAGAGGTAGACGGTTGAAATCTTTGTATATGTTGCTTCTATATAGTCTAGGAAACATATATGCAAAGCATCCAAACAGTACAATTCGCCAATTTTTTGTTCTTCAAGTTTATGTGAACAATGAGCCCCAATGGTTAATCCTTTAACGGAAATTAATTGTAACTTTCTACAAGTAGAACAATGATTGGAACACATAGACGGTTGAAATCTTTGTATATATTGCTTCCATATCGTCTAAGAAACATATATGCAAAGCATCCAAACAGTACCAGTCGCCAATTTTTTGTTCTTCAAATTTAAGTTAACTATGAGCCCCCATGGTTAATCCTTTTTCGGAAATTATTTGTAACTTTCGACAAGTAGAACAATGAATGGAACAGGTAGACGGTTGAAATCTTTGTATATATTGCTTCTATATAATCTAAGAAACATATATGCAAAGCATCTAAACAGTAACAATCGCCAATTTTTTGATCTTCAACTTTAAGTGAACTACGAGCCCCATTGTTAATCCTTTAACGGAAATTAATTGTAACTTTCTACAAGTAGAACAATGATTGGAACACGTAGACGGTTGAAATCTTTGTATATATTGCTACCATATAGGCTAAGAAACATATATGCAAAGCGTCCAAACAGTACAATTCGCCAATTTTTTGCTCTTCAAGTTTAAGTGATCTACGAGCCCCATCGTTAATCCTTTAAAGGAAATTAATTGTAACTTTGTACTAGTAGAACAATGATTGGAACACGTAGACGGATGAAATCTTTGTATATATTGCTTCCATATAGTCTAAGAAACATGTACGCAAAGCATCCAAACAGTACCATGCGCCAATTTTTTGTTCTTCAAGTTTAAGTGAACAATGAGCCCCATTGTTAATCCTTTAACAGAAATTATTTGTAACTTTCGACAAGAAGAACAATGAATGTAACAGGTAGGCGGGTGAAATCTTTGCATATATTACTTCTATATAGTCTAAGAAACATATATGCAAAGCATCCAAACAGTACCATTCGCCAATTTATTGTTCTTCAAGTTTAAGAGAACAACGAGCCCCATTGTTAATACTTTAAAGGAAATTATTTGTAAATTTCGACAAGTAGAACAATGATTGGAACAAGTAGACGGTTGAAGTCTTTGTATATGTTGCTTCCATATAGTCTAAGGAACATGTACGCAAAGCATCCAAACAGTACCATTCGCCAATTTTATGTTCTTCAAGTTTAAGTGAACAATGAGCCCCATTGTTAATCCTTTATCGGAAATTATTTGTAATTTTCGACAAGTAGAACAATGAATTGAACAGTTAGACGGTTGAAATCTTTGTATATATTGCTTCTATATAGTCTAAGAAACATATATGCAAAGCATCCAAACAGTACCATTCGCCAATTTTATGTTCTTCAAGTTTAAGTGAACAATGAGCCCCATTGTTAATCCTTTATCGGAAATTATTTGTACCTTTCGACAAGTAGAACAATGAATGGAACAGGTAGACGGTTGAGATCTTTGTATATGTTGCTTCTATATAGTCTAAAAAACCTATGTGCAGAGCATCTAAACAGTACAATTCGCCAATTTATTGTTCTTCAAGTTTAAGTGAACAATGAGCCCCAATGGTTAATCCTTTATCGGAAATTATTTGTAACTTTCCACAAGAAGAACAATGAATGGAAGAGGTAGACGGTTGAAATCTTTGTATATATTGCTTCTATATAGTCTAAGAAACATATATGCAAAGCATCCAAACAGTACAATTCGCCAATTTTTTTTGTTCTTCAAGTTTACGTGAACTACGAGCCCCATTGTTAATCCTTTAAAGGAAATTATTTGTCAATTTCGACAAGTAGAACAATGAATGGAACAGGTAGACGGTTGAAATCAGTGTATATATTGCTTCTATATTGTCTAAGAAACATACATGCAAAGCATCCAAACAGTACAATTCGCCAATTTTTTGTTCTTCAAGTTTAAGCGAACAACGAGCCCCATTGTTAATCCGTTAAAGGAAATTATTTGTAAATTTCGACAAGTAGAACAATGATTGGAACACGTAGACGGTTAAAATCTTCGTATATATTGCTTCCATATAGTCTAAGAAACATGTACGCAAAGCATCCAAACAGTACCATTCACCAATTTTTTGTTTTTCAAGTTTAAGTGAACAATGAGCCCCAATGGTTAATCCTTTAACGGAAATTATTTGTAACTTTCGACAAGTAAAACAATGAATGGAACAGGTAGACGGTTGAGATCTTTGTATATATTGCTTCTATATAGTCTAAGAAACATATATGCAAAGCATCCAAACAGTACCATTCGCCAATTTTATGTTCTTCAAGTTTAAGTGAACAATGAGCCCCATTGTTAATCCTTTATCGGAAATTATTTGTAACTTTCGACAAGTAGAACTATGAATAGAACAGGGAGACGGTTGAAATCTTTGTATATGTTGCTTCTATATAGTCTAAGAAACCTATATGCAAAGCATCTAAACAGTACAATTCGCCAATTTTTTGTTCTTCAAGTTTAAGTGAACATCGAGCCCCATTGTTAATCCTTTAAAGGTAATTATTTGTAAATTTCGACAAGTAGAACAATGATTGGAACACGCAGACGGTTGAAATCTTTCTATATATTGCTTCTATATAGTCTAGGAAACATATATGCAAAGCATCCAAACAGTACAATTCGCCAATTTTTTGATCTTCAAGTTAAAGTGAACTACGAGCCCAATTGTTAATCCGTTAAAGGAAATTATTTGTAAATTTCGACAAGTATAACAATGATTGGAACACGTAGACGGTTGAAATCTATGTATATATTGCTTCCATATAGTCTAAGAAATATATATGCAAAGCATCCAAACAGTACAGTTCGCCAATTTTTGCTCTTCAAGTTTAAGTGAACTACGAGCCCCATTGTTAATCCTTTCACGGAAATTAATTGTAACTTTCTACAAGTAGGACAATGAATGGAACAGGTAGACGGTTGAAATCATTGTATATATTGCTTCTATATAGTCTAAGAAACATATATGCAAAGCATCCAAACAGTACCATTCGCCAATTTCTTGTTCTTCAAGTTTAAGTGAACTACGAGCCCCATTGTTAATCCTTTATCGGAAATTATTTGTAACTTTCTACAAGTAGAACAATGAATAGAACAGGTAGACGGTTGAAATCTTTGTATATGTTGCTTCTATATAGTCTAAAAAACCTATGTGCAGAGCATCTAAACAGTACAATTCGCCAATTTATTGTTCTTCAAGTTTAAGTGAACAATGAGCCCCAATGGTTAATCCTTTATCGGAAATTATTTGTAACTTTCCACAAGAAGAACAATGAATGGAACAGGTAGACGGTTGAAATCAGTGTATATATTGCTTCTATATTGTCTAAGAAACATACATGCAAAGCATCCAAACAGTACAATTCGCCAATTTTTTGTTCTTCAAGTTTAAGCGAACAACGAGCCCCATTGTTAATCCGTTAAAGGAAATTATTTGTAAATTTCGACAAGTAGAACAATGATTGGAACACGTAGACGGTTGAAATCTTCGTATATATTGCTTCCATATAGTCTAAGAAACATGTACGCAAAGCATCCAAACAGTACCATTCGCCAATTTTTTGTTTTTCAAGTTTAAGTGAACAATGAGCCCCAATGGTTAATCCTTTAAAGGAAATTATTTGTAAATTTCGACAAGTAGAACAATGAATGGAACAGGTAGACGGTTGAAATCTTTCTATATATTGCTTCTATATAGTCTAGGAAACATATATGCAAAGCATCCAAACAGTACAATTCGCCAATTTTTTGATCTTCAAGTTAAAGTGAACTACGAGCCCAATTGTTAATCCGTTAAAGGAAATTATTTGTAAATTTCGACAAGTATAACAATGATTGGAACACGTAGACGGTTGAAATCTATGTATATATTGCTTCCATATAGTCTAAGAAACATATATGCAAAGCATCCAAACAGTACAGTTCGCCAATTTTTGCTCTTCAAGTTTAAGTGAACTACGAGCCCCATTGTTAATCCTTTCACGGAAATTAATTGTAACTTTCTACAAGTAGGACAATGAATGGAACAGGTAGACGGTTGAAATCATTGTATATATTGCTTCTATATAGTCTAAGAAACATATATGCAAAGCATCCAAACAGTACCATTCGCCAATTTCTTGTTCTTCAAGTTTAAGTGAACTACGAGCCCCATTGTTAATCCTTTATCGGAAATTATTTGTAACTTTCTACAAGTAGAACAATGAATAGAACAGGTAGACGGTTGAAATCTTTGTATATGTTGCTTCTATATAGTCTAAAAAACCTTTGTGCAGAGCATCTAAACAGTACAATTCGCCAATTTATTGTTCTTCAAGTTTAAGTGAACAATGAGCCCCAATGGTTAATCCTTTATCGGAAATTATTTGTAACTTTCCACAAGAAGAACAATGAATGGAAGAGGTAGACGGTTGAAATCTTTGTATATATTGCTTCTATATAGTCTAAGAAACATACATGCAAAGCATCCAAACAGTACAATTCGCCAATTTTTTGTTCTTCAAGTTTAAGCGAACAACGAGCCCCATTGTTAATCCGTTAAAGGAAATTATTTGTAAATTTCGACAAGTTGAACAATGATTGGAACACGTAGACGGTTGAAATCTTCGTATATATTGCTTCCATATAGTCTAAGAAACATGTACGCAAAGCATCCAAACAGTACCATTCGCCAATTTTTTGTTTTTCAAGTTTAAGTGAACAATGAGCCCCAATGTTAATCCTTTAAAGGTAATTATTTGTAAATTTCGACAAGTAGAACAATGATTGGAACACGCAGACGGTTGAAATCTTTGTATATATTGCTTCTATATAGTCTAAGAAACATATATGCAAAGCATCCAAACAGTACCATTTGTCAATTTATTGTTCTTCAAGTTTAATTGAACAACGAGTCCCATTGATAATCATGAAACGGAAATTATTTGTAACTTTCTACAAGTAGAACAATGAATGGAACAGGTAGACGGTTGAAATATTTGTATATATTGCTTCTATATAGTCTAAGAAACATATATGCAAAGCATCCAAACAGTACAATTCGCCAATTTATTGTTCTTCAAGTTTAAGTGAACAACGAGCCCCATTGTTAATCCATTAACGGAAATTATTTGTAACTTTCGACAAGTAGAACAATGAATAGAACAGGTAGACGGTTGAAATCTTTGTATATATTGCTTCTATATAGTCTAGGAAACATATATGCAAAGCATCCAAACAGTACAATTCGCCAATTTTTTTTGTTCTTCAAGTTTACGTGAACTACGTGCCCCATTGTTAATCCTTTAAAGGAAATTATTTGTAAATATCGACAAGTAGAACAATGAATGGAACAGGTAGACGGTTGAAATCTTTGTATATATTGCTTCTATATAGTCTAGAAACATATATGCAAAGCATCCAAACAGTATCATTCGCCAATTTTTTGTTCTTCAAGTTTAAGTGAACAATGAGCCCCATTGTTAATCCTTTATCGGAAATTATTTGTAACTTTCGACAAGTAGAACAATGAATGGAACAGGTAGACGGTTGAAATCTTTGTATATATTGCTTCTATATAGTCTAAGAAACATATATGCAAAGCATCCAAACAGTACCAGTCGCCAATTTTTTGTTATTCAAGTTTAAGTGAACAACGAGGCCCATTGATAATCATGAAACGGAAATTATTTGTAACTTTCTACAAGTAGAACAATGAATAGTACAGGTAGACGGGTGAAATCTTTCTTTATGTTGCTTCTAAATAGTCTATGAAACATATATGCAAAGTATCCAAACAGTACAATTCGCCAATTTATTGTTCTTCAAGTTTAAGTGAACAATGAGCCCCAATGGTTAATCCTTTACCGGAAATTATTTGTAACTTTCCACAAGAAGAACAATGAATGGAAGAGGTAGACGGTTGAAATCTCTGTATATATTGTTTCTATATAGTCTAAGAAACATATATGCAAAGCATCCAAACAGTACAATTCGCCAATTTTTTTTGTTCTTCAAGTTTACGTGAACTACGTGCCCCATTGTTAATCCTTTAAAGGAAATTATTTGTCAATTTCGACAAGTAGAACAATGAATGGAACAGGTAGACGGTCGAAATCAGTGTATATATTGCTTCTATATTGTCTAAGAAACATACATGCAAAGCATCCAAACAGTACAATTCGCCAATTTTTTGTTCTTCAAGTTTAAGCGAACAACGAGCCCCATTGTTAATGCGTTAAAGGAAATTATTTGTAAATTTCGACAAGTAGAACAATGATTGGAACATGTAGACGGTTGAAATCTTCGTATATATTGCTTCCATATAGTCTAAGAAACATGTACGCAAAGCATCCAAACAGTACCATTCGCCAATTTTTTGTTCTTCAAGTGTAAGTGAACAATGAGCCCCAATGGTTAATCCTTTATCGGAAATTATTTGTAATTTTCGACAAGTAGAACAATGAATGGAACAGGTAGACGGTTGAAATCTTTGTATATATTGCTTCTATATAATCTAAGAAACATATATGCAAAGCATCCAAACAGTACCATTCGCCAATTTTTTGTTCTTCAAGTTTAAGTGAACAACGAGCCCCATTGATAATCATGAAACGGAAATTATTTGTAACTTTCTACAAGTAGAACAATGAATAGAACAGGTCGACGGTTGAAATCTTTGTATATGTTGCTTCTATATAGTCTAAGAAACCTATATGCAAAGCATCTAAACAGTAACAATCACCAATTTTTTGATCTTCAAGTTTAAGTGAACAGCGAGCCCCATTGATAATCATGAAATGGAAATTATTTGTAACTTTCTACAAGTAGAACAATGAATAGTACAGGTAGACGGGTGAAATCTTTCTATATATTGCTTCTAAATAGTCTAAGAATCATATATGCAAAGCATCCAAACAGTACAATTCGCCAATTTTTTGTTCTTTAAGTTTAAGTGAACTACGATCCCCATTGTTAATCCTTTAAAGGAAATTATTTGCAAATTTCGACAAGTAGAACAATGAATGGAACAGGTAGACTGTTGAAATCATTGTATATATTGCTTCTATATAGTCTAAGAAACATATATGCAAAGCATCCAAAAAGTACAATTCGCCCATTTCTTGTTCTTCAAGTTTAAGTGAACTACGAGCCCCATTGTTAATCCTTTATCGGAAATAATTTGTAACTTTCGACAAGTAGAACAATGAATGGAACAGGTAGACGGTTGAGATCTTTGTATATTTTGCTTCTATATAGTCTAAGAAACATATATGCAAAGCATCCAAACTGTACCATTCGCCAATTTTTTGTTCTTCAAGTTTAAGTGAACTACGAGCCCCATTGATAATCATTAAAGGGAAATTATTTATAAGTTTCTATAAGTAGAACAATGATTGGAACACGTAGACGGTTGAAATCTTCGTATATATTGCTTCCATATAGTCTAAGAAACATGTACGCAAAGCATCCAAACAGTACCATTCGCCAATTTTTTGTTCTTCAAGTGTAAGTGAACAATGAGCCCCAATGGTTAATCCTTTATCGGAAATTATTTGTAATTTTCGACAAGTAGAACAATGAATGGAACAGGTAGACGGTTGAAATCTTTGTATATATTGCTTCTATATAATCTAAGAAACATATATGCAAAGCATCCAAACAGTACCATTCGCCAATTTTTTGTTCTTCAAGTTTAAGTGAACAACGAGCCCCATTGATAATCATGAAACGGAAATTATTTGTAACTTTCTACAAGTAGAACAATGAATAGAACAGGTCGACGGTTGAAATCTTTGTATATGTTGCTTCTATATAGTCAAAGAAACCTATATGCAAAGCATCTAAACAGTAACAATCGCCAATTTTTCGATCTTCAAGTTTAAGTGAACAGCGAGCCCCATTGATAATCATGAAATGGAAATTATTTGTAACTTTCTACAAGTAGAACAATGAATAGTACAGGTAGACGGGTGAAATCTTCTATATATTGCTTCTAAATAGTCTAAGAATCATATATGCAAAGCATCCAAACAGTACAATTCGCCAATTTTTTGTTCTTTAAGTTTAAGTGAACTACGATCCCCATTGTTAATCCTTTAAAGGAAATTATTTGCAAATTTCGACAAGTAGAACAATGAATGGAACAGGTAGACTGTTGAAATCATTGTATATATTGCTTCTATATAGTCTAAGAAACATATATGCAAAGCATCCAAAGAGTACAATTAGCCAATTTTTTGTTCTTCAAGGTTAAGTAAACTACGATCCCCATTGTTAATCCCTTAACGGAAATTATTTGTAACTTTCGACAAGTAGAACAATGAATAGAACAGGTAGTCTGTTGAAATCTTTGTATATATTGCTTCCATATAGTATAAGAAACATATATGTAAAGCATCCAAACAGTACAATTCGCCAATTTATTGTTCTTCAAGGTTAAGAGAACAACGAGCCCCATTGTTAATCCTTTAATGGAAATTATTTGTAAATTTCGACAAGTGAACAATGATTGGAACACGTAGACGGTTGAAATCTTTGTATATATTGCTTCTATATAGTCTAAGAAACATATATGCAAAGCATCCAAACAGTACAATTCGCCAATTTTTTTTGTTCTTCAAGTTTACGTGAACTACGAGCCCCATTGTTAATCCTTTAAAGGAAATTATTTGTCAATTTCGATAAGTAGAACAATGAATGGAACAGGTAGACGGTTGAAATCAGTGTATATATTGCTTCTATATTGTCTAAGAAACATACATGCAAAGCATCCAAACAGTACAATTCGCCAATTTTTTGTTCTTCAAGTTTAAGCGAACAACGAGCCCCATTGTTAATCCGTTAAAGGAAATTATTTGTAAATTTCGACAAGTAGAACAATGATTGGAACACGTAGACGGTTAAAATCTTCGTATATATTGCTTCCATATAGTCTAAGAAACATGTACGCAAAGCATCCAAACAGTACCATTCGCCAATTTTTTGTTCTTCAAGTGTAAGTGAACAATGAGCCCCAATGGTTAATCCTTTATCGGAAATTATTTGTAATTTTCGACAAGTAGAACAATGAATGGAACAGGTAGACGGTTGAAATCTTTGTATATATTGCTTCTATATAATCTAAGAAACATATATGCAAAGCATCCAAACAGTACCATTCGCCAATTTTTTGTTCTTCAAGTTTAAGTGAACAACGAGCCCCATTGATAATCATGAAACGGAAATTATTTGTAACTTTCTACAAGTAGAACAATGAATAGAACAGGTCGACGGTTGAAATCTTTGTATATGTTGCTTCTATATAGTCAAAGAAACCTATATGCAAAGCATCTAAACAGTAACAATCGCCAATTTTTCGATCTTCAAGTTTAAGTGAACAGCGAGCCCCATTGATAATCATGAAATGGAAATTATTTGTAACTTTCTACAAGTAGAACAATGAATAGTACAGGTAGACGGGTGAAATCTTTCTATATATTGCTTCTAAATAGTCTAAGAATCATATATGCAAAGCATCCAAACAGTACAATTCGCCAATTTTTTGTTCTTTAAGTTTAAGTGAACTACGATCCCCATTGTTAATCCTTTAAAGGAAATTATTTGCAAATTTCGACAAGTAGAACAATGAATGGAACAGGTAGACTGTTGAAATCATTGTATATATTGCTTCTATATAGTCTAAGAAACATATATGCAAAGCATCCAAAGAGTACAATTCGCCAATTTTTTGTTCTTCAAGGTTAAGTAAACTACGATCCCCATTGTTAATCCCTTAACGGAAATTATTTGTAACTTTCGACAAGTAGAACAATGAATAGAACAGGTAGTCTGTTGAAATCTTTGTATATATTGCTTCCATATAGTATAAGAAACATATATGTAAAGCATCCAAACAGTACAATTCGCCAATTTATTGTTCTTCAAGGTTAAGAGAACAACGAGCCCCATTGTTAATCCTTTAATGGAAATTATTTGTAAATTTCGACAAGTGAACAATGATTGGAACACGTAGACGGTTGAAATCTTTGTATATATTGCTTCTATATAGTCTAAGAAACATATATGCAAAGCATCCAAACAGTACAATTCGCCAATTTTTTTTGTTCTTCAAGTTTACGTGAACTACGAGCCCCATTGTTAATCCTTTAAAGGAAATTATTTGTCAATTTCGATAAGTAGAACAATGAATGGAACAGGTAGACGGTTGAAATCAGTGTATATATTGCTTCTATATTGTCTAAGAAACATACATGCAAAGCATCCAAACAGTACAATTCGCCAATTTTCTGTTCTTCAAGTTTAAGCGAACAACGAGCCCCATTGTTAATCCGTTAAAGGAAATTATTTGTAAATTTCGACAAGTAGAACAATGATTGGAACACGTAGACGGTTGAAATCTTCGTATATATTGCTTCCATATAGTCTAAGAAACATGTACGCAAAGCATCCAAACAGTACCATTCGCCAATTTTTTGTTTTTCAAGTTTAAGTGAACAATGAACCACATTGTTAATCCTTTATCGGTACCGTCTACCTGTTCCATTCATTGTTCTACTTGTCGAAAGTTAAAAATAATTACCGATAAAGGATTAACCATTGGGGCTCAATGGTTCACTTAAACTTGAAGAACAAAAAATTGGCGAATTGTACTGTTTGGATGCTTTGCATATATGTTTCTTAGACTATATGGAAGCAATATATACAAAGATTTCAACCATCTACGTGTTCCAATCATTGTTCTACTTGTAGAAAGTTACAATTAATTTCCGATAAAGGATTAACCATTGGGGCTCATTGTTCACTTAAACTTGAAGAACAGAAAATTGGCGAATTGTACTGTATGGATGCTTTGCATATATGTTTCTTAGACTATATGGAAGCAATATATACACAGATTTCAACCGTCTACGTGTTCCAATCATTGTTCACTTGTCGAAATTTACAAATAATTTCCATTAAAGGATTAACAATGGGGCTCGTTGTTCTCTTAAACTTGAAGAACAATAAATTGGCGAATTGTACTGTTTGGATGCTTTGCATATATGTTTCTTAGACTATATAGAAGCAATATATACAAAGATTTCAACCGTCTACGTGTTCCAATCATTGTTCACTTGTCGAAATTTACAAATAATTTCCATTAAAGGATTAACAATGGGGCTCGTTGTTCTCTTAACCTTGAAGAACAATAAATTGGCGAATTGTACTGTTTGGATGCTTTACATATATGTTTCTTATACTATATGGAAGCAATATATACAAAGATTTCAACAGACTACCTGTTCTATTCATTGTTCTACTTATAGAAACTTATAAATAATTTCCCTTTAATGATTATCAATGGGGCTCGTAGTTCACTTAAACTTGAAGAACAAAAAATTGGCGAATGGTACAGTTTGGATGCTTTGCATATATGTTTCTTAGACTATATAGAAGCAAAATATACAAAGATCTCAACCGTCTACCTGTTCCATTCATTGTTCTACTTGTCGAAAGTTACAAATTATTTCCGATAAAGGATTAACAATGGGGCTCGTAGTTCACTTAAACTTGAAGAACAAGAAATGGGCGAATTGTACTTTTTGGATGCTTTGCATATATGTTTCTTAGACTATATAGAAGCAATATATACAATGATTTCAACAGTCTACCTGTTCCATTCATTGTTCTACTTGTCGAAATTTGCAAATAATTTCCTTTAAAGGATTAACAATGGGGATCGTAGTTCACTTAAACTTAAAGAACAAAAAATTGGCGAATTGTACTGTTTGGATGCTTTGCATATATGATTCTTAGACTATTTAGAAGCAATATATAGAAAGATTTCACCCGTCTACCTGTACTATTCATTGTTCTACTTGTAGAAAGTTACAAATAATTTCCATTTCATGATTATCAATGGGGCTCGCTGTTCACTTAAACTTGAAGATCAAAAAATTGGTGATTGTTACTGTTTAGATGCTTTGCATATAGGTTTCTTAGACTATATAGAAGCAACATATACAAAGATTTCAACCGTCGACCTGTTCTATTCATTGTTCTACTTGTAGAAAGTTACAAATAATTTCCGTTTCATGATTATCAATGGGGCTCGTTGTTCACTTAAACTTGAAGAACAAAAAATTGGCGAATGGTACTGTTTGGATGCTTTGCATATATGTTTCTTAGATTATATAGAAGCAATATATACAAAGATTTCAACCGTCTACCTGTTCCATTCATTGTTCTACTTGTCGAAAATTACAAATAATTTCCGATAAAGGATTAACCATTGGGGCTCATTGTTCACTTACACTTGAAGAACAAAAAATTGGCGAATGGTACTGTTTGGATGCTTTGCGTACATGTTTCTTAGACTATATGGAAGCAATATATACGAAGATTTCAACCGTCTACATGTTCCAATCATTGTTCTACTTGTCGAAATTTACAAATAATTTCCTTTAACGCATTAACAATGGGGCTCGTTGTTCGCTTAAACTTGAAGAACAAAAAATTGGCGAATTGTACTGTTTGGATGCTTTGCATGTATGTTTCTTAGACAATATAGAAGCAATATATACACTGATTTCGACCGTCTACCTGTTCCATTCATTGTTCTACTTGTCGAAATTGACAAATAATTTCCTTTAAAGGATTAACAATGGGGCACGTAGTTCACGTAAACTTGAAGAACAAAAAAAATTGGCGAATTGTACTGTTTGGATGCTTTGCATATATGTTTCTTAGACTATATAGAAACAATATATACAGAGATTTCAACCGTCTACCTCTTCCATTCATTGTTCTTCTTGTGGAAAGTTACAAATAATTTCCGATAAAGGATTAACCATTGGGGCTCATTGTTCACTTAAACTTGAAGAACAATAAATTGGCGAATTGTACTGTTTGGATACTTTGCATATATGTTTCATAGACTATTTAGAAGCAACATAAAGAAAGATTTCACCCGTCTACCTGTACTATTCATTGTTCTACTTGTAGAAAGTTACAAATAATTTCCGTTTCATGATTATCAATGGGCCTCGTTGTTCACTTAAACTTGAATAACAAAAAATTGGCGACTGGTACTGTTTGGATGCTTTGCATATATGTTTCTTAGACTATATAGAAGCAATATATACAAAGATTTCAACCGTCTACCTGTTCCATTCATTGTTCTACTTGTCGAAAGTTACAAATAATTTCCGATAAAGGATTAACAATGGGGCTCATTGTTCACTTAAACTTGAAGAACAAAAAATTGGCGAATGATACTGTTTGGATGCTTTGCATATATGTTTCTAGACTATATAGAAGCAATATATACAAAGATTTCATCCGTCTACCTGTTCCATTCATTGTTCTACTTGTCGATATATACAAATAATTTCCTTTAAAGGATTAACAATGGGGCACGTAGTTCACGTAAACTTGAAGAACAAAAAAAATTGGCGAATTGTACTGTTTGGATGCTTTGCATATATGTTTCCTAGACTATATAGAAGCAATATATACAAAGATTTCAACCGTCTACCTGTTCTATTCATTGTTCTACTTGTCGAAAGTTACAAATAATTTCCGTTAATGGATTAACAATGGGGCTCGTTGTTCACTTAAACTTGAAGAACAATAAATTGGCGAATTGTACTGTTTGGATGCTTTGCATATATGTTTCTTAGACTATATAGAAGCAATAGATACAAAGAATTCAACCGTCTACCTGTTCCATTCATTGTTCTACTTGTCGCAAATTACAAATAATTTCCTTTAAAGGATTAACAATGGGGCTCGTAGTTCACTTAAACTTGAAGAACAAAAAATTGGCGAATTGTACTGTTTAGATGCTTTTCATATAGGTTTCTTAGACTATATAGAAGCAACATATACAAAGATTTCAACCGTCTCCCTGTTCTATTCATTGTTCTACTTGTAGAAAGTTACAATTAATTTCCGTTTCATGATTATCAATGGGATTCGTTGTTCACTTAAACTTGAAGAACAATAAATTGACAAATGGTACTGTTTGGATGCTTTGCATATATGTTTCTTAGACTATATAGAAGCAATATATACAAATATTTCAACCGTCTACCTGTTCCATTCATTGTTCTACTTGTAGAAAGTTACAAATAATTTCCGTTTCATGATTATCAATGGGACTCGTTGTTCACTTAAACTTGAAGAACAATAAATTGACAAATGGTACTGTTTGGATGCTTTGCATATATGTTTCTTAGACTATATAGAAGCAATATATACAAAGATTTCAACCGTCTGCGTGTTCCAATCATTGTTCTACTTGTCGAAATTTACAAATAATTACCTTTAAAGGATTAACAATGGGGCTCGATGTTCACTTAAACTTGAAGAACAAAAAATTGGCGAATTGTACTGTTTAGATGCTTTGCATATAGGTTTCTTAGACTATATAGAAGCAACATATACAAAGATTTCAACCGTCTCCCTGTTCTATTCATTGTTCTACTTGTAGAAAGTTACAAATAATTTCCGTTTCATGATTATCAATGGGACACGTTGTTCACTTAAACTTGAAGAACAATAAATTGACAAATGGTACTGTTTGGATGCTTTGCATATATGTTTCTTAGACTATATAGAAGCAATATATACAAAGATTTCAACCGTCTACCTGTTCCATTCATTGTTCTGCTTGTCGAAAGTTACAAATAATTTCCTTTAAAGGATTAACAATGGGGCTCGTAGTTCACTTAAACTTGAAGAACAAAAAATTGGCGAATTGTACTGTTTGGATGCTTTGCATATATGTTCCTTATACTATATAGAAGCAATATATACAAAGATTTCAACCGTCTAACTGTTCCATTCACTGTTCTACTTGTTGAAATTTACAAATAATTTCCTTTAAAGGATTAACAATGGGGCTCGTAGTTCACTTAAACTTGAAGAACAAAAAATTGGCGACTGGTACTGTTTGGATGCTTTGCATATAGGTTTCTTAGACTATATAGAAGCAACATATACAAACACTTCAACCGTCTACCTGTTCTATTCATTGTTCTTCTTGTCGAAAGTTACAAATAATTTCCGTTTCATGATTATCAATGGGACACGTTGTTCACTTAAACTTGAAGAACAATAAATTGACAAATGGTACTGTTTGGATGCTTTGCATATATGTTTCTTAGACTATATAGAAGCAATATATACAAAGATTTCAACCGTCTACCTGTTCCATTCATTGTTCTACTTGTAGAAAGTTACAAATAATTTCCGTTTCATGATTATCAATGGGACTCGTTGTTCACTTAAACTTGAAGAACAATAAAGTAGCAAATGGTACTGTTTGCATGCTTTGCATATATGATTCTTAGACTATATGGAAGCAATATATACAAAGATTTCAACCGTCTACATGATCCATTCATTGTTCTACTTGTTGAAATTTACAAATAATTTCCTTTAAAGGATTAACAACGGGGCTCGTAGTTCACTTAAACTTGAAGAACAAAAAATTGGCGACTGGTACTGTTTGGATGCTTTGCATATAGGTTTCGTAGACTATATAGAAGCCACATATACAAAGATTTCAACCGTCTACCAGTTCCATTCATTGCTCTACTTGTCGAAAGTTACAAATAATTTCCTTTAAATGATTAACAATGGGGCTCATTGTTCACTTAAACTTGAAGAACAAAAAATTGGCGAATGGTACTGTTTGGATGCTTTGCATATATGTTACTTAGACTATATAGAAGCAATATATACATTGATTTCAACCGTCTACCTGTTCCACTCATTGTTCTACTTGCCGCAAGTTACAAATAATTTCCTTTAAATGATTAACAATGGGGCTCATTGTTCACTTAAACTTGAAGAACAAAAAATTGGCGAATGGTACTGTTTGGATGCTTTGCACATATGTTTCTTAGACTATATAGAAGGAATATATACAAAGAATTCAACCGTCTACCTGTTCCATTCATTGTTCTGCTTGTCGCAAATTACAAATAATTTCCTTTAAAGGATTAACAATGGGGCTCGTAGTTCACTTAAACTTGAAGAACAAAAAATTGGCGAATTGTACTGTTTAGATGCTTTGCATATAGGTTTCTTAGACTATATAGAAGGAATATATACAAAGAATTCAACCGTCTACCTGTTCCATTCATTGTTCTACTTGTCGAAAGTTACAAATAATTTCCGATAACGGATTGACCATTGGGGCTCATTGTTCACTTAAACTTGAAGAACAAAAAATTGGCGAATTGTACTTTTTGGATACTTTGCATATATGTTTCTTATACTATTTAGAAGCAATATAAAGAAAGATTTCACCCGTCTACCGTACTATTCATTGTTATACTTGTAGAAAGTTACAAATAATTCCCATTTCATGATTATCAATGGGGCTCGCTGTTCACTTAAACTTGAAGATCAAAAAATTGGCGATTGTTACTGTTTAGATGCTTTGCATATATGATTCTTAGATTATATAGAAGCAATATATACAAAGATTTCAACCGTCTACCTGTTCCATTCATTGTTCTGCTTGTCGAAAGTTACAAATAATTTCCTTTAAAGAATTAACAATGGGGCTCGTAGTTCACTTAAACTTGAAGAACAAAAAATTGGCGAATGGTACTGTTTGGATGCTTTGCACATATGTTTCTTAGACTATATAGAAGGAATATATACAAAGAATTCAACCGTCTACCTGTTCCATTCATTGTTCTGCTTGTCGCAAATTACAAATAATTTCCTTTAAAGGATTAACAATGGGGCTCGTAGTTCACTTAAACTTGAAGAACAAAAAATTGGCGAATTGTACTGTTTAGATGCTTTGCATATAGGTTTCTTAGACTATATAGAAGCAACATATACAAAGATTTCAACCGTCTACCTGTTCTATTCATTGTTCTACTTGTAGAAAGTTACAATTAATTTCCGTTTCATGATTATCAATGGGACTCGTTGTTCACTTAAACTTGAAGCACAATAAATTGACAAATGGTACTGTTTGGATGCTTTGCATATATGTTTCTTAGACTATATAGAAGCAATATATACAAATATTTCAACCGTCTACCTGTTCCATTCATTGTTCTACTTGTAGAAAGTTACAAATAATTTCCGTTTCATGATTATCAATGGGGCTCGTTGTTCACTTAAACTTGAAGAACAAAAAATTGGCGAATGGTACTGTTTGGATGCTTTGCATATATGTTTCTTAGACTATATGGAAGAAATATATACAAAGATTTCAACCGTCTACCTGTTCCATTCATTGTTCTACTTGTAGAAAGTTACAAATAATTTCCGTTTCATGATTATCAATGGGGCTCGTTGTTCACTTAAACTTGAAGAACAAAAAATTGGCGAATGGTACTGTTTGGATGCTTTGCGTACATGTTTCTTAGACTATATGGAAGCAATATATACAATGATTTCAACCGTCTACCTGTTCCATTCATTGTTCTTCTTGTCGAAATTTACAAATAATTTCCTTTAAAGGGTTATCAATGGGGCTCGTTGTTCACTTAAACTTGAAGAACAAATAATTGGCGAATGGTACTGTTTGGATGCTTTGCATATATGTTTCTTAGACTATATAGAAGCAACATATACAAAGATTTCAACCGTCTACCTGTTCTATTCATTGTTCTACTTTTAGAAAGTTACAAATAATTTCCGTTTCATGATTATCAATGGGGCTCGTTGTTCACTTAAACTTGAAGATCAAATAATTGGCGAATTGTACTGTTTGGATGATTTGCATATATGTTTCTTAGATTATATAGAAGCAATATATACAAATATTTCAACCGTCTACCTGTTCCATTCATTGTTCTACTTGTCGAAAATTACAAATAATTTCCGATAAAGGATTAACCATTGGGACTCATTGTTCACTTAAACTTGAAGACCAAAAAATTGGCGAATGGTACTGTTTGGATGCTTTGCGTACATGTTTCTTAGACTATATGGAAGCAATATATACAAAGATTTCAACCGTGTACGTGTTCCAATCATTGTTCTACTTGTCGAAATTTACAAATAATTTCCTTTAAAGGATTAAAAATGGGGCTCGTTGTTCACTTAAACTTGAAGAACAAAAAATTGGCGAATGGTACTGTTTGGATGCTTTGCTTACATGTTTCTTAGACTATATGGAAGCAATATATACAAAGATTTCAACCGTGTACGTGTTCCAAACATTGTTCTACTTGTCGAAATTTACAAGTAATTTCCTTTAAAGGATTAACAATGGGGCTCGTTGTTCACTTCAACTTGTAGAACAAAAAATTGATGAATGGTACTGTTTGGATGCTTTGCGTACATGTTCCTTAGACTATATGGAAGCAATATATACAAAGATTTCAACCGTCTACGTGTCCCAATCATTGTTCTACTTGTCGAAATTTACAAATAATTTCCTTTAAAGGATTAAAAATAGGGCTCGTTGTTCACTTAAACTTGAAGAACAATAAATTGGCGAATTGTACTGTTTGGATGCTTTGCATATATGTTTCTTAGACTATATAGAAGCAATATATACAAAGATCTCAACCGTCTACCTGTCCCATTCATTGTTCTACTTGTCGAAAGTTACAACTAATTTCCGTTAAGGGATTAACCATTGGGGCTCATTGTTCACTTAAACTTGAAGAACAAAAAATTGGCGAACTGTACTGTTTGGATGCTTTGCATATTTGTTTCTTATACTATATAGAAGCAATATATACAAAGATTTCAACCGTCTACCTGTTCCATCCACAGTTTTACTTGTCGAAATTTACAAATAATTTCCGATAAAGGATTAACAATGGGGCTCATTGTTCACTTAAACTTGAAGATAAAAAAATTGGCGAATGTTACTGTTTAGATGCTTTGCATATATGTTTCTTAGACTATATAGAAGCAATATGTACAAAGATTTCAACCGTCTACCTGTTCCATTCATTGTTCTACTTGTCGAAAGTTACAAATAATTTCCGATAAAGGATTAACAATGGGGCTCATTGTTCACTTAAACTTGAAGAACAAAAAATAGGCGAATGGTACTGTTTGGATGATTTGCATATATGTTTTTTAGACTATATAGAAGCAATATATACAATGATTTCAACCGTCTACCTGTTCCATTCATTGTTCTACTTGTCGAAAGTTACAAATAATTTCCGATAACGGAGTAACCATTGGGGCTCATTGTTCACTTAAACTTGAAGACCAAAAAATTGGCGATTGGTACTGTTTGGATGCTTTGCATATATGTTTCTTAGACTATATACAAGTAATATATACAAAGATTTCAACCGTCTACCTGTTACATTCATTGTTCTACTTGTCGAAATTTACAAATAATTTCCTTTAAAGGATTAAAAATGGGGCTCGTTGTTCACTTAAACTTGAAGAACAATAAATTGGCGAATTGTACTGTTTGGATGCTTTGCATATATGTTTCTTATACTATATAGAAGCAATATATACAAAGATTTCAACCGTCTACCTGTTCCATTCATTGTTCTACTTGTCGAAAGTTACATATAATTTCCGATAAAGGATTAACAATGGGGCTCATTGTTCACTTAAACTTGAAGATCAAAAAATTGGCGAATGTTACTGTTTAGATGCTTTGCATATAGGTTTCTTAGACTATATAGAAGCAACATAAACAAAGATTTAAACCGTCTACCAGTTCCATTCATTGTTCTACTTGTCGAAAGTTACAAATAATTTCCGATAAAGGATTAACAATGGGGCTCATTGTTCACTTAAACCTGAAGAACAAAAAATTGGCGAATGGTACTGTTTGGATGCTTTGCATATATGTTTCTTAGACTATATAGAAGCAATATATACATAGATTTCAAACGTCTACCTGTTCCATTCATTGTTCTACTTGTCGAAAGTTACAAATAATTTCCGATAAAGGATTAACAATGGGGCTCATTGTTCACTTAAACGTGAAGAACAAAAAATTGGCGAATGGTACTGTTTGGATGCTTTGCATATATGTTTCTTAGACTATATAGAAGCAATATATACATTGATTTCAACCGTCTACCTGTTCCATTCATTGTTCTACTTGTCGGAAGTTACAAATAATTTCCGTTAAAGTATTAACAATGGGGCTCGTAGTTCACTTAAACATGAAGATGAAATAATTGGCGAATTGTACTGTTTGGATGCTTTGCATATATGTTTCTTAGATTATATAGAAGCAATATATACAAAGATTTCAACCGTCTACCTGTTCCATTCATTGTTCTACTTGTCGAAAATTACAAATAATTTCCGATAAAGGATTAACCATTGGGGCTCATTGTTCACTAAACTTGAAGAACAAAAAATTGTCGAATTGTACTGTTTGGATGCTTTGCATATATGTAAACGGGAAGCTTATCCCCGTTTAACGAGAACGTATGACTGGCGGAGAGGGGGCAGTCGTAGGTCGGATGCTACGAACGGGGGTAGGGAAAAGATGAGCGCATGGAATGTGTGATCCGGGTGTGTGAGTGTTCCGAAAGTAATTGAGGACTTCAAAAACCAATTTCATAGGTATCCTACCGTAATATTTATTCTATCTATAAGTTATTGTATAATTCCTTTATCGAAGAAACCTAATATAAATAAAATTCATAGGAACATTGGTCTGGAGTCATTTATGAAGAACTAACCTACATATATGTTTCTTAGACTATATAGAAGCAATATATACAAAGATCTCAACCGTCTACCTGTCCCATTCATTGTTCTACTTGTCGAAAGTTACAAATAATTTCCGTTAAGGGATTAACCATTGGGGCTCATTGTTCACTTAAACTTGAAGAACAAAAAATTGGCGAATGGTACTGTTTGGATGCTTTGCATATATGTTTCTTAGATTATATAGAAGCAATATATACAAAGCTTTCAACCGTCTACCTGTTCCATTCATTGTTCTACTTGTCGAAAATTACAAATAATTTCCGATAAAGGATTAACCATTGGGGCTCATTGTTCACTTACACTTGAAGAACAAAAAATTGGCGAATGGTACTGTTTGGATGCATTGCATATATGTTTCTTATACTAAATAGAAGCAATATATACAAAGATTCCAACCGTCTACCTGTTCCTTTCAATGTTCTGCTTGTCGAAATTTACAAATAATTTCCTTTACAGGATTAACAATGGGGCTCGTAGTTCACTTAAACTTGAAGAACAAAAAATTGTCGAATTGTACTTTTTGGGTGCTTTGCATATATGTTTCTTAGACTATTTAGAAGCAATATATAGAAAGATTTCACCCGTCTACCTGTACTATTCATTGTTCTACTTGTAGAAAGTTACAAATAATTTCCATTTCACTATTATCAATGGGGCTCGCTGTTCACTTAAACTTGAATAACAAAAAATTGGCGAATGGTACTGTTTGGATGCTTTGCATATATGTTTCTTAGACTATATGGAAGCAATATATACAAAGATTTCAACCGTCTACGTGTTCCAATCATTGTTCTACTTGTAGAACGTTACAATTAATTTCCGTTAAAGGATTAACAATGGGGCTCGTAGTTCACTTAAACTTGAAGAACAAAAAATTGGCGAATGGTACTGTTTGGATGCTTTGCATATATGTTTCTTCGACTATTTAGAAGCAATATATCGAAAGATTTCACCCGTCTACCTGTACTATTCATTGTTCTGCTTGTCGAAAGTTACAAATAATTTCCGTTAAGGATTAACAATGGGGATCGTAGTTTACTTAAACTTGAAGAACAAAAAATTGGCGAATTGTACTGGTTCTACTCGTGGTTGGCTTACGTCAATCGAGTTAACGAAACTTGGTCTATGTATTTATTAATCTATTGTTGCAATTACTGCTCGAAGGACCACCTCCCATAAGGGAGGAAATATTTAGAGATGTACTGACTCTATCGGTTACTATTTATTTAGTGGTTATGGCAATATTGTGTTTAAGTATATGAAACTATTGAGACGGACTATGAATGGCCCGAATGGCTCATTATGGCACGAATATCACATGATGGCAATATTATGGGCGAACGCTTGCCCTTTTATGTGTTGAGAGACGTCAGTGCACTCCCCACTCTTCCCTTCCTGACCAATCAGGAGGGCCTGATATTTCGTGGATGCACTGACGTCTCCGTTCAAGGGGTTGCGAGAACATCGGCAACATCGCAAATTTCCCGAATCCTACTCCTCCACCTTCGACCAAGTAACGGTTATGAAGGGGAGGTCGGGATGCCCTGGGTCTGAGCGTCTTCTCGGTCTAAGGGTCGCGGTCCGCTCGAAACAATGACACCAGGGACGCTTTGCCGATGTCCCCGGGACCATTGTAAGGCAATCACTATTCAAGTCCATGAACAAAGACGCAAATTAATATACGCTTGCAAGCGAGGATGGTTCATGGATTAGGCCCACCGAAGGCCCGAAGGCAACCTTCAGTGTGCCCCGAAATTAATTAATATTTCGGAAATAGTGGCCTTTGGTGCATACAATGGAACCCGGCATATTGAGGGTGTAAGCCCCAACATGTACTGTTTGGATGCATTGCATATATGTTTCTTATACTATATAGAAGCAATATATACAAAGATTTCAACCGTCTACCTGTTCCTTTCAATGTTCTACTTGTCGAAAGGTACAAATAATTTCCGATAAAGGATTAACAATGGGGCTCATTGTTCACTTAAACTTGAAGAACAAAAAATTGGCGAATGGTACTGTTTGGATGCTTTGCATATATGTTTCTTAGACTATTTAGAAGCAATATATAGAAAGATTTCACCCGTCTACCTGTACTATTCATTGTTCTACTTGTAGAAAGGTACAAATAATTTCCGATAAAGGATTAACAATGGGGCTCGTAGTTCACTTAAACTTGAAGAACAATAAATTGGCGAATGGTACTGTTTGGATGCTTTGCATATATGTTTCTTAGACTATATAGACGCAATATATACAATGATTTCAACCGTCTACCTGTTCCTTTCAATGTTCTGCTTGTCGAAATTTACAAATAATTTCCTTTACAGGATTAACAATGGGGCTCGTAGTTCACTTAAACTTGAAGAACAAAAAATTGTCGAATTGTACTTTTTGGATGCTTTGCATATATGTTTCTTAGACTATTTAGAAGCAATATATAGAAAGATTTCACCCGTCTACCTGTACTATTCATTGTTCTACTTGTAGAAAGTTACAAATAATTTCCATTTCACTATTATCAATGGGTCTCGCTGTTCACTTAAACTTGAAGATCAAAAAATAGGCGATTGTTACTGTTTAGATGCTTTGCATATAGGTTTCTTAGACTATATAGAAGCAATATATACAAAGATTTCAGCCGTCTACCTGTTCCATTCATTGTTCTACTTGTCGAAAGTTACAAATAATTTCCAATAAAGGATTAACCATTGGGGCTCATTGTTCACTTAAACTTGAAGAACAAAAAATTGCCGAATTGTACTGTTTGGATGCTTTGCATATATGTTTCTTAGACTATATAGAAGCAATATATACAAAGATTTCAACCGTCTACCTGTTCCATTCATTGTTCTACTTGTCGAAAATTACAAATAATTTCCGATAAAGGATTAACCATTAGGGCTCATTGTTCACTTAAACTTGAAGACCAAAAAATTTGCGAATGGTAATGTTTGGATGCTTTGCGTACATGTCTCTTAGACTATATGGAAGCAATATATACAAAGATTTCAACCGTCTACGTGTTCCAATCATAGTTCTACTTGTCGAAATTTACAAATAATTTCCGATAAAGGATTAACCATTGGGGCTCATTGTTCACTTAAACTTGAAGAACAAAAAATTGGCGACTGGTACTGTTTGGATGCTTTGCATATATGTTTCTTAGACTATATAGAAGCAATATATAAACATATTTCAACCGTCTACCAGTTCGTTTCATTGTTCTACTTGTCGAAAGTTACAAATAATTTCTTTTAAAGGATTAACAATGGGGCTCATTGTTCACTTAAACTTGAAGAACAAAAAATTGGCGAACTGTACTGTTTGGATGCTTTGCATATATGTTTCTTAGATTATATAGAAGCAATATAAACAAAGATTTCAACCGTCTACCTGTTCCATTCATTGTTCTACTTGTCGAGAATTACAAAAAATTTCCGATAAAGGATTAACCATTGGGGCTCATTGTTCACTTAAACTTGAAGATCAAAAAATTGGCGATTGTTACTGTTTAGATGCTTTGCATAAAGGTTTCTTAGACTATATAGAAGCAATATATACAATGATTTCAACCGTCTACCTGTTCCATTCATTGTTCTACCTGTCGAAAGTTACAAATAATTTCCTTTAAGGGATTAACAATGGGGCTCGTTGTTCACTAAAACTTGAAGAACAAAAAATTGATGAATGGTACGGTTTGGATGCTTTGCATATATGTTTCTTAGACTATATAGAAGCAATATATACATTGATTTCAACCGTCTACCTGTTCCATTCATTGTTCTACTTGTCGCAAGTTACAAATAATTTCCGTTTCATGATTATCAATGGGGCTCGTTGGTCACTTAAACTTGAAGAACAAAATATTGGCGAATGGTACTGTTTGGATGCTTTGCATATATGTTTCTTAGATTATATAGAAGCAATATACACAAAGATTTCAACCGTCTACCTGTTCCATTCATTGTTCTACTTGTCGAAAATTACAAATAATTTCCGATAAAGGATTAACCATTGGGGCTCATTGTTCACTTAAACTTGAAGAACAAAAAATTGGCGAATGGTAATGTTTGGATGCTTTGCGTACAAGTTTCTTAGACTATTTAGAAGCAATATATAGAAAGATTTCACCCGTCTACCTGTACTATTCATTGTTCTACTTGTAGAAAGTTACAAATAATTTCCATTTCATGATTATCAATGGGGCCCGCTGTTCACTTAAACTTGAAGACCAAAAATTGGCGATTGTTACTTTTTAGATGCTTTGCATATAGGTTTCTTAGACTATATAGAAGCAACATATACAAAGATTTCAACCGTCTACCTGTTCTATTCATTGTTCTACTTGTAGAAAGTTACAAATAATTTCCGATAAAGGATTAACAATCGGGCTCATTTTTCACTTAAACTTGAAGAACAAAAAATTAGCGAATGGTACTGTTTGGATGGTTTGCGAACATGTTTCTTAGACTATATGGAAGCAATATATACAAAGATTTCAACCGTTTACGTGTTCCAATCATTGTTCTACTTGTCGAAATTTACAAATAATTTCCTTTAAAGGATTAACAATGGGGCTCGTTGTTCACTTAAACTTGAAGAAGAAAAAAGTGGCGAATGGTACTGTTTGGATGCTTTGCATATATGTTTCCTAGACTATATAGAAGCAATATATACAATGATTTCAACCGTCTACCTGTTCCATTCATTGTTCTACTTGTCGAAATTTACACATAATTTCCTTTAAAGGATTAACAATGGGGCTCGTTGTTCACTTAAACTTGAAGAACAATAAATTGGCGAATTGTACTGTTTGGATGCTTTGCATATATGTTTCTTAGACTATATAGAAGCAATATATACAAAGATTTCAGCCGTCTACCTGTTCCATTCATTGTTCTACTTGTCGAAAGTTACAAATAATTTCCAATAAAGGATTAACCATTGGGGCTCATTGTTCACTTAAACTTGAAGAACAAAAAATTGCCGAATTGTACTGTTTGGATGCTTTGCATATATGTTTCTTAGACTATATAGAAGCAATATATACAAAGATTTCAACCGTCTACCTGTTCCATTCATTGTTCTACTTGTCGAAAATTACAAATAATTTCCGATAAAGGATTAACCATTAGGGCTCATTGTTCACTTAAACTTGAAGACCAAAAAATTTGCGAATGGTAATGTTTGGATGCTTTGCGTACATGTCTCTTAGACTATATGGAAGCAATATATACAAAGATTTCAACCGTCTACGTGTTCCAATCATAGTTCTACTTGTCGAAATTTACAAATAATTTCCGATAAAGGATTAACCATTGGGGCTCATTGTTCACTTAAACTTGAAGAACAAAAAATTGGCGAATGGTACTGTTTGGATGGTTTGCGTACATGTTTCTTAGATTATATGGAAGCAATATATACAAAGATTTCAACCGTCTACGTGTTCCAATCATTGTTCTACTTGTCGAAATTTACAAATAATTTCCTTTAAAGGATTAACAATGGGGCTCGTTGTTCACTTAAACTTGAAGAAGAAAAAAGTGGCGAATGGTACTGTTTGGATGCTTTGCATATATGTTTCCTAGACTATATAGAAGCAATATATACATTGATTTCAACCGTCTACCTGTTCCATTCATTGTTCTACTTGTCGAAAGTTACAAATAATTTCCGTTAAAGTATTAACAATGGGGATCGTAGTTTACTTAAACTTGAAGAACAAGAAATTGGTGAATTGTACTATTTGGATGCTTTGCATATATGTTTCTTAGACTATATAGAAGCAATATATACAATGATTTCAACCGTCTACCTATTCCATTCATTGTTCTACTTGCCGAAAATTACAAATAATTTCCGATAAAGTATTAACCATTGGGGCTGATTGTTCACTTAAACTTGAAGAACAAAAAATTGGCGAATTGTACTGTTCGGATGCTTTGCATATATGTTTCTTAGACTATATAGAAGCAATATATACAATGATTTCAACAGTCTACCTGTTCCATTCATTGTTCTACTTGTCGAAATTTACAAATAATTTCCTTTAAAGGATTAACAATGGGGCTCGTAGTTCACTTAAACTTGAAGAACAAAAAATTGACGAATGGTACTGTTTGGATGCTTTGCATATATGTTTCTTAGACTATATAGAAGCAATATATACATTGATTTCAACCGTCTACCTGTTCCATTCATTGTTCTACTTGTCGCAAGTTACAAATAATTTCCTTTAAAGGATTAACAATGGGGCTCGTAGTTCACTTAAACTTGAAGAACAAAAATTTGGCGAATTGTACTGTTTGGATGCTTTTGCATATTTGTTTCGTAGACTATATAGAAGCAATATATACAAAGATTTCAACCGTCTACCTGTACCATTCATTGTTTTACTTGTCGAAAATTACAAATAATTTCCGATAAAGGATTAACCATTGGGGCTCATTGTTCACTTAAACTTGAAGAACAAAAAATTGGCGAATGGTACTGTTTGGATGCTTTGCGTACAAGTTTCTTAGACTATATGGAAGCAATATATACAAAGATTTCAACCGTCTACCTGTTCCATTCATTGTTCTACTTGTCGAAATTTACAAATAATTTCCTTTAAAGGATTAACAATGGGGCTCGTAGTTCACTTAAACTTGAAGAACAAAAAATTGGCGAATGGTACTGTTTGGCTGCTTTGCATATATGTTTCTTAGACTATATAGAAGCAATATATACAAAGATTTCAGCCGTCTACCTGTTCCATTCATTGTTCTACTTGTCGAAAGTTACAAATAATTTCCAATAAAGGATTAACCATTGGGGCTCATTGTTCACTTAAACTTGAAGAACAAAAAATTGCCGAATTGTACTGTTTGGATGCTTTGCATATATGTTTCTTAGACTATATAGAAGCAATATATACAAAGATTTCAACCGTCTACCTGTTCCATTCATTGTTCTACTTGTCGAAAATTACAAATAATTTCCGATAAAGGATTAACCATTGGGGCTCATTGTTCACTTAAACTTGAAGACCAAAAAATTTGCGAATGGTAATGTTTGGATGCTTTGCGTACATGTCTCTTAGACTATATGGAAGCAATATATACAAAGATTTCAACGGTCTACGTGTTCCAATCATAGTTCTACTTGTCGAAATTTACAAATAATTTCCGATAAAGGATTAACCATTGGGGCTCATTGTTCACTTAAACTTGAAGAACAAAAAATTGGCGAATGGTACTGTTTGGATGGTTTGCGTACATGTTTCTTAGATTATATGGAAGCAATATATACAAAGATTTTAACCGTCTACGTGTTCCAATCATTGTTCTACTTGTCGAAATTTACAAATAATTTCCTTTAAAGGATTAACAATGGGGCTCGTTGTTCACTTAAACTTGAAGAAGAAAAAAGTGGCGAATGGTACTGTTTGGATGCTTTGCATATATGTTTCCTAGACTATATAGAAGCAATATATACATTGATTTCAACCGTCTACCTGTTCCATTCATTGTTCTACTTGTCGAAAGTTACAAATAATTTCCGTTAAAGTATTAACAATGGGGATCGTAGTTTACTTAAACTTGAAGAACAAGAAATTGATGAATTGTACTGTTTGGATGCTTTGCATATATGTTTCTTAGACTATATAGAAGCAATATATACAATGATTTCAACCGTCTACCTATTCCATTCATTGTTCTACTTGCCGAAAATTACAAATAATTTCCGATAAAGTATTAACCATTGGGGCTGATTGTTCACTTAAACTTGAAGAACAAAAAATTGGCGAATTGTACTGTTCGGATGCTTTGCATATATGTTTCTTAGACTATATAGAAGCAATATATACATTGATTTCAACAGTCTACCTGTTCCATTAATTGTTCTACTTGTCGAAATTTACAAATAATTTCCTTTAAAGGTTTAACAATGGGGCTCGAAGTTCACTTAAACTTGAAGAACAAAAAATTGGCGAATGGTACTGTTTGGATGCTTTGCATATATGTTTCTTAGACTATATGGAAGCAATATATACAAAGATTTCAACCGTCTGAGTGTTCCAATCATTGTTCTACTTGTAGAAAGTTACAATTAATTTCCGTTAAAGGATTAACAATGGGGCTCGTAGTTCACATAAACTTGAAGAACAAAAAATTGTCGAATTGTACTGTTTGGATGCTTTGCATATATGTTTCGTAGGCTATATAGAAGCAATATATATAATGATTTCAACCGTCTACCTGTTCTATTCATTGTTCTTCTTGTCGAAAGATAGAAATAATTTCCGTTTCATGATTATCAATGGGCCTCGTTGTTCACTTAAACTTGAAGAACAAAAAATTGGCGACAGGTACTGTTTGGATGATTTGCATATATGTTTCTTAGACTATATAGAAGCAATATATACATTGATTTCAAGCGTCTACCTGTTCGATTCATTGTTCTACTTGTCGGAAGTTACAAATAATTTCCGATAAAGTATTAACAATGGGGCTCGTAGTTCACTTAAACATGAAGATGAAATAATTGGCGAATTGTTCTGTTTGGATGCTTTGCATATATGTTTCTTAGATTATATAGAAGCAATATATACTTAGATTTCAACCGTCTACCTGTTCCATTCATTGTTCTACTTGTCGAAAATTACAAATAATTTCTGATAAAGGATTAACCATTGGGGCTCATTGTTCACTTAAACTTGAAGAACAAAAAATTGTCGAATTGTACCATTTGGATGCTTTGCATATATGTTTCTTAGACTATATAGAAGCAATATATACATTGATTTCAACCGTCTACCTGTTCCATTCATTGTTCTACTTGTCGCAAGTTACAAATAATTTCCGTTAAAGTATTAACAATGGGGCTCGTAGTTCACTTAAACTTGAAGATCAAATAATTGGCGAATTGTACTGTTTGGATGATTTGCATATATGTTTCTTAGACTATATAGAAGCAATATATACAATAATTTCAACCGTCTACCTGTTCCATTCATTGTTCTACTTGTCGAAAGTTACAAATAATTTCCGTTAAGGGAATAACAATGGGGATCGTAGTTTACTTAAACTTGAAGAACAAGAAATTGGCGAATTGTACTGTTTGGATGCTTTGCGTATATGTTTCTTAGACTATATAGAAGCAATATATACAATGATTTCAACCGTCTACCTATTCCATTGATTGTTCTACTTGCCGAAAATTACAAATAATTTCCGATAAAGTATTAACCATTGGGGCTGATTGTTCACTTAAACTTGAAGAACAAAAAATTGGCGAATTGTACTGTTCGGATGCTTTGCATATATGTTTCTTAGACTATATAGAAGCAATATATACAATGATTTCAACAGTCTACCTGTTCCATTCATTGTTCTACTTGTCGAAATTTACAAATAATTTCCTTTAAAGGATTAACAATGGGGCTCGTAGTTCACTTAAACTTGAAGAACAAAAAATTGACGAATGGTACTGTTTGGATGCTTTGCATATATGTTTCTTAGACTATATAGAAGCAATATATACATTGATTTCAACCGTCTACCTGTTCCATTCATTGTTCTACTTGTCGCAAGTTACAAATAATTTCCTTTAAAGGATTAACAATGGGGCTCGTAGTTCACTTAAACTTGAAGAACAAAAATTTGGCGAATTGTACTGTTTGGATGCTTTTGCATATTTGTTTCGTAGACTATATAGAAGCAATATATACAATGATTTCAACCGTCTACATGATCCATTCATTGTTCTACTTGTCGAAATTTACAAATAATTTCCTTTAAAGGATTAACAATGGGGCTCGTAGTTCACTTAAACATGAAGATGAAATAATTGGCGAATTGTACTGTTTGGATGCTTTGCATATATGTTTCTTAGATTATATAGAAGCAATATAAACAAAGATTTCAACCGTCTACCTGTTCCATTCATTGTTCTACTTGTCGAGAATTACAAAAAATTTCCGATAAAGGATTAACCATTGGGGCTCATTGTTCACTTAAACTTGAAGATCAAAAAATTGGCGATTGTTACTGTTTAGATGCTTTGCATAAAGGTTTCTTAGACTATATAGAAGCAATATATACAAAGATTTCAACCGTCTACCTGTTCCATTCATTGTTCTACTTGTCGAAATTTACAAATAATTTCCTTTAAAGGATTAACAATGGGGCTCATTGTTCAATTAAACTTGAAGAACAATAAATTGGCGAATTGTACTGTTAGGATGCTTTGCACGTATGTTTCTTAGACTATATAGAAGCAATATATACAAAGATTTCAACTGTCTACCTGTTCCATTCATTGTTCTACTTGTCGAAATTTACAAATAATTTCCTTTAAAGGATTAACAATGGGGCTCGTAGTTCACTTAAACATGAAGATGAAATAATTGGCGAATTGTACTGTTTGGATGCTTTGCATATATGTTTCTTAGATTATATAGAAGCAATATAAACAAAGATTTCAACCGTCTACCTGTTCCATTCATTGTTCTACTTGTCGAGAATTACAAAAAATTTCCGATAAAGGATTAACCATTGGGGCTCATTGTTCACTTAAACTTGAAGATCAAAAAATTGGCGATTGTTACTGTTTAGATGCTTTGCATAAAGGTTTCTTAGACTATATAGAAGCAATATATACAATGATTTCAACCGTCTACCTGTTCCATTCATTGTTCTACCTGTCGAAAGTTACAAATAATTTCCTTTAAGGGATTAACAATGGGGCTCGTTGTTCACTAAAACTTGAAGAACAAAAAATTGATGAATGGTACGGTTTGGATGCTTTGCATATATGTTTCTTAGACTATATAGAAGCAATATATACATTGATTTCAACCGTCTACCTGTTCCATTCATTGTTCTACTTGTCGCAAGTTACAAATAATTTCCGTTTCATGATTATAAATGGGGCTCGTTGGTCACTTAAACTTGAAGAACAAAATATTGGCGAATGGTACTGTTTGGATGCTTTGCATATATGTTTCTTAGATTATATAGAAGCAATATACACAAAGATTTCAACCGTCTACCTGTTCCATTCATTGTTCTACTTGTCGAAAATTACAAATAATTTCCGATAAAGGATTAACCATTGGGGCTCATTGTTCACTTAAACTTGAAGAACAAAAAATTGGCGAATGGTAATGTTTGGATGCTTTGCGTACAAGTTTCTTAGACTATTTAGAAGCAATATATAGAAAGATTTCACCCGTCTACCTGTACTATTCATTGTTCTACTTGTAGAAAGTTACAAATAATTTCCATTTCATGATTATCAATGGGGCCCGCTGTTCACTTAAACTTGAAGACCAAAAATTGGCGATTGTTACTTTTTAGATGCTTTGCATATAGGTTTCTTAGACTATATAGAAGCAACATATACAAAGATTTCAACCGTCTACCTGTTCTATTCATTGTTCTACTTGTAGAAAGTTACAAATAATTTCCGATAAAGGATTAACAATCGGGCTCATTTTTCACTTAAACTTGAAGAACAAAAAATTAGCGAATGGTACTGTTTGGATGGTTTGCGTACATGTTTCTTAGACTATATGGAAGCAATATATACAAAGATTTCAACCGTTTACGTGTTCCAATCATTGTTCTACTTGTCGAAATTTACAAATAATTTCCTTTAAAGGATTAACAATGGGGCTCGTTGTTCACTTAAACTTGAAGAAGAAAAAAGTGGCGAATGGTACTGTTTGGATGCTTTGCATATATGTTTCCTAGACTATATAGAAGCAATATATACAATGATTTCAACCGTCTACCTGTTCCATTCATTGTTCTACTTGTCGAAATTTACACATAATTTCCTTTAAAGGATTAACAATGGGGCTCGTTGTTCACTTAAACTTGAAGAACAATAAATTGGCGAATTGTACTGTTTGGATGCTTTGCATATATGTTTCTTAGACTATATAGAAGCAATATATACAAAGATTTCAGCCGTCTACCTGTTCCATTCATTGTTCTACTTGTCGAAAGTTACAAATAATTTCCAATAAAGGATTAACCATTGGGGCTCATTGTTCACATAAACTTGAAGAACAAAAAATTGCCGAATTGTACTGTTTGGATGCTTTGCATATATGTTTCTTAGACTATATAGAAGCAATATATACAAAGATTTCAACCGTCTACCTGTTCCATTCATTGTTCTACTTGTCGAAAATTACAAATAATTTCCGATAAAGGATTAACCATTAGGGCTCATTGTTCACTTAAACTTGAAGACCAAAAAATTTGCGAATTGTACTGTTCGGATGGTTTGCGTACATGTCTCTTAGACTATATGGAAGCAATATATACAAAGATTTCAACCGTCTACCTGTTCCATTCATTGTTCTACTTGTCGAAATTTACAAATAATTTCCTTTAAAGGATTAACAATGGGGCTCGTAGTTCACTTAAACTTGAAGAACAAAAAATTGGCGAATGGTACTGTTTGGATGCTTTGCATATATGTTTCTTAGACTATATAGAAGCAATATATACAAAGATTTCAGCCGTCTACCTGTTCCATTCATTGTTCTACTTGTCGAAAGTTACAAATAATTTCCAATAAAGGATTAACCATTGGGGCTCATTGTTCACTTAAACTTGAAGAACAAAAAATTGCCGAATTGTACTGTTTGGATGCTTTGCATATATGTTTCTTAGACTATATAGAAGCAATATATACAAAGATTTCAACCGTCTACCTGTTCCATTCATTGTTCTACTTGTCGAAAATTACAAATAATTTCCGATAAAGGATTAACCATTGGGGCTCATTGTTCACTTAAACTTGAAGACCAAAAAATTTGCGAATGGTAATGTTTGGATGCTTTGCGTACATGTCTCTTAGACTATATGGAAGCAATATATACAAAGATTTCAACGGTCTACGTGTTCCAATCATAGTTCTACTTGTCGAAATTTACAAATAATTTCCGATAAAGGATTAACCATTGGGGCTCATTGTTCACTTAAACTTGAAGAACAAAAAATTGGCGAATGGTACTGTTTGGATGGTTTGCGTACATGTTTCTTAGATTATATGGAAGCAATATATACAAAGATTTTAACCGTCTACGTGTTCCAATCATTGTTCTACTTGTCGAAATTTACAAATAATTTCCTTTAAAGGATTAACAATGGGGCTCGTTGTTCACTTAAACTTGAAGAAGAAAAAAGTGGCGAATGGTACTGTTTGGATGCTTTGCATATATGTTTCCTAGACTATATAGAAGCAATATATACATTGATTTCAACCGTCTACCTGTTCCATTCATTGTTCTACTTGTCGAAAGTTACAAATAATTTCCGTTAAAGTATTAACAATGGGGATCGTAGTTTACTTAAACTTGAAGAACAAGAAATTGGCGAATTGTACTGTTTGGATGCTTTGCATATATGTTTCTTAGACTATATAGAAGCAATATATACAATGATTTCAACCGTCTACCTATTCCATTCATTGTTCTACTTGCCGAAAATTACAAATAATTTCCGATAAAGTATTAACCATTGGGGCTGATTGTTCACTTAAACTTGAAGAACAAAAAATTGGCGAATTGTACTGTTCGGATGCTTTGCATATATGTTTCTTAGACTATATAGAAGCAATATATACATTGATTTCAACAGTCTACCTGTTCCATTAATTGTTCTACTTGTCGAAATTTACAAATAATTTCCTTTAAAGGTTTAACAATGGGGCTCGAAGTTCACTTAAACTTGAAGAACAAAAAATTGGCGAATGGTACTGTTTGGATGCTTTGCATATATGTTTCTTAGACTATATGGAAGCAATATATACAAAGATTTCAACCGTCTGAGTGTTCCAATCATTGTTCTACTTGTAGAAAGTTACAATTAATTTCCGTTAAAGGATTAACAATGGGGCTCGTAGTTCACATAAACTTGAAGAACAAAAAATTGTCGAATTGTACTGTTTGGATGCTTTGCATATATGTTTCGTAGGCTATATAGAAGCAATATATATAATGATTTCAACCGTCTACCTGTTCTATTCATTGTTCTTCTTGTCGAAAGATAGAAATAATTTCCGTTTCATGATTATCAATGGGCCTCGTTGTTCACTTAAACTTGAAGAACAAAAAATTGGCGACAGGTACTGTTTGGATGATTTGCATATATGTTTCTTAGACTATATAGAAGCAATATATACATTGATTTCAAGCGTCTACCTGTTCCATTCATTGTTCTACTTGTCGGAAGTTACAAATAATTTCCGATAAAGTATTAACAATGGGGCTCGTAGTTCACTTAAACATGAAGATGAAATAATTGGCGAATTGTTCTGTTTGGATGCTTTGCATATATGTTTCTTAGATTATATAGAAGCAATATATACTTAGATTTCAACCGTCTACCTGTTCCATTCATTGTTCTACTTGTCGAAAATTACAAATAATTTCTGATAAAGGATTAACCATTGGGGCTCATTGTTCACTTAAACTTGAAGAACAAAAAATTGTCGAATTGTACCATTTGGATGCTTTGCATATATGTTTCTTAGACTATATAGAAGCAATATATACATTGATTTCAACCGTCTACCTGTTCCATTCATTGTTCTACTTGTCGCAAGTTACAAATAATTTCCGTTAAAGTATTAACAATGGGGCTCGTAGTTCACTTAAACTTGAAGATCAAATAATTGGCGAATTGTACTGTTTGGATGATTTGCATATATGTTTCTTAGACTATATAGAAGCAATATATACAATAATTTCAACCGTCTACCTGTTCCATTCATTGTTCTACTTGTCGAAAGTTACAAATAATTTCCGTTAAGGGATTAACAATGGGGATCGTAGTTTACTTAAACTTGAAGAACAAGAAATTGGCGAATTGTACTGTTTGGATGCTTTGCGTATATGTTTCTTAGACTATATAGAAGCAATATATACAATGATTTCAACCGTCTACCTATTCCATTGATTGTTCTACTTGCCGAAAATTACAAATAATTTCCGATAAAGTATTAACCATTGGGGCTGATTGTTCACTTAAACTTGAAGAACAAAAAATTGGCGAATTGTACTGTTCGGATGCTTTGCATATATGTTTCTTAGACTATATAGAAGCAATATATACAATGATTTCAACAGTCTACCTGTTCCATTCATTGTTCTACTTGTCGAAATTTACAAATAATTTCCTTTAAAGGATTAACAATGGGGCTCGTAGTTCACTTAAACTTGAAGAACAAAAAATTGACGAATGGTACTGTTTGGATGCTTTGCATATATGTTTCTTAGACTATATAGAAGCAATATATACATTGATTTCAACCGTCTACCTGTTCCATTCATTGTTCTACTTGTCGCAAGTTACAAATAATTTCCTTTAAAGGATTAACAATGGGGCTCGTAGTTCACTTAAACTTGAAGAACAAAAATTTGGCGAATTGTACTGTTTGGATGCTTTTGCATATTTGTTTCGTAGACTATATAGAAGCAATATATACAATGATTTCAACCGTCTACATGATCCATTCATTGTTCTACTTGTCGAAATTTACAAATAATTTCCTTTAAAGGATTAACAATGGGGCTCGTAGTTCACTTAAACATGAAGATGAAATAATTGGCGAATTGTACTGTTTGGATGCTTTGCATATATGTTTCTTAGATTATATAGAAGCAATATAAACAAAGATTTCAACCGTCTACCTGTTCCATTCATTGTTCTACTTGTCGAGAATTACAAAAAATTTCCGATAAAGGATTAACCATTGGGGCTCATTGTTCACTTAAACTTGAAGATCAAAAAATTGGCGATTGTTACTGTTTAGATGCTTTGCATAAAGGTTTCTTAGACTATATAGAAGCAATATATACAAAGATTTCAACCGTCTACCTGTTCCATTCATTGTTCTACTTGTCGAAATTTACAAATAATTTCCTTTAAAGGATTAACAATGGGGCTCATTGTTCAATTAAACTTGAAGAACAATAAATTGGCGAATTGTACTGTTAGGATGCTTTGCACGTATGTTTCTTAGACTATATAGAAGCAATATATACAAAGATTTCAACTGTCTACCTGTTCCATTCATTGTTCTACTTGTCGAAAGTTACAAATAATTACCGATAAAGGATTAACCATTGGGGCTCATTGTTCACTTAAACTTGAAGAACAAAAAATTTGCGAACTGTACTGTTTGGATGCTTTGCATATATGTTTCTTAGACTATATAGATGCAATATATACATAGATTTCAACCGTCTACCTGTTCCATTCATTGTTTTACTTGTAACAAAAATTACAAATAATTTCCGATAAAGGATTAACCATTGGGGCTCATTGTTCACTTAAACTTGAAGAACAAAAAATTGGCGAATGGTACTGTTTGGATGCTTTGCGTACAAGTTTCTTAGACTATATGGAAGCAATATATACAAAGATTTCAACCGTCTACCTGTTCCATTCATTGTTCTACTTGTCGAAATTTACAAATAATTTCCTTTAAAGGATTAACAATGGGGCTCGTTGTTCACTAAAACTTGAAGAACAAAAAATTGATGAATGGTACGGTTTGGATGCTTTGCATATATGTTTCTTAGACTATATAGAAGCAATATATACATTGATTTCAACCGTCTACCTGTTCCATTCATTGTTCTACTTGTCGCAAGTTACAAATAATTTCCTTTAAAGGATTAACAATGGGGCTCGTAGTTCACTTAAACTTGAAGAACAAAAATTTGGCGAATTGTACTGTTTGGATGCTTTGCATATTTGTTTCGGAGACTATATAGAAGCAATATATACAATGATTTCAACCGTCTACATGATCCATTCATTGTTCTACTTGTCGAAATTTACAAATAATTTCCTTTAAAGGATTAACAATGGGGCTCGTAGTTCACTTAAACATGAAGATGAAATAATTGGCGAATTGTACTGTTTGGATGCTTTTGCATATTTGTGTCGTAGACTATATAGAAGCAATATATACAATGATTTCAACCGTCTACATGATCCATTCATTGTTCTACTTGTCGAAATTTACAAATAATTTCCTTTAAAGGATTAACAATGGGGCTCGTAGTTCACTTAAACATGAAGATGAAATAATTGGCGAATTGTACTGTTTGGATGCTTTGCATATATGTTTCTTAGATTATATAGAAGCAATATAAACAAAGATTTCAACCGTCTACCTGTTCCATTCATTGTTCTACTTGTCGAGAATTACAAAAAATTTCCGATAAAGGATTAACCATTGGGGCTCATTGTTCACTTAAACTTGAAGATCAAAAAATTGGCGATTGTTACTGTTTAGATGCTTTGCATAAAGGTTTCTTAGACTATATAGAAGCAATATATACAATGATTTCAACCGTCTACCTGTTCCATTCATTGTTCTACCTGTCGAAAGTTACAAATAATTTCCTTTAAGGGATTAACAATGGTGCTCGTTGTTCACTAAAACTTGAAGAACAAAAAATTGATGAATGGTACGGTTTGGATGCTTTGCATATATGTTTCTTAGACTATATAGAAGCAATATATACATTGATTTCAACCGTCTACCTGTTCCATTCATTGTTCTACTTGTCGCAAGTTACAAATAATTTCCTTTAAAGGATTAACAATGGGGCTCGTAGTTCACTTAAACTTGAAGAACAAAAATTTGGCGAATTGTACTGTTTGGATGCTTTGCATATTTGTTTCGTAGACTATATAGAAGCAATATATACAATGATTTCAACCGTCTACATGATCCATTCATTGTTCTACTTGTCGAAATTTACAAATAATTTCCTTTAAAGGATTAACAATGGGGCTCGTAGTTCACTTAAACATGAAGATGAAATAATTGGCGAATTATACTGTTTGGATGCTTTGCATATATGTTTCTTAGATTATATAGAAGCAATATATACAATGATTTCAACCGTCTACCTGTTCCATTCATTGTTCTACTTGTCGAAATTTACAAATAATTTCCTTTAAAGGATTAACAATGGGGCTCGTTGTTCACTAAAACTTGAAGAGCAAAAAATTGATGAATGGTACTGTTTGGATGCTTTGCATATATGTTTCTTAGACTATATAGAAGCAATATATACAATGATTTCAACCGTCTACCTATTCCATTCATTGTTCTACTTGCCGAAAATTACAAATAATTTCCGATAAAGTATTAACCATTGGGGCTGATTGTTCACTTAAACTTGAAGAACAAAAAATTGGCGAATTGTACTGTTCGGATGCTTTGCATATATGTTTCTTAGACTATATAGAAGCAATATATACAATGATTTCAACAGTCTACCTGTTCCATTCATTGTTCTACTTGTCGAAATTTACAAATAATTTCCTTTGAAGGATTAACAATGGGGCTCGTAGTTCACTTAAACTTGAAGAACAAAAAATTGGCGAATGGTACTGTTTGGATGCTTTGCGTACATGTTTCTTAGACTATATGGAAGCAATATATACAAAGATTTCAACCGTCTACGTGTTCCAATCATTGTTCTACTTGTCGAAATTTACAAATAATTTCCTTTAAAGGATTAACAATGGGGCTCGTTGTTCACTTAAACTTGAAGAACAAAAAATTGCGAATGGTACTGTTTGGATGCTTTGCATATATGTTTCTTAGACTATATAGAAGCAATATATACATTGATTTCAACCGGCTACCTGTTCCATTCATTGTTCTACTTGTCGAAATTTACAAATAATTTCCGTTAAAGTACTAACAATGGGGCTCGTAGTTCACTTTAACTTGAAGAACAAAAAATTGGCGAATGGGACTGTTTGGATGCTTTGCATATATGTTTCTTAGACTATATAGAAGCAATATATACAAAGATTCAACCGTGTACCTGTTCCATTCATTGTTCTACTTGTCGAAAGTTACAAATAATTTCCGATAAAGGATTAACAATGGGGCTCATTGTTCACTTAAACTTGAACAACAAAAAATTGGCGAATGGTACTATTTGGATGCTTTGCATATATGTTTCTTAGACTATATGGAAGCAATATATACAAAGATTTCAACCGTCTGTGTGTTCCAATCATTGTTCTACTTGTAGAAAGTTACAATTAATTTCCCTTAAAGATTAACAATGGGGCTCGTAGTTCACTTAAACTTGAAGAACAAAAAATTGGCGAATTGTACTGTTTGGAAGCTTTGCATATATGTTTCGTAGGCTATATAGAAGCAGTATATACAATGATTTCAACCGTCTACATGATCCATTCATTGTTCTACTTGTCGAAATTTACAAATAATTTCCTTTAAAGTATTAACAATGGGGCTCGTAGTTCACTTAAACTTGAAGAACAAAAAATTGGCGAATTGTACTGTTTGGATGCTTTGCGTACATGTTTCTTAGACTATATGGAAGCAATATATACAAAGATTTCAACCGTCTACGTGTTCCAATCATTGTTCTACTTGCCGCAAGTTACAAATAATTTCCTTTAAAGTACTAACAATGGGGCTCGTAGTTCACTTAAACTTGAAGATCAAATAATTGACGAATTGTACTGTTTGGACGCTTTGCATATATGTTTCTTAGACTATATAGAAGCAACGTATACAAAGATTTCAACCGTCTACCTGTTCTATTTATTGTTCTACTTGTAGAAAGTTACAAATAATTTCCGTTTCATGATTATCAATGGGGCTCGTTGTTCACTTAAACTTGAAGAACAAAAAATTGGCGAATGGTACTGTTTGGATGCTTTGCATATATGTTTCTTAGATTATATAGAAGCAATATATACAAAAATTTCAACCGTCTACCTGTTCCATTCATTGTTCTACTTGTCGAAAATTACAAATAATTTCCGATAAAGGATTAACCATTGGGGCTCATTGTTCACTTAAACTTGGAGAACAAAAAATTGGCGAATGGTACTGTTTGGATGCTTTGCGTACATGTTTCTTAGACTATATGGAAGCAATATATACAAAGATTTTAACCGTCTACGTGTTCCAATCATTGTTCTACTTGTCGAAATTTACAAATAATTTCCTTTAAAGGATTAACAATGGGGCTCGTTGTTCACTTAAACTTGAAGAACAAAAAAATTGCGAATTGTACTGTTTGGATGCTTTGCATATATGTTTCTTAGACTATATGGAAGCAATATATACAAAGATTTCTACCGTCTACGTGTTCCAATCATTGTTCTACTTGTCGCAAGTTACAAATAATTTCCTTTAAAGTACTAACAATGGGGCTCGTAGTTCACTTAAACTTGAAGATCAAATAATTGACGAATTGTACTGTTTGGACGCTTTGCATATATGTTTCTTAGACTATATAGAAGCAATATATACAAAGATTTCAACCGTCTACCTGTTCCATTCATTGTTCTACTTGTCGAAAGTTACAAATAATTTCCTTTAAAGGATTAACCATTGGGGCTCATTGTTCACTTAAACTTGAAGAACAAAAAATTGGCGAATGGTACTGTTTGGATGCTTTGCGAACATGTTTCTTAGACTATATGGAAGCAATATATACAAAGATTTCAACCGTCTACGTGTTCCAATCATTGTTCACTTGTCGAAATGTACAAATAATTTCCTTTAAAGGATTAACAACGGGGCTAGTTGTGCTCTTAAACTTGAAGAACAATAAATTGGCGAATGGTACTATTTGGATGCTTTGCATATGTGTTTCTTAGACTATTTAGAAGCAATATATAGAAAGATTTCACCCGTATACCTGTACTATTCATTGTTCTACTTGTAGAAAGTTACAAATAATTTCCATTTCATGATTATCAATGGGGCTCGCTGTTCACTTAAACTTGAAGATCAAAAAATTTGCGATTGTTACTGTTTAGATGCTTTGCATATAGGTTTCTTATACTATATAGAAGCAACATATACAAAGATTTCAACCGTCTACCTGTTCCATTCATTGTTCTGCTTGTCGAAAATTACAAATAATTTTCTTTAAACGATTAACAATGGGGCTCGTAGTTCACTTAAACTTGAAGAACAAAAAATTGGCGAATGGTACTGTTTGGATGCTTTGCATATATGTTTCTTAGACTATATAGAAGGAATATATACAAAGAATTCAACCGTCTACCTGTTCCATTCATTGTTCTGCTTGTCGAAAATTACAAATAATTTCCGATAACGGATTGACCATTGGGGCTCATAGTTCACTTAAACATGAAAAAAAAAATTGGCGAATTGTACTGTTTGAATGCTTTGCATATATGTTTCTTAGACTATATAGAAGCAATATATACAAAGATTCAACCGTGTACCTGTTCCATTCATTGTTCTACTTGTCGAAAGTTACAAATAATTTCCGATAAAGGATTAACAATGGGGCTCATTGTTCACTTAAACTTGAACAACAAAAAATTGGCGAATGGTACTGTTTGGATGCTTTGCATATATGTTTCTTAGACTATATAGAAGCAATATATACAAAGATTTCAACCGTCTGTGTGTTCCAATCATTGTTCTACTTGTAGAAAGTTACAATTAATTTCCCTTAAAGATTAACAATGGGGCTCGTAGTTCACTTAAACTTGAAGAACAAAAAATTGGCGAATTGTACTGTTTGGAAGCTTTGCATATATGTTTCGTAGGCTATATAGAAGCAGTATATACAATGATTTCAACCGTCTACATGATCCATTCATTGTTCTACTTGTCGAAATTTACAAATAATTTCCTTTAAAGTATTAACAATGGGGCTCGTAGTTCACTTAAACTTGAAGAACAAAAAATTGGCGAATTGTACTGTTTGGATGCTTTGCGTACATGTTTCTTAGACTATATGGAAGCAATATATACAAAGATTTCAACCGTCTACGTGTTCCAATCATTGTTCTACTTGCCGCAAGTTACAAATAATTTCCTTTAAAGTACTAACAATGGGGCTCGTAGTTCACTTAAACTTGAAGATCAAATAATTGACGAATTGTACTGTTTGGACGCTTTGCATATATGTTTCTTAGACTATATAGAAGCAACGTATACAAAGATTTCAACCGTCTACCTGTTCTATTTATTGTTCTACTTGTAGAAAGTTACAAATAATTTCCGTTTCATGATTATCAATGGGGCTCGTTGTTCACTTAAACTTGAAGAACAAAAAATTGGCGAATGGTACTGTTTGGATGCTTTGCATATATGTTTCTTAGATTATATAGAAGCAATATATACAAAAATTTCAACCGTCTACCTGTTCCATTCATTGTTCTACTTGTCGAAAATTACAAATAATTTCCGATAAAGGATTAACCATTGGGGCTCATTGTTCACTTAAACTTGGAGAACAAAAAATTGGCGAATGGTACTGTTTGGATGCTTTGCGTACATGTTTCTTAGACTATATGGAAGCAATATATACAAAGATTTTAACCGTCTACGTGTTCCAATCATTGTTCTACTTGTCGAAATTTACAAATAATTTCCTTTAAAGGATTAACAATGGGGCTCGTTGTTCACTTAAACTTGAAGAACAAAAAAATTGCGAATTGTACTGTTTGGATGCTTTGCATATATGTTTCTTAGACTATATGGAAGCAATATATACAAAGATTTCTACCGTCTACGTGTTCCAATCATTGTTCTACTTGTCGCAAGTTACAAATAATTTCCTTTAAAGTACTAACAATGGGGCTCGTAGTTCACTTAAACTTGAAGATCAAATAATTGACGAATTGTACTGTTTGGACGCTTTGCATATATGTTTCTTAGACTATATAGAAGCAATATATACAAAGATTTCAACCGTCTACCTGTTCCATTCATTGTTCTACTTGTCGAAAGTTACAAATAATTTCCTTTAAAGGATTAACCATTGGGGCTCATTGTTCACTTAAACTTGAAGAACAAAAAATTGGCGAATGGTACTGTTTGGATGCTTTGCGAACATGTTTCTTAGACTATATGGAAGCAATATATACAAAGATTTCAACCGTCTACGTGTTCCAATCATTGTTCACTTGTCGAAATGTACAAATAATTTCCTTTAAAGGATTAACAACGGGGCTAGTTGTGCTCTTAAACTTGAAGAACAATAAATTGGCGAATGGTACTATTTGGATGCTTTGCATATGTGTTTCTTAGACTATTTAGAAGCAATATATGGAAAGATTTCACCCGTATACCTGTACTATTCATTGTTCTACTTGTAGAAAGTTACAAATAATTTCCATTTCATGATTATCAATGGGGCTCGCTGTTCACTTAAACTTGAAGATCAAAAAATTTGCGATTGTTACTGTTTAGATGCTTTGCATATAGGTTTCTTATACTATATAGAAGCAACATATACAAAGATTTCAACCGTCTACCTGTTCCATTCATTGTTCTGCTTGTCGAAAATTACAAATAATTTTCTTTAAACGATTAACAATGGGGCTCGTAGTTCACTTAAACTTGAAGAACAAAAAATTGGCGAATGGTACTGTTTGGATGCTTTGCATATATGTTTCTTAGACTATATAGAAGGAATATATACAAAGAATTCAACCGTCTACCTGTTCCATTCATTGTTCTGCTTGTCGAAAATTACAAATAATTTCCGATAACGGATTGACCATTGGGGCTCATAGTTCACTTAAACATGAAAAAAAAAATTGGCGAATTGTACTGTTTGAATGCTTTGCATATATGTTTCTTAGACTATATAGAAGCAATATATACAAAGATTTCAACCGTCTACCTGTTCCATTCAATGTTCTACTTGTCGAAATTTACAAATAATTTCCTTTAAAGGATTAACAATGGGGCTCGTAGTTCACTTAAACTTGAAGAACAAAAAATTGGCGAATGGTACTGTTTGGATGCTTTGCATATATGTTTCTTAGACTATATAGAAGCAATATATACAATGATTTCAACCGTCTACCTGATCCATTCATTGTTCTACTTGTCGAAAGTTACAAATAATTTCCGATAACGGATTGACCAATGGGGCTCATTGTTCACTTATACTTGAAGAACAAAAAATTGGCGATTGGTACTGTTTGGATGCTTTGCATATATGTTTCTTAGACTATATAGAAGCAATATATAAAAAGATTTCAACCGTCTACCAGTTCCATTCATTGTTCTACTTGTCGAAAGTTACAAATAATTTCCTTTAAATGATTAACAATGGGGCTCATTGTTCACTTAAACTTGAAGAAAAAAAATTGGCGAATGGTACTGTTTGGATGCTTTGCATATATGTTTCTTAGACTATATAGAAGCAATATATACATTGATTTCAACCGTCTACCTGTTCCACTCATTGTTCTACTCGTCGCAACTTACAAATAATTTCCGTTAAAGTATTAACAATGGGGCTCGTAGTTCACTTAAACTTGAAGAACAAAAAATTGGCGAATGGTACTGTTTGGATGCTTTGAATATAAGTTTCTTAGACTATATAGAAGCAATATATACAATGATTTCAACCGTCTACCTGTTCCATTCATTGTTCTACTTGTCGAAAGTTACAAATAATTTCCGATAACGGATTGACCATTGGGGCTCATTGTTCACTTAAACTTGAAGAACAAAAAATTGGCGAAATGTACTGTTTGGGTGCTTTGCATATATGTTTCTTATACTATATAGAAGCAATATATACAAAGATTTCAACCGTCTACCTGTTCCATTCACTGTTCTTCTTGTCGAAAGTTACAAATAATTTCCGTTAAGGGATTAACTATGGAGATCGTAGTTTACTTAAACTTGAAGAACAAAAAATTGGCGAATTGTACTGTTTGGATGCTTTGCATATATGTTTATTAGACTATATAGAAGCAATATATACAATGTTTTCAACCGTCTACCTATTCCATTCATTGTTCTACTTGCCGAAATTTACAAATAATTTCCTTTAAATGATTAACAATGGGGCTCGTAGTTCACTTAGACTTGAAGAGCAAAAAATTGGCGAATTGTACTGTTTGGATGCTTTGCATATATGTTTCTTAGACTATATAGAAGGAATATATACAAAGAATTCAACCGTCTACCTGTTCCATTCATTGTTCTGCTTGTCGAAAATTACAAATAATTTCCTTTAAAGGATTAACAATGGGGCTCGTAGTTCACTTAAACTTGAAGAACAAAAAATTGGCGAATGGTACTGTTTGGATGCTTTGCATATATGTTTCTTAGATTATATAGAAGCAATATATACAAAGATTTCAACCGTCTACCTGTTCCATTCATTGTTCTACTTGTCGATATTTACAAATAATTTCCTTTAAACGATTAACAATAGGGCTCGTTGTTCACTTAAACTTGAAGAACAATAAATTGGCGAATTGTACTGTATTGGATGTTTTGCATATATATTTCTTAGACTATATAGACGCAATATATACAAGGATTTCAACCGTCTACCTGTTCCATTCATTGTTCTACTTGACGAAAGTTACAAATAATTACCGATAAAGGATTAACCATTGGGGCTCATAGTTCACTTAAACGTGAAAAAAAAAAATTGGCGAATTGTACTGTTTGAATGCTTTGCATATATGTTTCTTAGACTATGTAGAAGCAATATATACAAAGATTTCAACCGTCTACCTGTTCCATTCAATGTTCTACTTGTCGAAATTTACAAATAATTTCCTTTAAAGGATTAACAATGGGGCTCGTAGTTCACTAAAATTTGAAGAACAAAAAATTGGCGAATGGTACGGTTTGGATGCTTTGCATATATGTTTCTTAGACTATATAGAAGCAATATATGCAATGATTTCAACCGTCTACCTGTTCCATTCATTGTTCTACTTGTCGAAAGTCACAAATAATTTCCGATAACGGATTGACCATTGGGGCTCATTGTTCACTTAAACTTGAAGAACAAAAAATTGGCGAATTGTACTGTTTGGATGCTTTGCATATATGTTGCTTATACTATATAGGAGCAATATATACAAGATTTCAACCGTCTACCTGTTCCATTCACTGTTCTGCTTGTCGAAAGTTACAAATAATTTCCGTTAAGGGATTAACAATGGGGATTGTAGTTTACTTAAACTTGAAGAACAAATAATTGGCGAATTGTACTGTTTGGATGCTTTGCATATATGTTTCTTAGACTATATAGAAGCAATATATACAATGTTTTCAACAGGCTACGTGTTCCATTCATTGTTCTACTTGTCGAAATTTACAAATAATTTCCTTTAAAGGGTTATCAATGGGGCTCGCTGTTCACTTAAACTTGAAGGTCAAAAAATTGGCGAATTTTACTGTTTAGATGCTTTGCATATATGTTTCTTAGACTATTTAGAAGCAATATATAGAAAGATTTCACCCGTCTACCTGTACTATTCATTGTTCTACTTGTAGAAAGCTACAAATAATTTCCATTTCATGATTATCAATGGGGCTCGCTGTTCACTTGAACTTGAAGATCAAAAAATTCGCGATTGTTACTGTTTAGATGCTTTGCATATAGGTTTCGTAGACTATATAGAAGCAACATATACAAAGATTTCACCCGTCTACCTGTTCTATTCATTGTTCTTCTTGTCGAAAGTTACAAATAATTTCCGTTTCATGATTATCAATGGGCCTCGTTGTTCACTTAAACTTGAAGAACAAAAAATTGCCGACTGGTATTGTTTGGATGCTTTGCATATAGGTTTCTTAGACTATATAGAAGCAATATATAAAAAGATTTCAACCGTCTACCAGTTCCATTCATTGTTCTACTTGTAGAAAGTTACAAATAATTTCCTTTAAATGATTAACAATGGGGCTCATTGTTCACTTAAACTTGAAGAACAAAAAATTGGCGAATGGTACTGTTTGGATGCTTTGCATATATGTTTCTTAGACTATATAGAAGCAATATATACATTGATTTCAACCGTCTACCTGTTCCACTCATTGTTCTACTTGTAGAAAGTTACAATTAATTTCCCTTAAAGATTAACAATGGGGCTCGTAGTTCACTTAAACTTGAAGAACAAAAAATTGGCGAATTGTACTGTTTGGAAGCTTTGCATATATGTTTCGTAGGCTATATAGAAGCAGTATATACAATGATTTCAACCGTCTACATGATCCATTCATTGTTCTACTTGTCGAAATTTACAAATAATTTCCTTTAAAGTATTAACAATGGGGCTCGTAGTTCACTTAAACTTGAAGAACAAAAAATTGGCGAATTGTACTGTTTGGATGCTTTGCGTACATGTTTCTTAGACTATATGGAAGCAATATATACAAAGATTTCAACCGTCTACGTGTTCCAATCATTGTTCTACTTGCCGCAAGTTACAAATAATTTCCTTTAAAGTACTAACAATGGGGCTCGTAGTTCACTTAAACTTGAAGATCAAATAATTGACGAATTGTACTGTTTGGACGCTTTGCATATATGTTTCTTAGACTATATAGAAGCAACGTATACAAAGATTTCAACCGTCTACCTGTTCTATTTATTGTTCTACTTGTAGAAAGTTACAAATAATTTCCGTTTCATGATTATCAATGGGGCTCGTTGTTCACTTAAACTTGAAGAACAAAAAATTGGCGAATGGTACTGTTTGGATGCTTTGCATATATGTTTCTTAGATTATATAGAAGCAATATATACAAAAATTTCAACCGTCTACCTGTTCCATTCATTGTTCTACTTGTCGAAAATTACAAATAATTTCCGATAAAGGATTAACCATTGGGGCTCATTGTTCACTTAAACTTGGAGAACAAAAAATTGGCGAATGGTACTGTTTGGATGCTTTGCGTACATGTTTCTTAGACTATATGGAAGCAATATATACAAAGATTTTAACCGTCTACGTGTTCCAATCATTGTTCTACTTGTCGAAATTTACAAATAATTTCCTTTAAAGGATTAACAATGGGGCTCGTTGTTCACTTAAACTTGAAGAACAAAAAAATTGCGAATTGTACTGTTTGGATGCTTTGCATATATGTTTCTTAGACTATATGGAAGCAATATATACAAAGATTTCTACCGTCTACGTGTTCCAATCATTGTTCTACTTGTCGCAAGTTACAAATAATTTCCTTTAAAGTACTAACAATGGGGCTCGTAGTTCACTTAAACTTGAAGATCAAATAATTGACGAATTGTACTGTTTGGACGCTTTGCATATATGTTTCTTAGACTATATAGAAGCAATATATACAAAGATTTCAACCGTCTACCTGTTCCATTCATTGTTCTACTTGTCGAAAGTTACAAATAATTTCCTTTAAAGGATTAACCATTGGGGCTCATTGTTCACTTAAACTTGAAGAACAAAAAATTGGCGAATGGTACTGTTTGGATGCTTTGCGAACATGTTTCTTAGACTATATGGAAGCAATATATACAAAGATTTCAACCGTCTACGTGTTCCAATCATTGTTCACTTGTCGAAATGTACAAATAATTTCCTTTAAAGGATTAACAACGGGGCTAGTTGTGCTCTTAAACTTGAAGAACAATAAATTGGCGAATGGTACTATTTGGATGCTTTGCATATGTGTTTCTTAGACTATTTAGAAGCAATATATAGAAAGATTTCACCCGTATACCTGTACTATTCATTGTTCTACTTGTAGAAAGTTACAAATAATTTCCATTTCATGATTATCAATGGGGCTCGCTGTTCACTTAAACTTGAAGATCAAAAAATTTGCGATTGTTACTGTTTAGATGCTTTGCATATAGGTTTCTTATACTATATAGAAGCAACATATACAAAGATTTCAACCGTCTACCTGTTCCATTCATTGTTCTGCTTGTCGAAAATTACAAATAATTTTCTTTAAACGATTAACAATGGGGCTCGTAGTTCACTTAAACTTGAAGAACAAAAAATTGGCGAATGGTACTGTTTGGATGCTTTGCATATATGTTTCTTAGACTATATAGAAGGAATATATACAAAGAATTCAACCGTCTACCTGTTCCATTCATTGTTCTGCTTGTCGAAAATTACAAATAATTTCCGATAACGGATTGACCATTGGGGCTCATAGTTCACTTAAACATGAAAAAAAAATTGGCGAATTGTACTGTTTGAATGCTTTGCATATATGTTTCTTAGACTATATAGAAGCAATATATACAAAGATTTCAACCGTCTACCTGTTCCATTCAATGTTCTACTTGTCGAAATTTACAAATAATTTCCTTTAAAGGATTAACAATGGGGCTCGTAGTTCACTTAAACTTGAAGAACAAAAAATTGGCGAATGGTACTGTTTGGATGCTTTGCATATATGTTTCTTAGACTATATAGAAGCAATATATACAATGATTTCGACCGTCTACCTGATCCATTCATTGTTCTACTTGTCGAAAGTTACAAATAATTTCCGATAACGGATTGACCAATGGGGCTCATTGTTCACTTATACTTGAAGAACAAAAAATTGGCGATTGGTACTGTTTGGATGCTTTGCATATATGTTTCTTAGACTATATAGAAGCAATATATAAAAAGATTTCAACCGTCTACCAGTTCCATTCATTGTTCTACTTGTCGAAAGTTACAAATAATTTCCTTTAAATGATTAACAATGGGGCTCATTGTTCACTTAAACTTGAAGAAAAAAAATTGGCGAATGGTACTGTTTGGATGCTTTGCATATATGTTTATTAGACTATATAGAAGCAATATATACATTGATTTCAACCGTCTACCTGTTCCACTCATTGTTCTACTCGTCGCAACTTACAAATAATTTCCGTTAAAGTATTAACAATGGGGCTCGTAGTTCACTTAAACTTGAAGAACAAAAAATTGGCGAATGGTACTGTTTGGATGCTTTGAATATAAGTTTCTTAGACTATATAGAAGCAATATATACAATGATTTCAACCGTCTACCTGTTCCATTCATTGTTCTACTTGTCGAAAGTTACAAATAATTTCCGATAACGGATTGACCATTGGGGCTCATTGTTCACTTAAACTTGAAGAACAAAAAATTGGCGAAATGTACTGTTTGGGTGCTTTGCATATATGTTTCTTATACTATATAGAAGCAATATATACAAAGATTTCAACCGTCTACCTGTTCCATTCACTGTTCTTCTTGTCGAAAGTTACAAATAATTTCCGTTAAGGGATTAACTATGGAGATCGTAGTTTACTTAAACTTGAAGAACAAAAAATTGGCGAATTGTACTGTTTGGATGCTTTGCATATATGTTTATTAGACTATATAGAAGCAATATATACAATGTTTTCAACCGTCTACCTATTCCATTCATTGTTCTACTTGCCGAAATTTACAAATAATTTCCTTTAAATGATTAACAATGGGGCTCGTAGTTCACTTAGACTTGAAGAGCAAAAAATTGGCGAATTGTACTGTTTGGATGCTTTGCATATATGTTTCTTAGACTATATAGAAGGAATATATACAAAGAATTCAACCGTCTACCTGTTCCATTCATTGTTCTGCTTGTCGAAAATTACAAATAATTTCCTTTAAAGGATTAACAATGGGGCTCGTAGTTCACTTAAACTTGAAGAACAAAAAATTGGCGAATGGTACTGTTTGGATGCTTTGCATATATGTTTCTTAGATTATATAGAAGCAATATATACAAAGATTTCAACCGTCTACCTGTTCCATTCATTGTTCTACTTGTCGATATTTACAAATAATTTCCTTTAAACGATTAACAATAGGGCTCGTTGTTCACTTAAACTTGAAGAACAATAAATTGGCGAATTGTACTGTATTGGATGTTTTGCATATATATTTCTTAGACTATATAGACGCAATATATACAAGGATTTCAACCGTCTACCTGTTCCATTCATTGTTCTACTTGACGAAAGTTACAAATAATTACCGATAAAGGATTAACCATTGGGGCTCATAGTTCACTTAAACGTGAAAAAAAAAAATTGGCGAATTGTACTGTTTGAATGCTTTGCATATATGTTTCTTAGACTATATAGAAGCAATATATACAAAGATTTCAACCGTCTACCTGTTCCATTCAATGTTCTACTTGTCGAAATTTACAAATAATTTCCTTTAAAGGATTAACAATGGGGCTCGTAGTTCACTAAAATTTGAAGAACAAAAAATTGGCGAATGGTACGGTTTGGATGCTTTGCATATATGTTTCTTAGACTATATAGAAGCAATATATGCAATGATTTCAACCGTCTACCTGTTCCATTCATTGTTCTACTTGTCGAAAGTTACAAATAATTTCCGATAACGGATTGACCATTGGGGCTCATTGTTCACTTAAACTTGAAGAACAAAAAATTGGCGAATTGTACTGTTTGGATGCTTTGCATATATGTTGCTTATACTATATAGGAGCAATATATACAAGATTTCAACCGTCTACCTGTTCCATTCACTGTTCTGCTTGTCGAAAGTTACAAATAATTTCCGTTAAGGGATTAACAATGGGGATTGTAGTTTACTTAAACTTGAAGAACAAATAATTGGCGAATTGTACTGTTTGGATGCTTTGCATATATGTTTCTTAGACTATATAGAAGCAATATATACAATGTTTTCAACAGGCTACGTGTTCCATTCATTGTTCTACTTGTCGAAATTTACAAATAATTTCCTTTAAAGGGTTATCAATGGGGCTCGCTGTTCACTTAAACTTGAAGGTCAAAAAATTGGCGAATTTTACTGTTTAGATGCTTTGCATATATGTTTCTTAGACTATTTAGAAGCAATATATAGAAAGATTTCACCCGTCTACCTGTACTATTCATTGTTCTACTTGTAGAAAGCTACAAATAATTTCCATTTCATGATTATCAATGGGGCTCGCTGTTCACTTGAACTTGAAGATCAAAAAATTCGCGATTGTTACTGTTTAGATGCTTTGCATATAGGTTTCGTAGACTATATAGAAGCAACATATACAAAGATTTCACCCGTCTACCTGTTCTATTCATTGTTCTTCTTGTCGAAAGTTACAAATAATTTCCGTTTCATGATTATCAATGGGCCTCGTTGTTCACTTAAACTTGAAGAACAAAAAATTGCCGACTGGTATTGTTTGGATGCTTTGCATATAGGTTTCTTAGACTATATAGAAGCAATATATAAAAAGATTTCAACCGTCTACCAGTTCCATTCATTGTTCTACTTGTAGAAAGTTACAAATAATTTCCTTTAAATGATTAACAATGGGGCTCATTGTTCACTTAAACTTGAAGAACAAAAAATTGGCGAATGGTACTGTTTGGATGCTTTGCATATATGTTTCTTAGACTATATAGAAGCAATATATACATTGATTTCAACCGTCTACCTGTTCCACTCATTGTTCTACTTGTCGAAACTTACAAATAATTTCCGTTAAAGTATTAACAATGGGGCTCGTAGTTCACTTAAACTTGAAGAACAAAAAATTGGCGAATGGTACTGTTTGGGTGCTTTGCATATATGTTTCTTAGACTATATAGAAGCAATATATACATTGATTTCAACCGTCTACCTGTTCCACTCATTGTTCTACTTGTCGCAAGTTACAAATAATTTCCGTTAAAGTATTAACAATGGGGCTCGTAGTTCACTTAAACTTGAAGAACAAAAAATTGGCGAATGGTACTGTTTGGATGCTTTGCATATATGTTTCTTAGACTATATAGAAGCAATATATACAATGATTTCAACCGTCTACCTGTTCCATTCATTGTTCTACTTGTCGAAAGTTACAAATAATTTCCGATAACGGATTGACCAATGGGGCTCATTGTTCACTTATACTTGAAGAACAAAAAATTGGCGAATGGTACTGTTTGGATGCTTTGCATATATGTTTCTTAGACTATATAGAAGCAATATATAAAAAGATTTCAACCGTCTACCAGTTCCATTCATTGTTCTACTTGTCGAAAGTTACAAATAATTTCCTTTAAATGATTAACAATGGGGCTCATTGTTCACTTAAACTTGAAGAACAAAAAATTGGCGAATGGTACTGTTTGGATGCTTTGCATATATGTTTCTTAGACTATATAGAAGCAATATATACATTGATTTCAACCGTCTACCTGTTCCACTCATTGTTCTACTTGTCGAAACTTACAAATAATTTCCGTTAAAGTATTAACAATGGGGCTCGTAGTTCACTTAAACTTGAAGAACAAAAAATTGGCGAATGGTACTGTTTGGGTGCTTTGCATATATGTTTCTTAGACTATATAGAAGCAATATATACATTGATTTCAACCGTCTACCTGTTCCACTCATTGTTCTACTTGTCGCAAGTTACAAATAATTTCCGTTAAAGTATTAACAATGGGGCTCGTAGTTCACTTAAACTTGAAGAACAAAAAATTGGCGAATGGTACTGTTTGGATGCTTTGCATATATGTTTCTTAGACTATATAGAAGCAATATATACAATGATTTCAACCGTCTACCTGTTCCATTCATTGTTCTACTTGTCGAAAGTTACAAATAATTTCCGATAACGGATTGACCAATGGGGCTCATTGTTCACTTATACTTGAAGAACAAAAAATTGGCGAATGGTACTGTTTGGATGCTTTGCATATATGTTTCTTAGACTATATAGAAGCAATATATAAAAAGATTTCAACCGTCTACCAGTTCCATTCATTGTTCTACTTGTCGAAAGTTACAAATAATTTCCTTTAAATGATTAACAATGGGGCTCATTCTTCACTTAAACTTGAAGAACAAAAAATTGGCGAATGGTACTGTTTGGATGCTTTGCACATATGTTTCTTAGATTATATAGAAGCAATATATACAAAGATTTCAACCGTCTACCTGTTCCATTCATTGTTCTGCTTGTCGAAAATTACAAATAATTTCCGATAACGGATTGACCATTGGGGCTCGAAGTTCACTTAAACTTGAAGAACAAAAAATTGGCGAATGGTACTATTTGGATGCTTTGAATATATGTTTCTTAGACTATATAGAAGCAATATATACAAAGATTTCAACAGTCTACCTGTACCATTCATTGTTCTGCTTGTCGAAAGTTACAAATAATTTCCTTTAAAGGATTAACAATGGGGCTCGTAGTTCACTTAAACTTGAAGAACAAAAAATTGGCGAATGGTACTGTTTGGATGCTTTGCATATATGTTTCTTAGACTATATAGAAGCAATATATACAAATGATTTCAACCGTCTACCTGTTCCATTCATTGTTCTACTTGTCGAAAGATACAAATAATTTCCGATAAAGGATTAACAATGGGGCTCATTGTTCACTTAAACTTGAAGAACAAAAAATTGGCGAATGGTACTGTTTGGATGCTTTGCATATATGTTTCTTATTCTATGTGGAAGCAATATATACAAAGATTTCAACCGTCTACGTGTTCCAATCATTGTTCTACTTGTAGATACTTAGAATTAATTTCCGTTAAAGGATTAACAATGGGGCTCTTAGTTCACTTAAACTTGAAGAACAAAAAATTGGCGAATTGTACTGTTTGGATGCTTTGCATATATATTTCGTAGACTATATAGAAGCAATATATACAATGATTTCAACCGTCTACATGATCCATTCATTGTTCTACTTGTCGAAATTTAAAAATAATTTCCTTTAAGGATTAACAATGGGGCTCGTAGTTCACTTAAACTTGAAGAACAAAAAATTGGCGAATTGTACTGTTTGGATGCTTAGCATATATGTTTCTTAGACTATTTAGAAGTAATATATAGAAAGATTTCACCCGTCTACCTGTACTATTCATTGTTCTACTTGTAGAAAGTTACAAATAATTTCCATTTCATGATTATCAATGGGGCTCGATGTTCACTTAAACTTGAAGATCAAAAAATTGGCGATTGTTACTGTTTAGATGCTTTGCATATAGGTTTCTTAGAATATATAGACGCAACATATACAAAGATTTCAACCGTCTACCTGTTCTATTCATTGTTCTACTTGTACAAAGTTACAAATAATTTCCGTTTCATGATTATCAATGGGGCTCGTTGTTCACTTAAATTTGAAGAACAAAAAATTGGCGAATGGTTCTGTTTGGATGCTTTGCATATATGTTTCTTAGATTATATAGAAGCAATATATACAAAGATTTCAACCGTCTACGTGTTCCAATCATTGTTCTACTTTTCGAAATTTACAAATAATTTCCTTTAAAGGATTAACAATGCGGCTCGTTGTTCACTTAAACTTGAAGAACAAAAAATTGGCGAATGGTACTGTTTGGATGCTTTGCATATATGTTTCTTAGACTATATAGAAGCAATATATACATTGATTTCAACCGTCTACCTGTTCCATTCATTGTTCTACTTGTCGCAAGTTACAAATAATTTCCGTTAAAGTATTAACAATGGGGCTCGTAGTTCACTTAAACTTGAAGATCAAATAATTGGCGGATTGTACTGCTTGGATGATCTGCAGATATGTTTCTTAGACTATATAGAAGCAATATATACAATGATTTCAACCGTCTACCTGTTCCATTCATTGTTCTACTTGTCGAAAGTTACAAATAATTTCCGTTAAGGGATTAACAATGGGGATCGTAGTTTACTTAAACTTGAAGAACAAAAAATTGGCGAATGGTACTGTTTGGATGCTTTGCGTACATGTTTCTTAGACTATATGGAAGCAATATATACAAAGATTTCAACCGTCTACGTGTTCCAATCATTGTTCTACTTGTCGAAATTTACAAATAATTTCCTTTAAAGGATTAACAATGGGGCTCGTTGTTCACTTAAACTTGAAGAACAAAAAATTGCGAATGATACTGTTTGGATGCTTTGCATATATGTTTCTTAGACTATATAGAAGCAATATATACATTGATTTCAACCGGCTACCTGTTCCATTCATTGTTCTACTTGTCGCAAGTTACAAATAATTTCCGTTAAAGTATTAACAATGGGGCTCGTAGTTCACTTAAACTTGAAGAACAGAAAATTGGCGAATGGTGCTGTTTGGATGCTTTGCTTATATGTTTCTTAGACTATTTAGAAGCAATATATAGAAAGATTACACCCGTCTACCTGTACTATTCATTGTTCTACTTGTAGAAAGTTACAAATAATTTCCATTTCATGATTATCAATGGGGCTCGCTGTTCACTTAAACTTGAAGATCAAAAAATTGGCGATTGTTACTGTTTAGATGCTTTGCATATAGGTTTCTTAGACTATATAGAAGCAACGTATACAAAGATTTCAACCGTCTACCTGTTCTATTCATTGTTCTACTTGTAGAAAGTTACAAATAATTTCCGTTTCATGATTATCAATGGGGCTCGTTGTTCACTTAAACTTGAAGAACAAAAAATTGGCGAATGGTACTGTTTGGATGCTTTGAATATAAGTTTCTTAGACTATATAGAAGCAATATATACAATGATTTCAAACGTCAACCTGTTCCATTCCTTGTTCTACTTGTCGAAAGTTACAAATAATTTCCGATAACGGATTGACCATTGGGGCTCATTGTTCACTTAAACTTGAAGAACAAAAAATTGGAGAAATGTACTGTTTGGGTGCTTTGCATATATGTTTCTTATACTATATAGAAGCAATATATACAAAGATTTCAACCGTCTACCTGTTCCATTCACTGTTCTTCTTGTCGAAAGTTACAAATAATTTCCGTTAAGGGATTAACTATGGAGATCGTAGTTTACTTAAACTTGAAGAGCAAAAAATTGGCGAATTGTACTGTTTGGACGCTTTACATATATGTTTCTTGGACTATATAGAAGCAATATATACAATGATTTCAACAGTCTACCTGTTCCATTCATTGTTCTACTTGTCGAAATTTACAAACAATTTCCGATAAAGGATTAACAATGGGGCTCATTGTTCACTTATACTTGAAGAACAAAAAATTGGCGAATGGTACTGTTTGGATGCTTTGCATATATGTTTCTTAGACTATATAGAAGCAATATATAAAAAGATTTCAACCGTCTACCAGTTCCATTCATTGTTCTACTTGTCGAAAGTTACAAATAATTTCCTTTAAATGATTAACAATGGGGCTCATTGTTCACTTAAACTTGAAGAACAAAAAATTGGCGAATGGTACTGTTTGGATGCTTTGCATATATGTTTCTTAGTTTATATAGAAGCAATATATACAAAGATTTCAACCGTCTACCTGTTCCATTCATTGTTCTGCTTGTCGAAAATTACAAATAATTTCCTTTAAAGGATTAACAATGGGGCTCGAAGTTCACTTAAACTTGAAGAACAAAAAATTGGCGAATTGTACTGTTTGGATGCTTTGCATATATGTTTCTTAGACTATATAGAAGGAATATATACAAAGAATTCAACCGTCAACCTGTTCCATTCATTGTTCTGCTTGTCGAAAATTACAAATAATTTCCTTTAAAGGATTAACAATGGGGCTCGTAGTTCACTTAAACTTGAAGAACAAAAAATTGGCGAATGGTACTGTTTGGATGCTTTGCATATATGTTTCTTAGACTATATAGAAGCAATATATACAAAGATTTCAACCGTCTACCTGTTCCATTCAATGTTCTACTTGTCGAAATTTACAAATAATTTCCTTTAAAGGATTAACAATGGGGCTCGTAGTTCACTTAAACTTGAAGAACAAAAAATTGGCGAATGGTACTGTTTGGATGCTTTGCATATATGTTTCTTAGACTATATAGAAGCAATATATACAATGATTTCAACCGTCTACCTGTTCCATTCATTGTTCTACTTGTCGAAAGTTACAAATAATTTCCGATAACGGATTGACCATTGGGGCTCATTGTTCACTTAAACTTGAAGAACAAAAAATTGGCGAATTGTACTGTTTGGATGCTTTGCATATATGTTTCTTATACTATATAGGAGCAATATATACAAGATTTCAACCGTCTACCTGTTCCATTCACTGTTCTGCTTGTCGAAAGTTACAAATAATTTCCGTTAAGGGATTAACAATGGGGATTGTCGTTTACTTAAACTTGAAGAACAAAAAATTGGCGAATTGTACTGTTTGGATGCTTTGCATATATATTTCGCAGACTATATAGAAGCAATATATACAATGATTTCAACCGTCTACATGATCCATTCATTGTTCTACTTGTAGATACTTAGAATTAATTTCCGTTAAAGGATTAACAATGGGGCTCTTAGTTCACTTAAACTTGAAGAACAAAAAATTGGCGAATTGTACTGTTTGGATGCTTTGCATATATATTTCGCAGACTATATAGAAGCAATATATACAATGATTTCAACCGTCTACCTGTTCCATTCATTGTTCTACTTGTCGAGAATTACAAAAAATTTCCGATAAAGGATTAACCATTGGGGCTCATTGTTCACTTAAACTTGAAGATCAAAAAATTGGCGATTGTTACTGTTTAGATGCTTTGCATAAAGGTTTCTTAGACTATATAGAAGCAATATCTACAATGATTTCAACCGTCTACCTGTTCCATTCATTGTTCTACTTGACGAAAGTTACAAATAATTACCGATAAAGGATTAACCAGTGGGGCTCATAGTTCACTTAAACATGAAAAAAAAAATTGGCGAATTGTACTGTTTGAATGCTTTGCATATATGTTTCTTAGACTATATAGAAGCAATATATACAAAGATTTCAACCGTCTACCTGTTCCATTCAATGTTCTACTTGTCGAAATTTACAAATAATTTCCTTTAAAGGATTAACAATGGGGCTCGTAGTTCACTTAAACTTGAAGAACAAAAAATTGGCGAATGGTACTGTTTGGATGCTTTGCATATATGTTTCTTAGACTATATAGAAGCAATATATACAATGATTTCAACCGTCTACCTGTTCCATTCATTGTTCTACTTGTCGAAAGTTACAAATAATTTCCGATAACGGATTGACCATTGGGGCTCATTGTTCACTTAAACTTGAAGAACAAAAAATTGGCGAATTGTACTGTTTGGATGCTTTGCATATATGTTTCTTATACTATATAGGAGCAATATATACAAGATTTCAACCGTCTACCTGTTCCATTCACTGTTCTGCTTGTCGAAAGTTACAAATAATTTCCGTTAAGGGATTAACAATGGGGATTGTCGTTTACTTAAACTTGAAGAACAAAAAATTGGCGAATTGTACTGTTTGGATGCTTTGCATATATGTTTCTTATACTATATAGAAGCAATATATACATTGATTTCAACCGTCTACCTGTTCCATTCATTGTTCTACTTGTCGAAAGTTACAAATAATTTCCGTTAAGGGATTAACAATGGGGATCGTAGTTTACTTAAACTTGAAGAACAAGAAATTGGCGAATTGTACTGTTTGGATGCTTTGCATATATGTTTCTTAGACTATATAGAAGCAATATATACAATGATTTCAACCGTCTACCTATTACATTCATTGTTCTACTTCCCGAAATTTACAAATAATTTCCTTTAAAGGATTAACAATGGGGCTCGTAGTTCACTTAAACTTGAAGAACAAAAAATTGGCGAATGGTACTATTTGGATGCTTTGAATATATGTTTCTTAGACTATATAGAAGCAATATATACAAAGATTTCAACCGTCTACCTGTACCATTCATTGTTCTGCTTGTCGAAATTTACAAATAATTTCCTTTAAAGGATTAACAATGGGGCTCGTAGTTCACTTAAACTTGAAGAACAAAAAATTGGCGAATGGTACTGTTTGGATGCTTTGCATATATGTTTCTTAGACTATATAGAAGCAATATATACAAATGATTTCAACCGTCTACCTGTTCCATTCATTGTTCTGCTTGTCGAAAGTTACAAATAATTTCCGTTAAGGGATTAACAATGGGGATTGTAGTTTACTTAAACTTGAAGAACAACAAATTGGCGAATGGTACTGTTTGGATGCTTTGCATACATGTTTCTTAGACTATATAGAAGCAATATATACAAATGATTTCAACCGTCTACCTGTACCATTCATTGTTCTGCTTGTCGAAAGTTACAAATAATTTCCTTTAAAGGATTAACAATGGGGCTCGTAGTTCACTTAAACTTGAAGAACAAAAAATTGGCGAATGGTACTGTTTGGATGCTTTGCATATATGTTTCTTAGACTATATAGAAGCAATATATACAATGATTTCAACCGTCTACCTGTTCCATTCATTGTTCTACCTGTCGAAAGTTACAAATAATTTCCTTTAAGGGATTAACAATGGTGCTCGTTGTTCACTAAAACTTGAAGAACAAAAAATTGATGAATGGTACGGTTTGGATGCTTTGCATATATGTTTCTTAGACTATATAGAAGCAATATATACATTGATTTCAACCGTCTACCTGTTCCATTCATTGTTCTGCTTGTCGAAAATTACAAATAATTTCCTTTAAAGGATTAACAATGGGGCTCGAAGTTCACTTAAACTTGAAGAACAAAAAATTGGCGAATGGTACTGTTTGGATGCTTTGCATATATGTTTCTTAGACTATATAGAAGCAATATATACAAATGATTTCAACCGTCTACCTGTTCCATTCATTGTTCTACTTGTCGAAAGATACAAATAATTTCCGATAAAGGATTAACAATGGGGCTCATTGTTCACTTAAACTTGAAGAACAAAAAATTGGCGAATGGTACTGTTTGGATGCTTTGCATATATGTTTCTTATTCTATGTGGAAGCAATATATACAAAGATTTCAACCGTCTACGTGTTCCAATCATTGTTCTACTTGTAGATACTTAGAATTAATTTCCGTTAAAGGATTAACAATGGGGCTCGTAGTTCACTTAAACATGAAGATGAAATAATTGGCGAATTGTACTGTTTGGATGCTTTTGCATATTTGTGTCGTAGACTATATAGAAGCAATATATACAATGATTTCAACCGTCTACATGATCCATTCATTGTTCTACTTGTCGAAATTTACAAATAATTTCCTTTAAAGGATTAACAATGGGGCTCGTAGTTCACTTAAACATGAAGATGAAATAATTGGCGAATTGTACTGTTTGGATGCTTAGCATATATGTTTCTTAGACTATTTAGAAGTAATATATACAATGATTTCAACCGTCTACATGATCCATTCATTGTTCTACTTGTCGAAATTTACAAATAATTTCCTTTAAAGGATTAACAATGGGGCTCGTAGTTCACTTAAACATGAAGATGAAATAATTGGCGAATTGTACTGTTTGGATGCTTTGCATATATGTTTCTTAGATTATATAGAAGCAATATAAACAAAGATTTCAACCGTCTACCTGTTCCATTCATTGTTCTACTTGTCGAGAATTACAAAAAATTTCCGATAAAGGATTAACCATTGGGGCTCATTGTTCACTTAAACTTGAAGATCAAAAAATTGGCGATTGTTACTGTTTAGATGCTTTGCATAAAGGTTTCTTAGACTATATAGAAGCAATATATACAATGATTTCAACCGTCTACCTGTTCCATTCATTGTTCTACCTGTCGAAAGTTACAAATAATTTCCTTTAAGGGATTAACAATGGTGCTCGTTGTTCACTAAAACTTGAAGAACAAAAAATTGATGAATGGTACGGTTTGGATGCTTTGCATATATGTTTCTTAGACTATATAGAAGCAATATATACATTGATTTCAACCGTCTACCTGTTCCATTCATTGTTCTGCTTGTCGAAAATTACAAATAATTTCCTTTAAAGGATTAACAATGGGGCTCGAAGTTCACTTAAACTTGAAGAACAAAAAATTGGCGAATGGTACTGTTTGGGTGCTTTGCATATATGTTTCTTAGACTATATAGAAGCAATATATACATTGATTTCAACCGTCTACCTGTTCCACTCATTGTTCTACTTGTCGCAAGTTACAAATAATTTCCGTTAAAGTATTAACAATGGGGCTCGTAGTTCACTTAAACTTGAAGAACAAAAAATTGGCGAATGGTACTGTTTGGATGCTTTGCATATATGTTTCTTAGACTATATAGAAGCAATATATACAATGATTTCAACCGTCTACCTGTTCCATTCATTGTTCTACTTGTCGAAAGTTACAAATAATTTCCGATAACGGATTGACCAATGGGGCTCATTGTTCACTTATACTTGAAGAACAAAAAATTGGCGAATGGTACCGTTTGGATGCTTTGCATATATGTTTCTTAGACTATATAGAAGCAATATATAAAAAGATTTCAACCGTCTACCAGTTCCATTCATTGTTCTACTTGTCGAAAGTTGCAAATAATTTCCGTTAAGGGATTAACAATGGGGCTCGTAGTTCACTTAAACTTGAAGAACAAAAAACTGGCGAATGGTACTATTTGGATGCTTTGAATATATGTTTCTTAGACTATATAGAAGCAATATATACAAAGATTTCAACCGTCTACCTGTACCATTCATTGTTCTGCTTGTCGAAAGTTACAAATAATTTCCTTTAAAGGATTAACAATGGGGCTCGTAGTTCACTTAAACTTGAAGAACAAAAAATTGGCGAATGGTACTGTTTGGATGCTTTGCATACATGTTTCTTAGACTATATAGAAGCAATATATACAAATGATTTCAACCGTCTACCTGTAACATTCATTGTTCTGCTTGTCGAAAGTTACAAATAATTTCCTTTAAAGGATTAACAATGGGGCTCGTAGTTCACTTAAACTTGAAGAACAAAAAATTGGCGAATGGTACTGTTTGGATGCTTTGCATATATGTTTCTTAGACTATATAGAAGCAATATATACAAAGATTTCAACCGTCTACCTGTTCCATTCAGTGTTCTACTTGTCGAAATTTACAAATAATTTCCTTTAAAGGATTAACAATGGGGCTCGTAGTTCACTTAAACTTGAAGAACAAAAAATTGGCGAATGGTACTGTTTGGATGCTTTGCATATATGTTTCTTAGACTATATAGAAGCAATATATACAATGATTTCAACCGTCTACCTGTTCCATTCATTGTTCTACTTGTCGAAAGTTACAAATAATTTCCGATAACGGATTGACCATTGGGGCTCATTGTTCACTTAAACTTGAAGAACAAAAAATTGGCGAATTGTACTGTTTGGATGCTTTGCATATATGTTTCTTATACTATATAGGAGCAATATATACAAGATTTCAACCGTCTACCTGTTCCATTCACTGTTCTGCTTGTCGAAAGTTACAAATAATTTCCGTTAAGGGATTAACAATGGGGATTGTCGTTTACTTAAACTTGAAGAACAAAAAATTGGCGAATTGTACTGTTTGGATGCTTTGCATATATGTTTCTTATACTATATAGAAGCAATATATACATTGATTTCAACCGTCTACCTGTTCCATTCATTGTTCTACTTGTCGAAAGTTACAAATAATTTCCGTTAAGGGATTAACAATGGGGATCGTAGTTTACTTAAACTTGAAGAACAAGAAATTGGCGAATTGTACTGTTTGGATGCTTTGCATATATGTTTCTTAGACTATATAGAAGCAATATATACAATGATTTCAACCGTCTACCTATTCCATTCATTGTTCTACTTCCCGAAATTTACAAATAATTTCCTTTAAAGGATTAACAATGGGGCTCGTAGTTCACTTAAACTTGAAGAACAAAAAATTGGCGAATGGTACTATTTGGATGCTTTGAATATATGTTTCTTAGACTATATAGAAGCAATATATACAAAGATTTCAACCGTCTACCTGTACCATTCATTGTTCTGCTTGTCGAAATTTACAAATAATTTCCTTTAAAGGATTAACAATGGGGCTCGTAGTTCACTTAAACTTGAAGAACAAAAAATTGGCGAATGGTACTGTTTGGATGCTTTGCATATATGTTTCTTAGACTATATAGAAGCAATATATACAAATGATTTCAACCGTCTACCTGTTCCATTCATTGTTCTGCTTGTCGAAAGTTACAAATAATTTCCGTTAAGGGATTAACAATGGGGATTGTAGTTTACTTAAACTTGAAGAACAACAAATTGGCGAATGGTACTGTTTGGATGCTTTGCATACATGTTTCTTAGACTATATAGAAGCAATATATACAAATGATTTCAACCGTCTACCTGTACCATTCATTGTTCTGCTTGTCGAAAGTTACAAATAATTTCCTTTAAAGGATTAACAATGGGGCTCGTAGTTCACTTAAACTTGAAGAACAAAAAATTGGCGAATGGTACTGTTTGGATGCTTTGCATATATGTTTCTTAGACTATATAGAAGCAATATATACAAATGATTTCAACCGTCTACCTGTTCCATTCATTGTTCTACTTGTCGAAAGATACAAATAATTTCCGATAAAGGATTAACAATGGGGCTCATTGTTCACTTAAACTTGAAGAACAAAAAATTGGCGAATGGTACTGTTTGGATGCTTTGCATATATGTTTCTTATTCTATGTGGAAGCAATATATACAAAGATTTCAACCGTCTACGTGTTCCAATCATTGTTCTACTTGTAGATACTTAGAATTAATTTCCGTTAAAGGATTAACAATGGGGCTCGTAGTTCACTTAAACATGAAGATGAATTAATTGGCGAATTGTACTGTTTGGATGCTTTTGCATATTTGTGTCGTAGACTATATAGAAGCAATATATACAATGATTTCAACCGTCTACATGATCCATTCATTGTTCTACTTGTCGAAATTTACAAATAATTTCCTTTAAAGGATTAACAATGGGGCTCGTAGTTCACTTAAACATGAAGATGAAATAATTGGCGAATTGTACTGTTTGGATGCTTAGCATATATGTTTCTTAGACTATTTAGAAGTAATATATACAATGATTTCAACCGTCTACATGATCCATTCATTGTTCTACTTGTCGAAATTTACAAATAATTTCCTTTAAAGGATTAACAATGGGGCTCGTAGTTCACTTAAACATGAAGATGAAATAATTGGCGAATTGTACTGTTTGGATGCTTTGCATATATGTTTCTTAGATTATATAGAAGCAATGTAAACAAAGATTTCAACCGTCTACCTGTTCCATTCATTGTTCTACTTGTCGAGAATTACAAAAAATTTCCGATAAAGGATTAACCATTGGGGCTCATTGTTCACTTAAACTTGAAGATCAAAAAATTGGCGATTGTTACTGTTTAGATGCTTTGCATAAAGGTTTCTTAGACTATATAGAAGCAATATATACAATGATTTCAACCGTCTACCTGTTCCATTCATTGTTCTACCTGTCGAAAGTTACAAATAATTTCCTTTAAGGGATTAACAATGGTGCTCGTTGTTCACTAAAACTTGAAGAACAAAAAATTGATGAATGGTACGGTTTGGATGCTTTGCATATATGTTTCTTAGACTATATAGAAGCAATATATACATTGATTTCAACCGTCTACCTGTTCCATTCATTGTTCTGCTTGTCGAAAATTACAAATAATTTCCTTTAAAGGATTAACAATGGGGCTCGAAGTTCACTTAAACTTGAAGAACAAAAAATTGGCGAATGGTACTGTTTGGGTGCTTTGCATATATGTTTCTTAGACTATATAGAAGCAATATATACATTGATTTCAACCGTCTACCTGTTCCACTCATTGTTCTACTTGTCGCAAGTTACAAATAATTTCCGTTAAAGTATTAACAATGGAGCTCGTAGTTCACTTAAACTTGAAGAACAAAAAATTGGCGAATGGTACTGTTTGGATGCTTTGCATATATGTTTCTTAGACTATATAGAAGCAATATATACAATGATTTCAACCGTCTACCTGTTCCATTCATTGTTCTACTTGTCGAAAGTTACAAATAATTTCCGATAACGGATTGACCAATGGGGCTCATTGTTCACTTATACTTGAAGAACAAAAAATTGGCGAATGGTACCGTTTGGATGCTTTGCATATATGTTTCTTAGACTATATAGAAGCAATATATAAAAAGATTTCAACCGTCTACCAGTTCCATTCATTGTTCTACTTGTCGAAAGTTACAAATAATTTCCGTTAAGGGATTAACAATGGGGCTCGTAGTTCACTTAAACTTGAAGAACAAAAAATTGGCGAATGGTACTATTTGGATGCTTTGAATATATGTTTCTTAGACTATATAGAAGCAATATATACAAAGATTTCAACCGTCTACCTGTACCATTCATTGTTCTGCTTGTCGAAAGTTACAAATAATTTCCTTTAAAGGATTAACAATGGGGCTCGTAGTTCACTTAAACTTGAAGAACAAAAAATTGGCGAATGGTACTGTTTGGATGCTTTGCATACATGTTTCTTAGACTATATAGAAGCAATATATACAAGATTTCAACCGTCTACCTGTTCCATTCACTGTTCTGCTTGTCGAAAGTTACAAATAATTTCCGTTAAGGGATTAACAATGGGGATTGTCGTTTACTTAAACTTGAAGAACAAAAAATTGGCGAATTGTACTGTTTGGATGCTTTGCATATATGTTTCTTATACTATATAGAAGCAATATATACATTGATTTCAACCGTCTACCTGTTCCATTCATTGTTCTACTTGTCGAAAGTTACAAATAATTTCCGTTAAGGGATTAACAATGGGGATCGTAGTTTACTTAAACTTGAAGAACAAGAAATTGGCGAATTGTACTGTTTGGATGCTTTGCATATATGTTTCTTAGACTATATAGAAGCAATATATACAATGATTTCAACCGTCTACCTATTCCATTCATTGTTCTACTTCCCGAAATTTACAAATAATTTCCTTTAAAGGATTAACAATGGGGCTCGTAGTTCACTTAAACTTGAAGAACAAAAAATTGGCGAATGGTACTATTTGGATGCTTTGAATATATGTTTCTTAGACTATATAGAAGCAATATATACAAAGATTTCAACCGTCTACCTGTACCATTCATTGTTCTGCTTGTCGAAATTTACAAATAATTTCCTTTAAAGGATTAACAATGGGGCTCGTAGTTCACTTAAACTTGAAGAACAAAAAATTGGCGAATGGTACTGTTTGGATGCTTTGCATATATGTTTCTTAGACTATATAGAAGCAATATATACAAATGATTTCAACCGTCTACCTGTTCCATTCATTGTTCTACTTGTCGAAAGATACAAATAATTTCCGATAAAGGATTAACAATGGGGCTCATTGTTCACTTAAACTTGAAGAACAAAAAATTGGCGAATGGTACTGTTTGGATGCTTTGCATATATGTTTCTTAGACTATATAGAAGCAATATATACAATGATTTCAACCGTCTACCTGTTCCATTCATTGTTCTACTTGTCGAGAATTACAAAAAAGGGTCTAGCAGGATAAGGGGGTCAAAAGTGCCCTTGAAGGTATTTTATTCCACGATGCGTCATTCGATAGGTAACTATAAGAAACCATTGTACACAAATTTTTAATCCGATAGCTTGACCGGGAGGGTAGTTATGGGGTAAATTCGAAAAACCGGTTTTTGCCCCATTTTCGGCACTTATTGATGTGCAAAAATGACGAAAAAATTCTGAAACATTCTAAACATGATTGCACACTTTAGGAATGATTTTCAGATTCTTCCGATGCAAGTGTCACGTGCGAAAAATCAAAAACCGAAAAAAAAACGGAAAAATATAGATTTTGCACTGAAATCTTCAAGGTACAATTTTTAAATAATTCCAGTAAGTACCCGATGTTACCATTATTATGCTCAATTTTTTTCATATTTTTTTGATATGGTGCAACACTGTCGGAAAAATCAAAAACCGATTTCTGGGACGCATTTCGTGCTGAAACGCGATCAGTATTTGCTATCATTGCATTATTTTAATTCAGTATGTTCATTTTATTACCTTCAATGTCTCTGAATACGAAAAGATACGTTGTTAAGGAAGAGAATCAAGAAAATAAAGTAAATTGTTAATTGTATGCTCCTTATATGCTAGAACTTTGAACCTTCCTTCAAGAGATGAGATGGCGCAGTGGGTAGAGTGTCTGCCTGTGGAACCGCTGGAAACTTTTTGTCGCGGGTTCGAATCCCCATGGGGGACTTAATTTTTTTTTCTGTAATTGTTTTTTTTAAATTATTGAACACATAGCAATAATCAATAGTCACTTTAAGGTGTTTCACAAATATTTTTAAAAATAATTATATCTACTGTTTTTAATAATGCCACGATTTGCGATTACTAGTATTTTTAAACATTTCGTATATTGAATAAACATCGATTTATGAAGACATTTGAAAATGTATGTTAAATGTAAAAGGATCATGAAAAGTTATAATCTATAGAAAGGAAGAAACTCTGCCTTCCTCTTCTTTGTTATAACTTTCCAAGATATAATATTATGTCCCTTCATTATTTAACATATATTTTCATGCATTATAATAAACCAATCTCTATTAAGCATACAAAATGTTTGAAAATACTCATAATTGCAAAATATGGCATAACTAGGAAAATCATACCGTATGATTATTTTCATGCTGGTTTTACAATTTTTGAAGACATAAAAATATCTGTGAAACACCTTAAAGCGACTATTGATTATTGCTATGTGTTCAATAATTTAAAAAAAAAAATTACAGAAAAAAAAATTAAGTCCCCCATGGGGATTCGAAACCGCGGCAAAAAGTTTCCAGCGGTTCCACAGGCAGACACTCTACCCACTGCGCCATCTCATCTCTTGAAGGAAGGTTCAAAGTTCTAGCATATACGGAGCATACAATTAACAATTTACTTTATTTTCTTGATTCTCTTCCTTAACACGTATCTTTTCGTATTCAGAGACATTGAAGGTAATAAAATGAACATACTGAATTAAAATAATGCAATGATAGCAAATACTGATCGCGTTTCAGCACGAAATGCGTCCCGGAAATCGGTTTTTGATTTTTCCGACAGTGTTGCACCATATCAAAAAAATATGAAAAAAATTGAGCATAATAATGGTAACATCAGGTACTTACTGGAATTATTTAAAAATTGTACCTTGAAGATTTCAGTGCAAAATCTATATTTTTCCGATTTTTTTTCGGTTTTTGATTTTTCGCGCGTGACACTTGCATCGGAAGAATCTGAAAATCATTCCTAAAGTGTGCAATCATGTTTAGAATGTTTCAGAATTTTTTCGTCATTTTCGCACATCAATAAGTGCCGAAAATGGGGCAAAAACCGGTTTTTCGAATTTACCCCATAACTACCCTCCCGGTCAAGCTATCGGATTAAAAATTTGTGTACAATGGTTTCTTATGGTTACCTATCGAATGACGCATCGTGGAATAAAATACCTTCAAGGGCACTTTTGACCCCCTTATCCTGCTAGACCCTTTCCGATAAAGGATTAACCATTGGGGCTCATTGTTCACTTAAACTTGAAGATCAAAAAATTGGCGATTGTTACTGTTTAGATGCTTTGCATAAAGGTTTCTTAGACTATATAGAAGCAATATATACAATGATTTCAACCGTCTACCTGTTCCATTCATTGTTCTACTTGACGAAAGTTACAAATAATTACCGATAAAGGATTAACCAGTGGGGCTCATAGTTCACTTAAACATGAAAAAAAAAATTGGCGAATTGTACTGTTTGAATGCTTTGCATATATGTTTCTTAGACTATATAGAAGCAATATATAAAAAGATTTCAACCGTCTACCAGTTCCATTCATTGTTCTACTTGTCGAAAGTTACAAATAATTTCCGTTAAGGGATTAACAATGGGGCTCGTAGTTCACTTAAACTTGAAGAACAAAAAATTGGCGAATGGTACTATTTGGATGCTTTGAATATATGTTTCTTAGACTATATAGAAGCAATATATACAAAGATTTCAACCGTCTACCTGTACCATTCATTGTTCTGCTTGTCGAAAGTTACAAATAATTTCCTTTAAAGGATTAACAATGGGGCTCGTAGTTCACTTAAACTTGAAGAACAAAAAATTGGCGAATGGTACTGTTTGGATGCTTTGCATACATGTTTCTTAGACTATATAGAAGCAATATATACAAATGATTTCAACCGTCTACCTGTACCATTCATTGTTCTGCTTGTCGAAAGTTACAAATAATTTCCTTTAAAGGATTAACAATGGGGCTCGTAGTTCACTTAAACTTGAAGAACAAAAAATTGGCGAATGGTACTGTTTGGATGCTTTGCATATATGTTTCTTAGACTATATAGAAGCAATATATACAAATGATTTCAACCGTCTACCTGTTCCATTCATTGTTCTACTTGTCGAAAGATACAAATAATTTCCGATAAAGGATTAACAATGGGGCTCATTGTTCACTTAAACTTGAAGAACAAAAAATTGGCGAATGGTACTGTTTGGATGCTTTGCATATATGTTTCTTATTCTATGTGGAAGCAATATATACAAAGATTTCAACCGTCTACGTGTTCCAATCATTGTTCTACTTGTAGATACTTAGAATTAATTTCCGTTAAAGGATTAACAATGGGGCTCTTAGTTCACTTAAACTGGAAGAACAAAAAATTGGCGAATTGTACTGTTTGGATGCTTTGCATATATATTTCGCAGACTATATAGAAGCAATATATACAATGATTTCAACCGTCTACATGATCCATTCATTGTTCTACTTGTAGATACTTAGAATTAATTTCCGTTAAAGGATTAACAATGGGGCTCTTAGTTCACTTAAACTTGAAGAACAAAAAATTGGCGAATTGTACTGTTTGGATGCTTTGCATATATATTTCGCAGACTATATAGAAGCAATATATACAATGATTTCAACCGTCTACCTGTTCCATTCATTGTTCTACTTGTCGAGAATTACAAAAAATTTCCGATAAAGGATTAACCATTGGGGCTCATTGTTCACTTAAACTTGAAGATCAAAAAATTGGCGATTGTTACTGTTTAGATGCTTTGCATAAAGGTTTCTTAGACTATATAGAAGCAATATATACAATGATTTCAACCGTCTACCTGTTCCATTCATTGTTCTACTTGACGAAAGTTACAAATAATTACCGATAAAGGATTAACCAGTGGGGCTCATAGTTCACTTAAACATGAAAAAAAAAATTGGCGAATTGTACTGTTTGAATGCTTTGCATATATGTTTCTTAGACTATATAGAAGCAATATATACAAAGATTTCAACCGTCTACCTGTTCCATTCAATGTTCTACTTGTCGAAATTAACAAATAATTTCCTTTAAAGGATTAACAATGGGGCTCGTAGTTCACTTAAACTTGAAGAACAAAAAATTGGCGAATGGTACTGTTTGGATGCTTTGCATATATGTTTCTTAGACTATATAGAAGCAATATATACAAAGATTTCAGCCGTCTACCTGTTCCATTCATTGTTCTACTTGTCGAAAGTTACAAATAATTTCCAATAAAGGATTAACCATTGGGGCTCATTGTTCACTTAAACTTGAAGAACAAAAAATTGCCGAATTGTACTGTTTGGATGCTTTGCATATATGTTTCTTAGACTATATAGAAGCAATATATACAAAGATTTCAACCGTCTACCTGTTCCATTCATTGTTCTACTTGTCGAAAATTACAAATAATTTCCGATAAAGGATTAACCATTGGGGCTCATTGTTCACTTAAACTTGAAGACCAAAAAATTTGCGAATGGTAATGTTTGGATGCTTTGCGTACATGTCTCTTAGACTATATGGAAGCAATATATACAAAGATTTCAACGGTCTACGTGTTCCAATCATAGTTCTACTTGTCGAAATTTACAAATAATTTCCGATAAAGGATTAACCATTGGGGCTCATTGTTCACTTAAACTTGAAGAACAAAAAATTGGCGAATGGTACTGTTTGGATGGTTTGCGTACATGTTTCTTAGATTATATGGAAGCAATATATACAAAGATTTTAACCGTCTACGTGTTCCAATCATTGTTCTACTTGTCGAAATTTACAAATAATTTCCTTTAAAGGATTAACAATGGGGCTCGTTGTTCACTTAAACTTGAAGAAGAAAAAAGTGGCGAATGGTACTGTTTGGATGCTTTGCATATATGTTTCCTAGACTATATAGAAGCAATATATACATTGATTTCAACCGTCTACCTGTTCCATTCATTGTTCTACTTGTCGAAAGTTACAGATAATTTCCGTTAAAGTATTAACAATGGGGATCGTAGTTTACTTAAACTTGAAGAACAAGAAATTGGCGAATTGTACTGTTTGGATGCTTTGCATATATGTTTCTTAGACTATATAGAAGCAATATATACAATGATTTCAACCGTCTACCTATTCCATTCATTGTTCTACTTGCCGAAAATTACAAATAATTTCCGATAAAGTATTAACCATTGGGGCTGATTGTTCACTTAAACTTGAAGAACAAAAAATTGGCGAATTGTACTGTTCGGATGCTTTGCATATATGTTTCTTAGACTATATAGAAGCAATATATACATTGATTTCAACAGTCTACCTGTTCCATTAATTGTTCTACTTGTCGAAATTTACAAATAATTTCCTTTAAAGGTTTAACAATGGGGCTCGAAGTTCACTTAAACTTGAAGAACAAAAAATTGGCGAATGGTACTGTTTGGATGCTTTGCATATATGTTTCTTAGACTATATGGAAGCAATATATACAAAGATTTCAACCGTCTGAGTGTTCCAATCATTGTTCTACTTGTAGAAAGTTACAATTAATTTCCGTTAAAGGATTAACAATGGGGCTCGTAGTTCACATAAACTTGAAGAACAAAAAATTGTCGAATTGTACTGTTTGGATGCTTTGCATATATGTTTCGTAGGCTATATAGAAGCAATATATATAATGATTTCAACCGTCTACCTGTTCTATTCATTGTTCTTCTTGTCGAAAGATAGAAATAATTTCCGTTTCATGATTATCAATGGGCCTCGTTGTTCACTTAAACTTGAAGAACAAAAAATTGGCGACAGGTACTGTTTGGATGATTTGCATATATGTTTCTTAGACTATATAGAAGCAATATATACATTGATTTCAAGCGTCTACCTGTTCCATTCATTGTTCTACTTGTCGGAAGTTACAAATAATTTCCGATAAAGTATTAACAATGGGGCTCGTAGTTCACTTAAACATGAAGATGAAATAATTGGCGAATTGTTCTGTTTGGATGCTTTGCATATATGTTTCTTAGATTATATAGAAGCAATATATACTTAGATTTCAACCGTCTACCTGTTCCATTCATTGTTCTACTTGTCGAAAATTACAAATAATTTCTGATAAAGGATTAACCATTGGGGCTCATTGTTCACTTAAACTTGAAGAACAAAAAATTGTCGAATTGTACCATTTGGATGCTTTGCATATATGTTTCTTAGACTATATAGAAGCAATATATACATTGATTTCAACCGTCTACCTGTTCCATTCATTGTTCTACTTGTCGCAAGTTACAAATAATTTCCGTTAAAGTATTAACAATGGGGCTCGTAGTTCACTTAAACTTGAAGATCAAATAATTGGCGAATTGTACTGTTTGGATGATTTGCATATATGTTTCTTAGACTATATAGAAGCAATATATACAATAATTTCAACCGTCTACCTGTTCCATTCATTGTTCTACTTGTCGAAAGTTACAAATAATTTCCGTTAAGGGAATAACAATGGGGATCGTAGTTTACTTAAACTTGAAGAACAAGAAATTGGCGAATTGTACTGTTTGGATGCTTTGCGTATATGTTTCTTAGACTATATAGAAGCAATATATACAATGATTTCAACCGTCTACCTATTCCATTGATTGTTCTACTTGCCGAAAATTACAAATAATTTCCGATAAAGTATTAACCATTGGGGCTGATTGTTCACTTAAACTTGAAGAACAAAAAATTGGCGAATTGTACTGTTCGGATGCTTTGCATATATGTTTCTTAGACTATATAGAAGCAATATATACAATGATTTCAACAGTCTACCTGTTCCATTCATTGTTCTCCTTGTCGAAATTTACAAATAATTTCCTTTAAAGGATTAACAATGGGGCTCGTAGTTCACTTAAACTTGAAGAACAAAAAATTGACGAATGGTACTGTTTGGATGCTTTGCATATATGTTTCTTAGACTATATAGAAGCAATATATACATTGATTTCAACCGTCTACCTGTTCCATTCATTGTTCTACTTGTCGCAAGTTACAAATAATTTCCTTTAAAGGATTAACAATGGGGCTCGTAGTTCACTTAAACTAGAAGAACAAAAATTTGGCGAATTGTACTGTTTGGATGCTTTTGCATATTTGTTTCGTAGACTATATAGAAGCAATATATACAATGATTTCAACCGTCTACATGATCCATTCATTGTTCTACTTGTCGAAATTTACAAATAATTTCCTTTAAAGGATTAACAATGGGGCTCGTAGTTCACTTAAACATGAAGATGAAATAATTGGCGAATTGTACTGTTTGGATGCTTTGCATATATGTTTCTTAGATTATATAGAAGCAATATAAACAAAGATTTCAACCGTCTACCTGTTCCATTCATTGTTCTACTTGTCGAGAATTACAAAAAATTTCCGATAAAGGATTAACCATTGGGGCTCATTGTTCACTTAAACTTGAAGATCAAAAAATTGGCGATTGTTACTGTTTAGATGCTTTGCATAAAGGTTTCTTAGACTATATAGAAGCAATATATACAAAGATTTCAACCGTCTACTTGTTCCATTCATTGTTCTACTTGTCGAAATTTACAAATAATTTCCTTTAAAGGATTAACAATGGGGCTCATTGTTCAATTAAACTTGAAGAACAATAAATTGGTGAATTGTACTGTTAGGATGCTTTGCACGTATGTTTCTTAGACTATATAGAAGCAATATATACAAAGATTTCAACTGTCTACCTGTTCCATTCATTGTTCTACTTGTCGAAAGTTACAAATTATTTCCTTTAAGGGATTAACAATGGGGATCGTAGTTTACTTAAACTTGAAAAACAAGAAATTGGCGAATTGTACTGTTTGGATGCTTTGCATATATGTTTCTTAGACTATATAGAAGCAATATATACAAAGATTTCAACCGTCTACCTGTACCATTCATTGTTTTACTTGTAACAAAAATTACAAATAATTTCCGATAAAGGATTAACCATTGGGGCTCATTGTTCACTTAAACTTGAAGAACAAAAAATTGGCGAATGGTACTGTTTGGATGCTTTGCGTACAAGTTTCTTAGACTATATGGAAGCAATATATACAAAGATTTCAACCGTCTACCTGTTCCATTCATTGTTCTACTTGTCGAAATTTACAAATAATTTCCTTTAAAGGATTAACAATGGGGCTCGTTGTTCACTAAAACTTGAAGAACAAAAAATTGATGAATGGTACGGTTTGGATGCTTTGCATATATGTTTCTTAGACTACATAGAAGCAATATATACATTGATTTCAACCGTCTACCTGTTCCATTCATTGTTCTACTTGTCGCAAGTTACAAATAATTTCCTTTAAAGGATTAACAATGGGGCTCGTAGTTCACTTAAACTTGAAGAACAAAAATTTGGCGAATTGTACCATTTGGATGCTTTGCATATATGTTTCTTAGACTATATAGAAGCAATATATACATTGATTTCAACCGTCTACCTGTTCCATTCATTGTTCTACTTGTCGCAAGTTACAAATAATTTCCGTTAAAGTATTAACAATGGGGCTCGTAGTTCACTTAAACTTGAAGATCAAATAATTGGCGAATTGTACTGTTTGGATGATTTGCATATATGTTTCTTAGACTATATAGAAGCAATATATACAATAATTTCAACCGTCTACCTGTTCCATTCATTGTTCTACTTGTCGAAAGTTACAAATAATTTCCGTTAAGGGATTAACAATGGGGATCGTAGTTTACTTAAACTTGAAGAACAAGAAATTGGCGAATTGTACTGTTTGGATGCTTTGCGTATATGTTTCTTAGACTATATAGAAGCAATATATACAATGATTTCAACCGTCTACCTATTCCATTGATTGTTCTACTTGCCGAAAATTACAAATAATTTCCGATAAAGTATTAACCATTGGGGCTGATTGTTCACTTAAACTTGAAGAACAAAAAATTGGCGAATTGTACTGTTCGGATGCTTTGCATATATGTTTCTTAGACTATATAGAAGCAATATATACAATGATTTCAACAGTCTACCTGTTCCATTCATTGTTCTACTTGTCGAAATTTACAAATAATTTCCTTTAAAGGATTAACAATGGGGCTCGTAGTTCACTTAAACTTGAAGAACAAAAAATTGACGAATGGTACTGTTTGGATGCTTTGCATATATGTTTCTTAGACTATATAGAAGCAATATATACATTGATTTCAACCGTCTACCTGTTCCATTCATTGTTCTACTTGTCGCAAGTTACAAATAATTTCCTTTAAAGGATTAACAATGGGGCTCGTAGTTCACTTAAACTTGAAGAACAAAAATTTGGCGAATTGTACTGTTTGGATGCTTTGCATATTTGTTTCGTAGACTATATAGAAGCAATATATACATTGATTTCAACCGTCTACCTGTTCCATTCATTGTTCTACTTGTCGAAAGTTACAAATAATTTCCGTTAAAGTATTAACAATGGGGATCGTAGTTTACTTAAACTTGAAGAACAAGAAATTGGCGAATTGTACTGTTTGGATGCTTTGCATATATGTTTCTTAGACTATATAGAAGCAATATATACAATGATTTCAACCGTCTACCTATTCCATTCATTGTTCTACTTGCCGAAAATTACAAATAATTTCCGATAAAGTGTTAACCATTGGGGCTGATTGTTCACTTAAACTTGAAGAACAAAAAATTGGCGAATTGTACTGTTCGGATGCTTTGCATATATGTTTCTTAGACTATATAGAAGCAATATATACATTGATTTCAACAGTCTACCTGTTCCATTAATTGTTCTACTTGTCGAAATTTACAAATAATTTCCTTTAAAGGTTTAACAATGGGGCTCGAAGTTCACTTAAACTTGAAGAACAAAAAATTGGCGAATGGTACTGTTTGGATGCTTTGCATATATGTTTCTTAGACTATATGGAAGCAATATATACAAAGATTTCAACCGTCTGAGTGTTCCAATCATTGTTCTACTTGTAGAAAGTTACAATTAATTTCCGTTAAAGGATTAACAATGGGGCTCGTAGTTCACATAAACTTGAAGAACAAAAAATTGTCGAATTGTACTGTTTGGATGCTTTGCATATATGTTTCGTAGGCTATATAGAAGCAATATATATAATGATTTCAACCGTCTACCTGTTCTATTCATTGTTCTTCTTGTCGAAAGATAGAAATAATTTCCGTTTCATGATTATCAATGGGCCTCGTTGTTCACTTAAACTTGAAGAACAAAAAATTGGCGACAGGTACTGTTTGGATGATTTGCATATATGTTTCTTAGACTATATAGAAGCAATATATACATTGATTTCAAGCGTCTACCTGTTCCATTCATTGTTCTACTTGTCGGAAGTTACAAATAATTTCCGATAAAGGATTAACAATGGGGCTCGTAGTTCACATAAACTTGAAGAACAAAAAATTGTCGAATTGTACTGTTTGGATGCTTTGCATATATGTTTCTTAGACTATATAGAAGCAATATATACATTGATTTCAACCGTCTACCTGTTCCATTCATTGTTCTACTTGTCGCAAGTTACAAATAATTTCCTTTAAAGGATTAACAATGGGGCTCGTAGTTCACTTAAACTTGAAGAACAAAAATTTGGCGAATTGTACTGTTTGGATGCTTTTGCATATTTGTTTCGTAGACTATATAGAAGCAATATATACAATGATTTCAACCGTCTACATGATCCATTCATTGTTCTACTTGTCGAAATTTACAAATAATTTCCTTTAAAGGATTAACAATGGGGCTCGTAGTTCACTTAAACATGAAGATGAAATAATTGGCGAATTGTACTGTTTGGATGCTTTGCATATATGTTTCTTAGATTATATAGAAGCAATATAAACAAAGATTTCAACCGTCTACCTGTTCCATTCATTGTTCTACTTGTCGAGAATTACAAAAAATTTCCGATAAAGGATTAACCATTGGGGCTCATTGTTCACTTAAACTTGAAGATCAAAAAATTGGCGATTGTTACTGTTTAGATGCTTTGCATAAAGGTTTCTTAGACTATATAGAAGCAATATATACAAAGATTTCAACCGTCTACCTGTTCCATTCATTGTTCTACTTGTCGAAATTTACAAATAATTTCCTTTAAAGGATTAACAATGGGGCTCATTGTTCAATTAAACTTGAAGAACAATAAATTGGCGAATTGTACTGTTAGGATGCTTTGCACGTATGTTTCTTAGACTATATAGAAGCAATATATACAAAGATTTCAACTGTCTACCTGTTCCATTCATTGTTCTACTTGTCGAAAGTTACAAATTATTTCCTTTAAGGGATTAACAATGGGGATCGTAGTTTACTTAAACTTGAAAAACAAGAAATTGGCGAATTGTACTGTTTGGATGCTTTGCATATATGTTTCTTAGACTATATAGAAGCAATATATACAAAGATTTCAACCGTCTACCTGTACCATTCATTGTTTTACTTGTAACAAAAATTACAAATAATTTCCGATAAAGGATTAACCATTGGGGCTCATTGTTCACTTAAACTTGAAGAACAAAAAATTGGCGAATGGTACTGTTTGGATGCTTTGCGTACAAGTTTCTTAGACTATATGGAAGCAATATATACAAAGATTTCAACCGTCTACCTGTTCCATTCATTGTTCTACTTGTCGAAATTTACAAATAATTTCCTTTAAAGGATTAACAATGGGGCTCGTTGTTCACTAAAACTTGAAGAACAAAAAATTGATGAATGGTACGGTTTGGATGCTTTGCATATATGTTTCTTAGACTATATAGAAGCAATATATACATTGATTTCAACCGTCTACCTGTTCCATTCATTGTTCTACTTGTCGCAAGTTACAAATAATTTCCTTTAAAGGATTAACAATGGGGCTCGTAGTTCACTTAAACTTGAAGAACAAAAATTTGGCGAATTGTACTGTTTGGATGCTTTGCATATTTGTTTCGGAGACTATATAGAAGCAATATATACAATGATTTCAACCGTCTACATGATCCATTCATTGTTCTACTTGTCGAAATTTACAAATAATTTCCTTTAAAGGATTAACAATGGGGCTCGTAGTTCACTTAAACATGAAGATGAAATAATTGGCGAATTGTACTGTTTGGATGCTTTTGCATATTTGTGTCGTAGACTATATAGAAGCAATATATACAATGATTTCAACCGTCTACATGATCCATTCATTGTTCTACTTGTCGAAATTTACAAATAATTTCCTTTAAAGGATTAACAATGGGGCTCGTAGTTCACTTAAACATGAAGATGAAATAATTGGCGAATTGTACTGTTTGGATGCTTTGCATATATGTTTCTTAGATTATATAGAAGCAATATACACAAAGATTTCAACCGTCTACCTGTTCCATTCATTGTTCTACTTGTCGAAAATTACAAATAATTTCCGATAAAGGATTAACCATTGGGGCTCATTGTTCACTTAAACTTGAAGAACAAAAAATTGGCGAATGGTAATGTTTGGATGCTTTGCGTACAAGTTTCTTAGACTATTTAGAAGCAATATATAGAAAGATTTCACCCGTCTACCTGTACTATTCATTGTTCTACTTGTAGAAAGTTACAAATAATTTCCATTTCATGATTATCAATGGGGCCCGCTGTTCACTTAAACTTGAAGACCAAAAATTGGCGATTGTTACTTTTTAGATGCTTTGCATATAGGTTTCTTAGACTATATAGAAGCAACATATACAAAGATTTCAACCGTCTACCTGTTCTATTCATTGTTCTACTTGTAGAAAGTTACAAATAATTTCCGATAAAGGATTAACAATCGGGCTCATTTTTCACTTAAACTTGAAGAACAAAAAATTAGCGAATGGTACTGTTTGGATGGTTTGCGTACATGTTTCTTAGACTATATGGAAGCAATATATACAAAGATTTCAACCGTTTACGTGTTCCAATCATTGTTCTACTTGTCGAAATTTACAAATAATTTCCTTTAAAGGATTAACAATGGGGCTCGTTGTTCACTTAAACTTGAAGAAGAAAAAAGTGGCGAATGGTACTGTTTGGATGCTTTGCATATATGTTTCCTAGACTATATAGAAGCAATATATACAATGATTTCAACCGTCTACCTGTTCCATTCATTGTTCTACTTGTCGAAAGTTACAAATAATTTCCGTTAAAGTATTAACAATGGGGATCGTAGTTTACTTAAACTTGAAGAACAAGAAATTGGTGAATTGTACTATTTGGATGCTTTGCATATATGTTTCTTAGACTATATAGAAGCAATATATACAATGATTTCAACCGTCTACCTATTCCATTCATTGTTCTACTTGCCGAAAATTACAAATAATTTCCGATAAAGTATTAACCATTGGGGCTGATTGTTCACTTAAACTTGAAGAACAAAAAATTGGCGAATTGTACTGTTCGGATGCTTTGCATATATGTTTCTTAGACTATATAGAAGCAATATATACAATGATTTCAACAGTCTACCTGTTCCATTCATTGTTCTACTTGTCGAAATTTACAAATAATTTCCTTTAAAGGATTAACAATGGGGCTCGTAGTTCACTTAAACTTGAAGAACAAAAAATTGACGAATGGTACTGTTTGGATGCTTTGCATATATGTTTCTTAGACTATATAGAAGCAATATATACATTGATTTCAACCGTCTACCTGTTCCATTCATTGTTCTACTTGTCGCAAGTTACAAATAATTTCCTTTAAAGGATTAACAATGGGGCTCGTAGTTCACTTAAACTTGAAGAACAAAAATTTGGCGAATTGTACTGTTTGGATGCTTTTGCATATTTGTTTCGTAGACTATATAGAAGCAATATATACAAAGATTTCAACCGTCTACCTGTACCATTCATTGTTTTACTTGTCGAAAATTACAAATAATTTCCGATAAAGGATTAACCATTGGGGCTCATTGTTCACTTAAACTTGAAGAACAAAAAATTGGCGAATGGTACTGTTTGGATGCTTTGCGTACAAGTTTCTTAGACTATATGGAAGCAATATATACAAAGATTTCAACCGTCTACCTGTTCCATTCATTGTTCTACTTGTCGAAATTTACAAATAATTTCCGATAAAGGATTAACCATTGGGGCTCATTGTTCACTTAAACTTGAAGACCAAAAAATTTGCGAATGGTAATGTTTGGATGCTTTGCGTACATGTCTCTTAGACTATATGGAAGCAATATATACAAAGATTTCAACGGTCTACGTGTTCCAATCATAGTTCTACTTGTCGAAATTTACAAATAATTTCCGATAAAGGATTAACCATTGGGGCTCATTGTTCACTTAAACTTGAAGAACAAAAAATTGGCGAATGGTACTGTTTGGATGGTTTGCGTACATGTTTCTTAGATTATATGGAAGCAATATATACAAAGATTTTAACCGTCTACGTGTTCCAATCATTGTTCTACTTGTCGAAATTTACAAATAATTTCCTTTAAAGGATTAACAATGGGGCTCGTTGTTCACTTAAACTTGAAGAAGAAAAAAGTGGCGAATGGTACTGTTTGGATGCTTTGCATATATGTTTCCTAGACTATATAGAAGCAATATATACATTGATTTCAACCGTCTACCTGTTCCATTCATTGTTCTACTTGTCGAAAGTTACAAATAATTTCCGTTAAAGTATTAACAATGGGGATCGTAGTTTACTTAAACTTGAAGAACAAGAAATTGGCGAATTGTACTGTTTGGATGCTTTGCATATATGTTTCTTAGACTATATAGAAGCAATATATACAATGATTTCAACCGTCTACCTATTCCATTCATTGTTCTACTTGCCGAAAATTACAAATAATTTCCGATAAAGTGTTAACCATTGGGGCTGATTGTTCACTTAAACTTGAAGAACAAAAAATTGGCGAATTGTACTGTTCGGATGCTTTGCATATATGTTTCTTAGACTATATAGAAGCAATATATACATTGATTTCAACAGTCTACCTGTTCCATTAATTGTTCTACTTGTCGAAATTTACAAATAATTTCCTTTAAAGGTTTAACAATGGGGCTCGAAGTTCACTTAAACTTGAAGAACAAAAAATTGGCGAATGGTACTGTTTGGATGCTTTGCATATATGTTTCTTAGACTATATGGAAGCAATATATACAAAGATTTCAACCGTCTGAGTGTTCCAATCATTGTTCTACTTGTAGAAAGTTACAATTAATTTCCGTTAAAGGATTAACAATGGGGCTCGTAGTTCACATAAACTTGAAGAACAAAAAATTGTCGAATTGTACTGTTTGGATGCTTTGCATATATGTTTCGTAGGCTATATAGAAGCAATATATATAATGATTTCAACCGTCTACCTGTTCTATTCATTGTTCTTCTTGTCGAAAGATAGAAATAATTTCCGTTTCATGATTATCAATGGGCCTCGTTGTTCACTTAAACTTGAAGAACAAAAAATTGGCGACAGGTACTGTTTGGATGATTTGCATATATGTTTCTTAGACTATATAGAAGCAATATATACATTGATTTCAAGCGTCTACCTGTTCCATTCATTGTTCTACTTGTCGGAAGTTACAAATAATTTCCGATAAAGGATTAACAATGGGGCTCGTAGTTCACATAAACTTGAAGAACAAAAAATTGTCGAATTGTACTGTTTGGATGCTTTGCATATATGTTTCTTAGACTATATAGAAGCAATATATACATTGATTTCAACCGTCTACCTGTTCCATTCATTGTTCTACTTGTCGCAAGTTACAAATAATTTCCTTTAAAGGATTAACAATGGGGCTCGTAGTTCACTTAAACTTGAAGAACAAAAATTTGGCGAATTGTACTGTTTGGATGCTTTTGCATATTTGTTTCGTAGACTATATAGAAGCAATATATACAATGATTTCAACCGTCTACATGATCCATTCATTGTTCTACTTGTCGAAATTTACAAATAATTTCCTTTAAAGGATTAACAATGGGGCTCGTAGTTCACTTAAACATGAAGATGAAATAATTGGCGAATTGTACTGTTTGGATGCTTTGCATATATGTTTCTTAGATTATATAGAAGCAATATAAACAAAGATTTCAACCGTCTACCTGTTCCATTCATTGTTCTACTTGTCGAGAATTACAAAAAATTTCCGATAAAGGATTAACCATTGGGGCTCATTGTTCACTTAAACTTGAAGATCAAAAAATTGGCGATTGTTACTGTTTAGATGCTTTGCATAAAGGTTTCTTAGACTATATAGAAGCAATATATACAAAGATTTCAACCGTCTACCTGTTCCATTCATTGTTCTACTTGTCGAAATTTACAAATAATTTCCTTTAAAGGATTAACAATGGGGCTCATTGTTCAATTAAACTTGAAGAACAATAAATTGGCGAATTGTACTGTTAGGATGCTTTGCACGTATGTTTCTTAGACTATATAGAAGCAATATATACAAAGATTTCAACTGTCTACCTGTTCCATTCATTGTTCTACTTGTCGAAAGTTACAAATTATTTCCTTTAAGGGATTAACAATGGGGATCGTAGTTTACTTAAACTTGAAAAACAAGAAATTGGCGAATTGTACTGTTTGGATGCTTTGCATATATGTTTCTTAGACTATATAGAAGCAATATATACAAAGATTTCAACCGTCTACCTGTACCATTCATTGTTTTACTTGTAACAAAAATTACAAATAATTTCCGATAAAGGATTAACCATTGGGGCTCATTGTTCACTTAAACTTGAAGAACAAAAAATTGGCGAATGGTACTGTTTGGATGCTTTGCGTACAAGTTTCTTAGACTATATGGAAGCAATATATACAAAGATTTCAACCGTCTACCTGTTCCATTCATTGTTCTACTTGTCGAAATTTACAAATAATTTCCTTTAAAGGATTAACAATGGGGCTCGTTGTTCACTAAAACTTGAAGAACAAAAAATTGATGAATGGTACGGTTTGGATGCTTTGCATATATGTTTCTTAGACTATATAGAAGCAATATATACATTGATTTCAACCGTCTACCTGTTCCATTCATTGTTCTACTTGTCGCAAGTTACAAATAATTTCCTTTAAAGGATTAACAATGGGGCTCGTAGTTCACTTAAACTTGAAGAACAAAAATTTGGCGAATTGTACTGTTTGGATGCTTTGCATATTTGTTTCGGAGACTATATAGAAGCAATATATACAATGATTTCAACCGTCTACATGATCCATTCATTGTTCTACTTGTCGAAATTTACAAATAATTTCCTTTAAAGGATTAACAATGGGGCTCGTAGTTCACTTAAACATGAAGATGAAATAATTGGCGAATTGTACTGTTTGGATGCTTTTGCATATTTGTGTCGTAGACTATATAGAAGCAATATATACAATGATTTCAACCGTCTACATGATCCATTCATTGTTCTACTTGTCGAAATTTACAAATAATTTCCTTTAAAGGATTAACAATGGGGCTCGTAGTTCACTTAAACATGAAGATGAAATAATTGGCGAATTGTACTGTTTGGATGCTTTGCATATATGTTTCTTAGATTATATAGAAGCAATATAAACAAAGATTTCAACCGTCTACCTGTTCCATTCATTGTTCTACTTGTCGAGAATTACAAAAAATTTCCGATAAAGGATTAACCATTGGGGCTCATTGTTCACTTAAACTTGAAGATCAAAAAATTGGCGATTGTTACTGTTTAGATGCTTTGCATAAAGGTTTCTTAGACTATATAGAAGCAATATATACAATGATTTCAACCGTCTACCTGTTCCATTCATTGTTCTACCTGTCGAAAGTTACAAATAATTTCCTTTAAGGGATTAACAATGGTGCTCGTTGTTCACTAAAACTTGAAGAACAAAAAATTGGCGAATGGTACTGTTTGGATGCTTTGCGTACATGTTTCTTAGACTATATGGAAGCAATATATACAAAGATTTTAACCGTCTACGTGTTCCAATCATTGTTCTACTTGTCGAAATTTACAAATAATTTCCTTTAAAGGATTAACAATGGGGCTCGTTGTTCACTTAAACTTGAAGAACAAAAAAATTGCGAATTGTACTGTTTGGATGCTTTGCATATATGTTTCTTAGACTATATGGAAGCAATATATACAAAGATTTCTACCGTCTACGTGTTCCAATCATTGTTCTACTTGTCGCAAGTTACAAATAATTTCCTTTAAAGTACTAACAATGGGGCTCGTAGTTCACTTAAACTTGAAGATCAAATAATTGACGAATTGTACTGTTTGGACGCTTTGCATATATGTTTCTTAGACTATATAGAAGCAATATATACAAAGATTTCAACCGTCTACCTGTTCCATTCATTGTTCTACTTGTCGAAAGTTACAAATAATTTCCTTTAAAGGATTAACCATTGGGGCTCATTGTTCACTTAAACTTGAAGAACAAAAAATTGGCGAATGGTACTGTTTGGATGCTTTGCGAACATGTTTCTTAGACTATATGGAAGCAATATATACAAAGATTTCAACCGTCTACGTGTTCCAATCATTGTTCACTTGTCGAAATGTACAAATAATTTCCTTTAAAGGATTAACAACGGGGCTAGTTGTGCTCTTAAACTTGAAGAACAATAAATTGGCGAATGGTACTATTTGGATGCTTTGCATATGTGTTTCTTAGACTATTTAGAAGCAATATATAGAAAGATTTCACCCGTATACCTGTACTATTCATTGTTCTACTTGTAGAAAGTTACAAATAATTTCCATTTCATGATTATCAATGGGGCTCGCTGTTCACTTAAACTTGAAGATCAAAAAATTTGCGATTGTTACTGTTTAGATGCTTTGCATATAGGTTTCTTATACTATATAGAAGCAACATATACAAAGATTTCAACCGTCTACCTGTTCCATTCATTGTTCTGCTTGTCGAAAATTACAAATAATTTTCTTTAAACGATTAACAATGGGGCTCGTAGTTCACTTAAACTTGAAGAACAAAAAATTGGCGAATGGTACTGTTTGGATGCTTTGCATATATGTTTCTTAGACTATATAGAAGGAATATATACAAAGAATTCAACCGTCTACCTGTTCCATTCATTGTTCTGCTTGTCGAAAATTACAAATAATTTCCGATAACGGATTGACCATTGGGGCTCATAGTTCACTTAAACATGAAAAAAAAAATTGGCGAATTGTACTGTTTGAATGCTTTGCATATATGTTTCTTAGACTATATAGAAGCAATATATACAAAGATTTCAACCGTCTACCTGTTCCATTCAATGTTCTACTTGTCGAAAGTTACAAATAATTTCCGTTAAGGGATTAACAATGGGGATTGTAGTTTACTTAAACTTGAAGAACAAATAATTGGCGAATTGTACTGTTTGGATGCTTTGCATATATGTTTCTTAGACTATATAGAAGCAATATATACAATGTTTTCAACAGGCTACGTGTTCCATTCATTGTTCTACTTGTCGAAATTTACAAATAATTTCCTTTAAAGGGTTATCAATGGGGCTCGCTGTTCACTTAAACTTGAAGGTCAAAAAATTGGCGAATTTTACTGTTTAGATGCTTTGCATATATGTTTCTTAGACTATTTAGAAGCAATATATAGAAAGATTTCACCCGTCTACCTGTACTATTCATTGTTCTACTTGTAGAAAGCTACAAATAATTTCCATTTCATGATTATCAATGGGGCTCGCTGTTCACTTGAACTTGAAGATCAAAAAATTCGCGATTGTTACTGTTTAGATGCTTTGCATATAGGTTTCGTAGACTATATAGAAGCAACATATACAAAGATTTCACCCGTCTACCTGTTCTATTCATTGTTCTTCTTGTCGAAAGTTACAAATAATTTCCGTTTCATGATTATCAATGGGCCTCGTTGTTCACTTAAACTTGAAGAACAAAAAATTGCCGACTGGTATTGTTTGGATGCTTTGCATATAGGTTTCTTAGACTATATAGAAGCAATATATAAAAAGATTTCAACCGTCTACCAGTTCCATTCATTGTTCTACTTGTAGAAAGTTACAAATAATTTCCTTTAAAGGATTAACAATGGGGCTCGTAGTTCACTTAAACTTGAAGAACAAAAAATTGGCGAATGGTACTGTTTGGATGCTTTGCATATATGTTTCTTAGACTATATAGAAGCAATATATACAAATGATTTCAACCGTCTACCTGTTCCATTCATTGTTCTACTTGTCGAAAGATACAAATAATTTCCGATAAAGGATTAACAATGGGGCTCATTGTTCACTTAAACTTGAAGAACAAAAAATTGGCGAATGGTACTGTTTGGATGCTTTGCATATATGTTTCTTATTCTATGTGGAAGCAATATATACAAAGATTTCAACCGTCTACGTGTTCCAATCATTGTTCTACTTGTAGATACTTAGAATTAATTTCCGTTAAAGGATTAACAATGGGGCTCTTAGTTCACTTAAACTTGAAGAACAAAAAATTGGCGAATTGTACTGTTTGGATGCTTTGCATATATATTTCGTAGACTATATAGAAGCAATATATACAATGATTTCAACCGTCTACATGATCCATTCATTGTTCTACTTGTCGAAATTTAAAAATAATTTCCTTTAAGGATTAACAATGGGGCTCGTAGTTCACTTAAACTTGAAGAACAAAAAATTGGCGAATTGTACTGTTTGGATGCTTTGCATATATGTTTCTTATACTATATAGGAGCAATATATACAAGATTTCAACCGTCTACCTGTTCCATTCACTGTTCTGCTTGTCGAAAGTTACAAATAATTTCCGTTAAGGGATTAACAATGGGGATTGTCGTTTACTTAAACTTGAAGAACAAAAAATTGGCGAATTGTACTGTTTGGATGCTTTGCATATATATTTCGCAGACTATATAGAAGCAATATATACAATGATTTCAACCGTCTACATGATCCATTCATTGTTCTACTTGTAGATACTTAGAATTAATTTCCGTTAAAGGATTAACAATGGGGCTATTAGTTCACTTAAACTTGAAGAACAAAAAATTGGCGAATTGTACTGTTTGGATGCTTTGCATATATATTTCGCAGACTATATAGAAGCAATATATACAATGATTTCAACCGTCTACCTGTTCCATTCATTGTTCTACTTGTCGAGAATTACAAAAAATTTCCGATAAAGGATTAACCATTGGGGCTCATTGTTCACTTAAACTTGAAGATCAAAAAATTGGCGATTGTTACTGTTTAGATGCTTTGCATAAAGGTTTCTTAGACTATATAGAAGCAATATCTACAATGATTTCAACCGTCTACCTGTTCCATTCATTGTTCTACTTGACGAAAGTTACAAATAATTACCGATAAAGGATTAACCAGTGGGGCTCATAGTTCACTTAAACATGAAAAAAAAAATTGGCGAATTGTACTGTTTGAATGCTTTGCATATATGTTTCTTAGACTATATAGAAGCAATATATACAAAGATTTCAACCGTCTACCTGTTCCATTCAATGTTCTACTTGTCGAAATTTACAAATAATTTCCTTTAAAGGATTAACAATGGGGCTCGTAGTTCACTTAAACTTGAAGAACAAAAAATTGGCGAATGGTACTGTTTGGATGCTTTGCATATATGTTTCTTAGACTATATAGAAGCAATATATACAATGATTTCAACCGTCTACCTGTTCCATTCATTGTTCTACTTGTCGAAAGTTACAAATAATTTCCGATAACGGATTGACCATTGGGGCTCATTGTTCACTTAAACTTGAAGAACAAAAAATTGGCGAATTGTACTGTTTGGATGCTTTGCATATATGTTTCTTATACTATATAGGAGCAATATATACAAGATTTCAACCGTCTACCTGTTCCATTCACTGTTCTGCTTGTCGAAAGTTACAAATAATTTCCGTTAAGGGATTAACAATGGGGATTGTCGTTTACTTAAACTTGAAGAACAAAAAATTGGCGAATTGTACTGTTTGGATGCTTTGCATATATGTTTCTTATACTATATAGAAGCAATATATACATTGATTTCAACCGTCTACCTGTTCCATTCATTGTTCTACTTGTCGAAAGTTACAAATAATTTCCGTTAAGGGATTAACAATGGGGATCGTAGTTTACTTAAACTTGAAGAACAAGAAATTGGCGAATTGTACTGTTTGGATGCTTTGCATATATGTTTCTTAGACTATATAGAAGCAATATATACAATGATTTCAACCGTCTACCTATTCCATTCATTGTTCTACTTCCCGAAATTTACAAATAATTTCCTTTAAAGGATTAACAATGGGGCTCGTAGTTCACTTAAACTTGAAGAACAAAAAATTGGCGAATGGTACTATTTGGATGCTTTGAATATATGTTTCTTAGACTATATAGAAGCAATATATACAAAGATTTCAACCGTCTACCTGTACCATTCATTGTTCTGCTTGTCGAAATTTACAAATAATTTCCTTTAAAGGATTAACAATGGGGCTCGTAGTTCACTTAAACTTGAAGAACAAAAAATTGGCGAATGGTACTGTTTGGATGCTTTGCATATATGTTTCTTAGACTATATAGAAGCAATATATACAAATGATTTCAACCGTCTACCTGTTCCATTCATTGTTCTGCTTGTCGAAAGTTACAAATAATTTCCGTTAAGGGATTAACAATGGGGATTGTAGTTTACTTAAACTTGAAGAACAACAAATTGGCGAATGGTACTGTTTGGATGCTTTGCATACATGTTTCTTAGACTATATAGAAGCAATATATACAAATGATTTCAACCGTCTACCTGTACCATTCATTGTTCTGCTTGTCGAAAGTTACAAATAATTTCCTTTAAAGGATTAACAATGGGGCTCGTAGTTCACTTAAACTTGAAGAACAAAAAATTGGCGAATGGTACTGTTTGGATGCTTTGCATATATGTTTCTTAGACTATATAGCAGCAATATATACAATGATTTCAACCGTCTACCTGTTCCATTCATTGTTCTACCTGTCGAAAGTTACAAATAATTTCCTTTAAGGGATTAACAATGGTGCTCGTTGTTCACTAAAACTTGAAGAACAAAAAATTGATGAATGGTACGGTTTGGATGCTTTGCATATATGTTTCTTAGACTATATAGAAGCAATATATACATTGATTTCAACCGTCTACCTGTTCCATTCATTGTTCTGCTTGTCGAAAATTACAAATAATTTCCTTTAAAGGATTAACAATGGGGCTCGAAGTTCACTTAAACTTGAAGAACAAAAAATTGGCGAATGGTACTGTTTGGATGCTTTGCATATATGTTTCTTAGACTATATAGAAGCAATATATACAAATGATTTCAACCGTCTACCTGTTCCATTCATTGTTCTACTTGTCGAAAGATACAAATAATTTCCGATAAAGGATTAACAATGGGGCTCATTGTTCACTTAAACTTGAAGAACAAAAAATTGGCGAATGGTACTGTTTGGATGCTTTGCATATATGTTTCTTATTCTATGTGGAAGCAATATATACAAAGATTTCAACCGTCTACGTGTTCCAATCATTGTTCTACTTGTAGATACTTAGAATTAATTTCCGTTAAAGGATTAACAATGGGGCTCGTAGTTCACTTAAACATGAAGATGAAATAATTGGCGAATTGTACTGTTTGGATGCTTTTGCATATTTGTGTCGTAGACTATATAGAAGCAATATATACAATGATTTCAACCGTCTACATGATCCATTCATTGTTCTACTTGTCGAAATTTACAAATAATTTCCTTTAAAGGATTAACAATGGGGCTCGTAGTTCACTTAAACATGAAGATGAAATAATTGGCGAATTGTACTGTTTGGATGCTTAGCATATATGTTTCTTAGACTATTTAGAAGTAATATATACAATGATTTCAACCGTCTACATGATCCATTCATTGTTCTACTTGTCGAAATTTACAAATAATTTCCTTTAAAGGATTAACAATGGGGCTCGTAGTTCACTTAAACATGAAGATGAAATAATTGGCGAATTGTACTGTTTGGATGCTTTGCATATATGTTTCTTAGATTATATAGAAGCAATATAAACAAAGATTTCAACCGTCTACCTGTTCCATTCATTGTTCTACTTGTCGAGAATTACAAAAAATTTCCGATAAAGGATTAACCATTGGGGCTCATTGTTCACTTAAACTTGAAGATCAAAAAATTGGCGATTGTTACTGTTTAGATGCTTTGCATAAAGGTTTCTTAGACTATATAGAAGCAATATATACAATGATTTCAACCGTCTACCTGTTCCATTCATTGTTCTACCTGTCGAAAGTTACAAATAATTTCCTTTAAGGGATTAACAATGGTGCTCGTTGTTCACTAAAACTTGAAGAACAAAAAATTGATGAATGGTACGGTTTGGATGCTTTGCATATATGTTTCTTAGACTATATAGAAGCAATATATACATTGATTTCAACCGTCTACCTGTTCCATTCATTGTTCTGCTTGTCGAAAATTACAAATAATTTCCTTTAAAGGATTAACAATGGGGCTCGAAGTTCACTTAAACTTGAAGAACAAAAAATTGGCGAATGGTACTGTTTGGGTGCTTTGCATATATGTTTCTTAGACTATATAGAAGCAATATATACATTGATTTCAACCGTCTACCTGTTCCACTCATTGTTCTACTTGTCGCAAGTTACAAATAATTTCCGTTAAAGTATTAACAATGGGGCTCGTAGTTCACTTAAACTTGAAGAACAAAAAATTGGCGAATGGTACTGTTTGGATGCTTTGCATATATGTTTCTTAGACTATATAGAAGCAATATATACAATGATTTCAACCGTCTACCTGTTCCATTCATTGTTCTACTTGTCGAAAGTTACAAATAATTTCCGATAACGGATTGACCAATGGGGCTCATTGTTCACTTATACTTGAAGAACAAAAAATTGGCGAATGGTACCGTTTGGAGGCTTTGCATATATGTTTCTTAGACTATATAGAAGCAATATATAAAAAGATTTCAACCGTCTACCAGTTCCATTCATTGTTCTACTTGTCGAAAGTTACAAATAATTTCCGTTAAGGGATTAACAATGGGGCTCGTAGTTCACTTAAACTTGAAGAACAAAAAACTGGCGAATGGTACTATTTGGATGCTTTGAATATATGTTTCTTAGACTATATAGAAGCAATATATACAAAGATTTCAACCGTCTACCTGTACCATTCATTGTTCTGCTTGTCGAAAGTTACAAATAATTTCCTTTAAAGGATTAACAATGGGGCTCGTAGTTCACTTAAACTTGAAGAACAAAAAATTGGCGAATGGTACTGTTTGGATGCTTTGCATACATGTTTCTTAGACTATATAGAAGCAATATATACAAATGATTTCAACCGTCTACCTGTACCATTCATTGTTCTGCTTGTCGAAAGTTACAAATAATTTCCTTTAAAGGATTAACAATGGGGCTCGTAGTTCACTTAAACTTGAAGAACAAAAAATTGGCGAATGTTACTGTTTGGATGCTTTGCATATATGTTTCTTAGACTATATAGAAGCAATATATACAAATGATTTCAACCGTCTACCTGTTCCATTCATTGTTCTACTTGTCGAAAGATACAAATAATTTCCGATAAAGGATTAACAATGGGGCTCATTGTTCACTTAAACTTGAAGAACAAAAAATTGGCGAATGGTACTGTTTGGATGCTTTGCATATATGTTTCTTATTCTATGTGGAAGCAATATATACAAAGATTTCAACCGTCTACGTGTTCCAATCATTGTTCTACTTGTAGATACTTAGAATTAATTTCCGTTAAAGGATTAACAATGGGGCTCTTAGTTCACTTAAACTTGAAGAACAAAAAATTGGCGAATTGTACTGTTTGGATGCTTTGCATATATATTTCGCAGACTATATAGAAGCAATATATACAATGATTTCAACCGTCTACCTATTCCATTCATTGTTCTACTTCCCGAAATTTACAAATAATTTCCTTTAAAGGATTAACAATGGGGCTCGTAGTTCACTTAAACTTGAAGAACAAAAAATTGGCGAATGGTACTATTTGGATGCTTTGAATATATGTTTCTTAGACTATATAGAAGCAATATATACAAAGATTTCAACCGTCTACCTGTACCATTCATTGTTCTGCTTGTCGAAATTTACAAATAATTTCCTTTAAAGGATTAACAATGGGGCTCGTAGTTCACTTAAACTTGAAGAACAAAAAATTGGCGAATGGTACTGTTTGGATGCTTTGCATATATGTTTCTTAGACTATATAGAAGCAATATATACAAATGATTTCAACCGTCTACCTGTTCCATTCATTGTTCTGCTTGTCGAAAGTTACAAATAATTTCCGTTAAGGGATTAACAATGGGGATTGTAGTTTACTTAAACTTGAAGAACAACAAATTGGCGAATGGTACTGTTTGGATGCTTTGCATACATGTTTCTTAGACTATATAGAAGCAATATATACAAATGATTTCAACCGTCTACCTGTACCATTCATTGTTCTGCTTGTCGAAAGTTACAAATAATTTCCGTTAAGGGATTAACAATGGGGATTGTAGTTTACTTAAACTTGAAGAACAACAAATTGGCGAATGGTACTGTTTGGATGCTTTGCATACATGTTTCTTAGACTATATAGAAGCAATATATACAAATGATTTCAACCGTCTACCTGTACCATTCATTGTTCTGCTTGTCGAAAGTTACAAATAATTTCCTTTAAAGGATTAACAATGGGGCTCGTAGTTCACTTAAACTTGAAGAACAAAAAATTGGCGAATGGTACTGTTTGGATGCTTTGCATATATGTTTCTTAGACTATATAGAAGCAATATATACAAATGATTTCAACCGTCTACCTGTTCCATTCATTGTTCTACTTGTCGAAAGATACAAATAATTTCCGATAAAGGATTAACAATGGGGCTCATTGTTCACTTAAACTTGAAGAACAAAAAATTGGCGAATGGTACTGTTTGGATGCTTTGCATATATGTTTCTTATTCTATGTGGAAGCAATATATACAAAGATTTCAACCGTCTACGTGTTCCAATCATTGTTCTACTTGTAGATACTTAGAATTAATTTCCGTTAAAGGATTAACAATGGGGCTCGTAGTTCACTTAAACATGAAGATGAATTAATTGGCGAATTGTACTGTTTGGATGCTTTTGCATATTTGTGTCGTAGACTATATAGAAGCAATATATACAATGATTTCAACCGTCTACATGATCCATTCATTGTTCTACTTGTCGAAATTTACAAATAATTTCCTTTAAAGGATTAACAATGGGGCTCGTAGTTCACTTAAACATGAAGATGAAATAATTGGCGAATTGTACTGTTTGGATGCTTAGCATATATGTTTCTTAGACTATTTAGAAGTAATATATACAATGATTTCAACCGTCTACATGATCCATTCATTGTTCTACTTGTCGAAATTTACAAATAATTTCCTTTAAAGGATTAACAATGGGGCTCGTAGTTCACTTAAACATGAAGATGAAATAATTGGCGAATTGTACTGTTTGGATGCTTTGCATATATGTTTCTTAGATTATATAGAAGCAATGTAAACAAAGATTTCAACCGTCTACCTGTTCCATTCATTGTTCTACTTGTCGAGAATTACAAAAAATTTCCGATAAAGGATTAACCATTGGGGCTCATTGTTCACTTAAACTTGAAGATCAAAAAATTGGCGATTGTTACTGTTTAGATGCTTTGCATAAAGGTTTCTTAGACTATATAGAAGCAATATATACAATGATTTCAACCGTCTACCTGTTCCATTCATTGTTCTACCTGTCGAAAGTTACAAATAATTTCCTTTAAGGGATTAACAATGGTGCTCGTTGTTCACTAAAACTTGAAGAACAAAAAATTGATGAATGGTACGGTTTGGATGCTTTGCATATATGTTTCTTAGACTATATAGAAGCAATATATACATTGATTTCAACCGTCTACCTGTTCCATTCATTGTTCTGCTTGTCGAAAATTACAAATAATTTCCTTTAAAGGATTAACAATGGGGCTCGAAGTTCACTTAAACTTGAAGAACAAAAAATTGGCGAATGGTACTGTTTGGGTGCTTTGCATATATGTTTCTTAGACTATATAGAAGCAATATATACATTGATTTCAACCGTCTACCTGTTCCACTCATTGTTCTACTTGTCGCAATTTACAAATAATTTCCGTTAAAGTATTAACAATGGGGCTCGTAGTTCACTTAAACTTGAAGAACAAAAAATTGGCGAATGGTACTGTTTGGATGCTTTGCATATATGTTTCTTAGACTATATAGAAGCAATATATACAATGATTTCAACCGTCTACCTGTTCCATTCATTGTTCTACTTGTCGAAAGTTACAAATAATTTCCGATAACGGATTGACCAATGGGGCTCATTGTTCACTTATACTTGAAGAACAAAAAATTGGCGAATGGTACCGTTTGGATGCTTTGCATATATGTTTCTTAGACTATATAGAAGCAATATATAAAAAGATTTCAACCGTCTACCAGTTCCATTCATTGTTCTACTTGTCGAAAGTTACAAATAATTTCCGTTAAGGGATTAACAATGGGGCTCGTAGTTCACTTAAACTTGAAGAACAAAAAATTGGCGAATGGTACTATTTGGATGCTTTGAATATATGTTTCTTAGACTATATAGAAGCAATATATACAAAGATTTCAACCGTCTACCTGTACCATTCATTGTTCTGCTTGTCGCAAGTTACAAATAATTTCCGTTAAAGTATTAACAATGGGGCTCGTAGTTCACTTAAACTTGAAGAACAAAAAATTGGCGAATGGTACTGTTTGGATGCTTTGCATATATGTTTCTTAGACTATATAGAAGCAATATATACAATGATTTCAACCGTCTACCTGTTCCATTCATTGTTCTACTTGTCGAAAGTTACAAATAATTTCCGATAACGGATTGACCAATGGGGCTCATTGTTCACTTATACTTGAAGAACAAAAAATTGGCGAATGGTACCGTTTGGATGCTTTGCATATATGTTTCTTAGACTATATAGAAGCAATATATAAAAAGATTTCAACCGTCTACCAGTTCCATTCATTGTTCTACTTGTCGAAAGTTACAAATAATTTCCGTTAAGGGATTAACAATGGGGCTCGTAGTTCACTTAAACTTGAAGAACAAAAAATTGGCGAATGGTACTATTTGGATGCTTTGAATATATGTTTCTTAGACTATATAGAAGCAATATATACAAAGATTTCAACCGTCTACCTGTACCATTCATTGTTCTGCTTGTCGAAAGTTACAAATAATTTCCTTTAAAGGATTAACAATGGGGCTCGTAGTTCACTTAAACTTGAAGAACAAAAAATTGGCGAATGGTACTGTTTGGATGCTTTGCATACATGTTTCTTAGACTATATAAAAGCAATATATACAAGATTTCAACCGTCTACCTGTTCCATTCACTGTTCTGCTTGTCGAAAGTTACAAATAATTTCCGTTAAGGGATTAACAATGGGGATTGTCGTTTACTTAAACTTGAAGAACAAAAAATTGGCGAATTGTACTGTTTGGATGCTTTGCATATATGTTTCTTATACTATATAGAAGCAATATATACATTGATTTCAACCGTCTACCTGTTCCATTCATTGTTCTACTTGTCGAAAGTTACAAATAATTTCCGTTAAGGGATTAACAATGGGGATCGTAGTTTACTTAAACTTGAAGAACAAGAAATTGGCGAATTGTACTGTTTGGATGCTTTGCATATATGTTTCTTAGACTATATAGAAGCAATATATACAATGATTTCAACCGTCTACCTATTCCATTCATTGTTCTACTTCCCGAAATTTACAAATAATTTCCTTTAAAGGATTAACAATGGGGCTCGTAGTTCACTTAAACTTGAAGAACAAAAAATTGGCGAATGGTACTATTTGGATGCTTTGAATATATGTTTCTTAGACTATATAGAAGCAATATATACAAAGATTTCAACCGTCTACCTGTACCATTCATTGTTCTGCTTGTCGAAATTTACAAATAATTTCCTTTAAAGGATTAACAATGGGGCTCGTAGTTCACTTAAACTTGAAGAACAAAAAATTGGCGAATGGTACTGTTTGGATGCTTTGCATATATGTTTCTTAGACTATATAGAAGCAATATATACAAATGATTTCAACCGTCTACCTGTTCCATTCATTGTTCTACTTGTCGAAAGATACAAATAATTTCCGATAAAGGATTAACAATGGGGCTCATTGTTCACTTAAACTTGAAGAACAAAAAATTGGCGAATGGTACTGTTTGGATGCTTTGCATATATGTTTCTTATTCTATGTGGAAGCAATATATACAAAGATTTCAACCGTCTACGTGTTCCAATCATTGTTCTACTTGTAGATACTTAGAATTAATTTCCGTTAAAGGATTAACAATGGGGCTCTTAGTTCACTTAAACTTGAAGAACAAAAAATTGGCGAATTGTACTGTTTGGATGCTTTGCATATATATTTCGCAGACTATATAGAAGCAATATATACAATGATTTCAACCGTCTACATGATCCATTCATTGTTCTACTTGTAGATACTTAGAATTAATTTCCGTTAAAGGATTAACAATGGGGCTCTTAGTTCACTTAAACTTGAAGAACAAAAAATTGGCGAATTGTACTGTTTGGATGCTTTGCATATATATTTCGCAGACTATATAGAAGCAATATATACAATGATTTCAACCGTCTACCTGTTCCATTCATTGTTCTACTTGTCGAGAATTACAAAAAATTTCCGATAAAGGATTAACCATTGGGGCTCATTGTTCACTTAAACTTGAAGATCAAAAAATTGGCGATTGTTACTGTTTAGATGCTTTGCATAAAGGTTTCTTAGACTATATAGAAGCAATATATACAATGATTTCAACCGTCTACCTGTTCCATTCATTGTTCTACTTGACGAAAGTTACAAATAATTACCGATAAAGGATTAACCAGTGGGGCTCATAGTTCACTTAAACATGAAAAAAAAAATTGGCGAATTGTACTGTTTGAATGCTTTGCATATATGTTTCTTAGACTATATAGAAGCAATATATACAAAGATTTCAACCGTCTACCTGTTCCATTCAATGTTCTACTTGTCGAAATTTACAAATAATTTCCTTTAAAGGATTAACAATGGGGCTCGTAGTTCACTTAAACTTGAAGAACAAAAAATTGGCGAATGGTACTGTTTGGATGCTTTGCATATATGTTTCTTAGACTATATAGAAGCAATATATACAATGATTTCAACCGTCTACCTGTTCCATTCATTGTTCTACTTGTCGAAAGTTACAAATAATTTCCGATAACGGATTGACCATTGGGGCTCATTGTTCACTTAAACTTGAAGAACAAAAAATTGGCGAATTGTACTGTTTGGATGCTTTGCATATATGTTTCTTATACTATATAGGAGCAATATATACAAGATTTCAACCGTCTACCTGTTCCATTCACTGTTCTGCTTGTCGAAAGTTACAAATAATTTCCGTTAAGGGATTAACAATGGGGATTGTCGTTTACTTAAACTTGAAGAACAAAAAATTGGCGAATTGTACTGTTTGGATGCTTTGCATATATGTTTCTTATACTATATAGAAGCAATATATACATTGATTTCAACCGTCTACCTGTTCCATTCATTGTTCTACTTGTCGAAAGTTACAAATAATTTCCGTTAAGGGATTAACAATGGGGATCGTAGTTTACTTAAACTTGAAGAACAAGAAATTGGCGAATTGTACTGTTTGGATGCTTTGCATATATGTTTCTTAGACTATATAGAAGCAATATATACAATGATTTCAACCGTCTACCTATTCCATTCATTGTTCTACTTCCCGAAATTTACAAATAATTTCCTTTAAAGGATTAACAATGGGGCTCGTAGTTCACTTAAACTTGAAGAACAAAAAATTGGCGAATGGTACTATTTGGATGCTTTGAATATATGTTTCTTAGACTATATAGAAGCAATATATACAAAGATTTCAACCGTCTACCTGTACCATTCATTGTTCTGCTTGTCGAAATTTACAAATAATTTCCTTTAAAGGATTAACAATGGGGCTCGTAGTTCACTTAAACTTGAAGAACAAAAAATTGGCGAATGGTACTGTTTGGATGCTTTGCATATATGTTTCTTAGACTATATAGAAGCAATATATACAAATGATTTCAACCGTCTACCTGTTCCATTCATTGTTCTACTTGTCGAAAGATACAAATAATTTCCGATAAAGGATTAACAATGGGGCTCATTGTTCACTTAAACTTGAAGAACAAAAAATTGGCGAATGGTACTGTTTGGATGCTTTGCATATATGTTTCTTATTCTATGTGGAAGCAATATATACAAAGATTTCAACCGTCTACGTGTTCCAATCATTGTTCTACTTGTAGATACTTAGAATTAATTTCCGTTAAAGGATTAACAATGGGGCTCTTAGTTCACTTAAACTTGAAGAACAAAAAATTGGCGAATTGTACTGTTTGGATGCTTTGCATATATATTTCGCAGACTATATAGAAGCAATATATACAATGATTTCAACCGTCTACATGATCCATTCATTGTTCTACTTGTAGATACTTAGAATTAATTTCCGTTAAAGGATTAACAATGGGGCTCTTAGTTCACTTAAACTTGAAGAACAAAAAATTGGCGAATTGTACTGTTTGGATGCTTTGCATATATATTTCGCAGACTATATAGAAGCAATATATACAATGATTTCAACCGTCTACCTGTTCCATTCATTGTTCTACTTGTCGAGAATTACAAAAAATTTCCGATAAAGGATTAACCATTGGGGCTCATTGTTCACTTAAACTTGAAGATCAAAAAATTGGCGATTGTTACTGTTTAGATGCTTTGCATAAAGGTTTCTTAGACTATATAGAAGCAATATATACAATGATTTCAACCGTCTACCTGTTCCATTCATTGTTCTACTTGACGAAAGTTACAAATAATTACCGATAAAGGATTAACCAGTGGGGCTCATAGTTCACTTAAACATGAAAAAAAAAATTGGCGAATTGTACTGTTTGAATGCTTTGCATATATGTTTCTTAGACTATATAGAAGCAATATATACAAAGATTTCAACCGTCTACCTGTTCCATTCAATGTTCTACTTGTCGAAATTTACAAATAATTTCCTTTAAAGGATTAACAATGGGGCTCGTAGTTCACTTAAACTTGAAGAACAAAAAATTGGCGAATGGTACTGTTTGGATGCTTTGCATATATGTTTCTTAGACTATATAGAAGCAATATATACAATGATTTCAACCGTCTACCTGTTCCATTCATTGTTCTACTTGTCGAAAGTTACAAATAATTTCCGATAACGGATTGACCATTGGGGCTCATTGTTCACTTAAACTTGAAGAACAAAAAATTGGCGAATTGTACTGTTTGGATGCTTTGCATATATGTTTCTTATACTATATAGGAGCAATATATACAAGATTTCAACCGTCTACCTGTTCCATTCACTGTTCTGCTTGTCGAAAGTTACAAATAATTTCCGTTAAGGGATTAACAATGGGGATTGTCGTTTACTTAAACTTGAAGAACAAAAAATTGGCGAATTGTACTGTTTGGATGCTTTGCATATATGTTTCTTATACTATATAGAAGCAATATATACATTGATTTCAACCGTCTACCTGTTCCATTCATTGTTCTACTTGTCGAAAGTTACAAATAATTTCCGTTAAGGGATTAACAATGGGGATCGTAGTTTACTTAAACTTGAAGAACAAGAAATTGGCGAATTGTACTGTTTGGATGCTTTGCATATATGTTTCTTAGACTATATAGAAGCAATATATACAATGATTTCAACCGTCTACCTATTCCATTCATTGTTCTACTTCCCGAAATTTACAAATAATTTCCTTTAAAGGATTAACAATGGGGCTCGTAGTTCACTTAAACTTGAAGAACAAAAAATTGGCGAATGGTACTATTTGGATGCTTTGAATATATGTTTCTTAGACTATATAGAAGCAATATATACAAAGATTTCAACCGTCTACCTGTACCATTCATTGTTCTGCTTGTCGAAATTTACAAATAATTTCCTTTAAAGGATTAACAATGGGGCTCGTAGTTCACTTAAACTTGAAGAACAAAAAATTGGCGAATGGTACTGTTTGGATGCTTTGCATATATGTTTCTTAGACTATATAGAAGCAATATATACAAATGATTTCAACCGTCTACCTGTTCCATTCATTGTTCTGCTTGTCGAAAGTTACAAATAATTTCCGTTAAGGGATTAACAATGGGGATTGTAGTTTACTTAAACTTGAAGAACAACAAATTGGCGAATTGTACTGTTTGGATGCTTTGCATATATGTTTCTTATACTATATAGAAGCAATATATACATTGATTTCAACCGTCTACCTGTTCCATTCATTGTTCTGCTTGTCGAAAGTTACAAATAATTTCCGTTATGGGATTAACAATGGGGATTGTAGTTTACTTAAACTTGAAGAACAACAAATTGGCGAATTGTACTGTTTGCATGCTTTGCATATATGTTTCTTATACTATATAGAAGCAATATATACATTGATTTCAACCGTCTACCTGTTCCATTCATTGTTCTACTTGTCGAAAGTTACAAATAATTTCCGTTAAGGGATTAACAATGGGGATCGTAGTTTACTTAAACTTGAAGAACAAGAAATTGGCGAATTGTACTGTTTGGATGCTTTGCATATATGTTTCTTAGACTATATAGAAGCAATATATACAATGATTTCAACCGTCTAACTATTCCATTCATTGTTCTACTTCCCGAAATTTACAAATAATTTCCATTAAAGGATTAACAATGGGGCTCGTAGTTCACTTAAACTTGAAGAACAAAAAATTGGCGAATGGTACTATTTGGATGCTTTGAATATATGTTTCTTAGACTATATAGAAGCAATATATACAAAGATTTCAACCGTCTACCTGTACCATTCATTGTTCTGCTTGTCGAAAGTTACAAATAATTTCCGATAAAGGATTAACAATGGGGCTCATTGTTCACTTAAACTTGAAGAACAAAAAATTGGCGAATGGTACTGTTTGGATGCTTTGCATATATGTTTCTTATTCTATGTGGAAGCAATATATACAAAGATTTCAACCGTCTACGTGTTCCAATCATTGTTCTACTTGTAGATACTTAGAATTAATTTCCGTTAAAGGATTAACAATGGGGCTCTTAGTTCACTTAAACTTGAAGAACAAAAAATTGGCGAATTGTACTGTTTGGATGCTTTGCATATATATTTCGCAGACTATATAGAAGCAATATATACAATGATTTCAACCGTCTACATGATCCATTCATTGTTCTACTTGTCGAAATTTAAAAATAATTTCCTTTAAGGATTAACAATGGGGCTCGTAGTTCACTTAAACTTGAAGAACAAAAAATTGGCGAATTGTTCTGTTTGGATGCTTAGCATATATGTTTCTTAGACTATTTAGAAGTAATATATAGAAAGATTTCATCCGTCTACCTGTACTATTCATTGTTCTACTTGTAGAAAGTTACAAATAATTTCCATTTCATGATTATCAATGGGGCTCGATGTTCACTTAAACTTGAAGATCAAAAAATTGGCGATTGTTACTGTTTAGATGCTTTGCATATAGGTTTCTTAGAATATATAGACGCAACATATACAAAGATTTCAACCGTCTACCTGTTCTATTCATTGTTCTACTTGTACAAAGTTACAAATAATTTCCGTTTCATGATTATCAATGGGGCTCGTTGTTCACTTAAATTTGAAGAACAAAAAATTGGCGAATGGTTCTGTTTGGATGCTTTGCATATATGTTTCTTAGATTATATAGAAGCAATATATACAAAGATTTCAACCGTCTACGTGTTCCAATCATTGTTCTACTTTTCGAAATTTATAAATAATTTCCTTTAAAGGATTAACAATGCGGCTCGTTGTTCACTTAAACTTGAAGAACAAAAAATTGGCGAATGGTACTGTTTGGATGCTTTGCATATATGTTTCTTAGACTATATAGAAGCAATATATACAATGATTTCATCCGTCTACCTGTTCCATTCATTGTTCTACTTGTCGAAAGTTACAAATAATTTCCGATAACGGATTGACCATTGGGGCTCATTGTTCACTTAAACTTGAAGAACAAAAAATTGGCGAATTGTACTGTTTGGATGCTTTGCATATATGTTTCTTATACTATATAGGAGCAATATATACAAGATTTCAACCGTCTACCTGTTCCATTCACTGTTCTGCTTGTCGAAAGTTACAAATAATTTCCGTTAAAGGATTAACAATGGGGCTCGCTGTTCACTAAAACTTGAAGAACAAAAAATTGATGAATGGTACGGTTTGGATGCTTTGCATATATGTTTCTTAGACTATATAGAAGCAATATATACATTGATTTCAACCGTCTACCTGTTCCATTCATTGTTCTACTTGTCGCAAGTTACAAATAATTTCCGTTAAGGGATTAACAATGGGGATTGTAGTTTACTTAAACTTGAAGAACAACAAATTGGCGAATGGTACTGTTTGGATGCTTTGCATACATGTTTCTTAGACTATATAGAAGCAATATATACAAATGATTTCAACCGTCTACCTGTACCATTCATTGTTCTGCTTGTCGAAAGTTACAAATAATTTCCTTTAAAGGATTAACAATGGGGCTCGTAGTTCACTTAAACTTGAAGAACAAAAAATTGGCGAATGGTACTGTTTGGATGCTTTGCATATATGTTTCTTAGACTATATAGAAGCAATATATACAAATGATTTCAACCGTCTACCTGTTCCATTCATTGTTCTACTTGTCGAAAGATACAAATAATTTCCGATAAAGGATTAACAATGGGGCTCATTGTTCACTTAAACTTGAAGAACAAAAAATTGGCGAATGGTACTGTTTGGATGCTTTGCATATATGTTTCTTATTCTATGTGGAAGCAATATATACAAAGATTTCAACCGTCTACGTGTTCCAATCATTGTTCTACTTGTAGATACTTAGAATTAATTTCCGTTAAAGGATTAACAATGGGGCTCGTAGTTCACTTAAACATGAAGATGAAATAATTGGCGAATTGTACTGTTTGGATGCTTTTGCATATTTGTGTCGTAGACTATATAGAAGCAATATATACAATGATTTCAACCGTCTACATGATCCATTCATTGTTCTACTTGTCGAAATTTACAAATAATTTCCTTTAAAGGATTAACAATGGGGCTCGTAGTTCACTTAAACATGAAGATGAAATAATTGGCGAATTGTACTGTTTGGATGCTTAGCATATATGTTTCTTAGACTATTTAGAAGTAATATATACAATGATTTCAACCGTCTACATGATCCATTCATTGTTCTACTTGTCGAAATTTACAAATAATTTCCTTTAAAGGATTAACAATGGGGCTCGTAGTTCACTTAAACATGAAGATGAAATAATTGGCGAATTGTACTGTTTGGATGCTTTGCATATATGTTTCTTAGATTATATAGAAGCAATATAAACAAAGATTTCAACCGTCTACCTGTTCCATTCATTGTTCTACTTGTCGAGAATTACAAAAAATTTCCGATAAAGGATTAACCATTGGGGCTCATTGTTCACTTAAACTTGAAGATCAAAAAATTGGCGATTGTTACTGTTTAGATGCTTTGCATAAAGGTTTCTTAGACTATATAGAAGCAATATATACAATGATTTCAACCGTCTACCTGTTCCATTCATTGTTCTACCTGTCGAAAGTTACAAATAATTTCCTTTAAGGGATTAACAATGGTGCTCGTTGTTCACTAAAACTTGAAGAACAAAAAATTGATGAATGGTACGGTTTGGATGCTTTGCATATATGTTTCTTAGACTATATAGAAGCAATATATACATTGATTTCAACCGTCTACCTGTTCCATTCATTGTTCTGCTTGTCGAAAATTACAAATAATTTCCTTTAAAGGATTAACAATGGGGCTCGAAGTTCACTTAAACTTGAAGAACAAAAAATTGGCGAATGGTACTGTTTGGGTGCTTTACATATATGTTTCTTAGACTATATAGAAGCAATATATACATTGATTTCAACCGTCTACCTGTTCCACTCATTGTTCTACTTGTCGCAAGTTACAAATAATTTCCGTTAAAGTATTAACAATGGGGCTCGTAGTTCACTTAAACTTGAAGAACAAAAAATTGGCGAATGGTACTGTTTGGATGCTTTGCATATATGTTTCTTAGACTATATAGAAGCAATATATACAATGATTTCAACCGTCTACCTGTTCCATTCATTGTTCTACTTGTCGAAAGTTACAAATAATTTCCGATAACGGATTGACCAATGGGGCTCATTGTTCACTTATACTTGAAGAACAAAAAATTGGCGAATGGTACCGTTTGGATGCTTTGCATATATGTTTCTTAGACTATATAGAAGCAATATATAAAAAGATTTCAACCGTCTACCAGTTCCATTCATTGTTCTACTTGTCGAAAGTTACAAATAATTTCCGTTAAGGGATTAACAATGGGGCTCGTAGTTCACTTAAACTTGAAGAACAAAAAATTGGCGAATGGTACTATTTGGATGCTTTGAATATATGTTTCTTAGACTATATAGAAGCAATATATACAAAGATTTCAACCGTCTACCTGTACCATTCATTGTTCTGCTTGTCGAAAGTTACAAATAATTTCCTTTAAAGGATTAACAATGGGGCTCGTAGTTCACTTAAACTTGAAGAACAAAAAATTGGCGAATGGTACTGTTTGGATGCTTTGCATACATGTTTCTTAGACTATATAGAAGCAATATATACAAATGATTTCAACCGTCTACCTGTACCATTCATTGTTCTGCTTGTCGAAAGTTACAAATAATTTCCTTTAAAGGATTAACAATGGGGCTCGTAGTTCACTTAAACTTGAAGAACAAAAAATTGGCGAATGGTACTGTTTGGATGCTTTGCATATATGTTTCTTAGACTATATAGAAGCAATATATACAAATGATTTCAACCGTCTACCTGTTCCATTCATTGTTCTACTTGTCGAAAGATACAAATAATTTCCGATAAAGGATTAACAATGGGGCTCATTGTTCACTTAAACTTGAAGAACAAAAAATTGGCGAATGGTACTGTTTGGATGCTTTGCATATATGTTTCTTATTCTATGTGGAAGCAATATATACAAAGATTTCAACCGTCTACGTGTTCCAATCATTGTTCTACTTGTAGATACTTAGAATTAATTTCCGTTAAAGGATTAATAATGGGGCTCGTTGTTCACTTAAATTTGAAGAACAAAAAATTGGCGAATGGTTCTGTTTGGATGCTTTGCATATATGTTTCTTAGATTATATAGAAGCAATATATACAAAGATTTCAACCGTCTACGTGTTCCAATCATTGTTCTACTTTTCGAAATTTACAAATAATTTCCTTTAAAGGATTAACAATGCGGCTCGTTGTTCACTTAAACTTGAAGAACAAAAAATTGGCGAATGGTACTGTTTGGATGCTTTGCATATATGTTTCTTAGACTATATAGAAGCAATATATACAATGATTTCAACCGTCTACCTGTTCCATTCATTGTTGTACTTGTCGAAAGTTACAAATAATTTCCGATAACGGATTGACCATTGGGGCTCATTGTTCACTTAAACTTGAAGAACAAAAAATTGGCGAATTGTACTGTTTGGATGCTTTGCATATATGTTTCTTATACTATATAGGAGCAATATATACAAGATTTCAACCGTCTACCTGTTCCATTCACTGTTCTGCTTGTCGAAAGTTACAAATAATTTCCGTTAAGGGATTAACAATGGGGATTGTAGTTTACTTAAACTTGAAGAACAAAAAATTGGCGAATTGTACTGTTTGGATGCTTTGCATATATGTTTCTTATACTATATAGAAGCAATATATACATTGATTTCAACCGTCTACCTGTTCCATTCATTGTTCTACTTGTCGAAAGTTACAAATAATTTCCGTTAAGGGATTAACAATGGGGATCGTAGTTTACTTAAACTTGAAGAACAAGAAATTGGCGAATTGTACTGTTTGGATGCTTTGCATATATGTTTCTTAGACTATATAGAAGCAATATATACAATGATTTCAACCGTCTACCTATTCCATTCATTGTTCTACTTCCCGAAATTTACAAATAATTTCCTTTAAAGGATTAACAATGGGGCTCGTAGTTCACTTAAACTTGAAGAACAAAAAATTGGCGAATGGTACTATTTGGATGCTTTGAATATATGTTTCTTAGACTATATAGAAGCAATATATACAAAGATTTCAACCGTCTACCTGTACCATTCATTGTTCTGCTTGTCGAAAGTTACAAATAATTTCCTTTAAAGGATTAACAATGGCGCTCGTAGTTCACTTAAACTTGAAGAACAAAAAATTGGCGAATGGTACTGTTTGGATGCTTTGCATATATGTTTCTTAGACTATATAGAAGCAATATATACAAATGATTTCAACCGTCTACCTGTTCCATTCATTGTTCTACTTGTCGAAAGATACAAATAATTTCCGATAAAGGATTAACAATGGGGCTCATTGTTCACTTAAACTTGAAGAACAAAAAATTGGCGAATGGTACTGTTTGGATGCTTTGCATATATGTTTCTTATTCTATGTGGAAGCAATATATACAAAGATTTCAACCGTCTACGTGTTCCAATCATTGTTCTACTTGTAGATACTTAGAATTAATTTCCGTTAAAGGATTAACAATGGGGCTCTTAGTTCACTTAAACTTGAAGAACAAAAAATTGGCGAATTGTACTGTTTGGATGCTTTGCATATATATTTCGCAGACTATATAGAAGCAATATATACAATGATTTCAACCGTCTACATGATCCATTCATTGTTCTACTTGTCGAAATTTAAAAATAATTTCCTTTAAGGATTAACAATGGGGCTCGTAGTTCACTTAAACTTGAAGAACAAAAAATTGGCGAATTGTACTGTTTGGATGCTTAGCATATATGTTTCTTAGACTATTTAGAAGTAATATATAGAAAGATTTCACCCGTCTACCTGTACTATTCATTGTTCTACTTGTAGAAAGTTACAAATAATTTCCATTTCATGATTATCAATGGGGCTCGATGTTCACTTAAACTTGAAGATCAAAAAATTGGCGATTGTTACTGTTTAGATGCTTTGCATATAGGTTTCTTAGAATATATAGACGCAACATATACAAAGATTTCAACCGTCTACCTGTTCTATTCATTGTTCTACTTGTACAAAGTTACAAATAATTTCCGTTTCATGATTATCAATGGGGCTCGTTGTTCACTTAAATTTGAAGAACAAAAAATTGGCGAATGGTTCTGTTTGGATGCTTTGCATATATGTTTCTTAGATTATATAGAAGCAATATATACAAAGATTTCAACCGTCTACGTGTTCCAATCATTGTTCTACTTTTCGAAATTTACAAATAATTTCCTTTAAAGGATTAACAATGCGGCTCGTTGTTCACTTAAACTTGAAGAACAAAAAATTGGCGAATGGTACTGTTTGGATGCTTTGCATATATGTTTCTTAGACTATATAGAAGCAATATATACATTGATTTCAACCGTCTACCTGTTCCATTCACTGTTCTACTTGTCGAAAGTTACAAATAATTTCCGATAAAGGATTAACAATGGGGCTCATTGTTCACTTAAACTTGAAGATCAAAAAATTGGCGAATGGTACTGTTTGGATGCTTTGCATATATGTTTCTTAGACTATATAGAAGCAACATATACAAAGATTTCAACCGTCTACCTGTTCCATTCATTGTTCTACTTGTCGAAAGTTACAAATAATTTCCGATAAAGGATTAACAATGGGGCTCATTGTTCACTTAAACTTGAAGAGCAAAAAATCGGCGAATGGTACTGTTTGGATGCTTTGCATATATGTTTCTTAGAGTATATAGAAGCAATATATACATTGATTTCAACCGTCTACTTGTTCCATTCATTGTTCTACTTGTCGAAAGTTACAAGTAATTTCCGTTAAGGGATTAACAATGGGGATCGTAGTTCACTTAAACTTGAAGAACAAAAAATTGGCGAATGGTACTGTTTGGATGCTTTGCATATATGTTTCTTGGACTATGTAAAAGCAATATATACAATGATTTCAACAGTTTACCTGTTCCATTCATTGTTCTACTTGTCGAAATTTACAAATAATTTCCTTTAAATGATTAACAATGGGGCTCATTGTTCACTTAAACTTGAAGAACAAAGAATTGGCGAATGGTACTGTTTGGATGCTTTGCATATATGTTTCTTAGATTATATAGAAGCAATATATACAAAGATTTCAACCGTCTACCTGTTCCATTCATTGTTCTGCTTGTCGAAAATTACAAATAATTTCCTTTAAAGGATTAACAATGGGGCTCGAAGTTCACTTAAACTTGAAGAACAAAAAATTGGCGAATGGTACTGTTTGGATGCTTTGCATATATGTTTCTTAGACTATATAGAAGCAATATATAAATTGATTTCAACCGTCTACCTCTTCCACTCATTGTTCTACTTGTCGCAAGTTACAAATAATTTCCGTTAAAGTATTAACAATGGGGCTCGTAGTTCACTTAAACTTGAAGAACAAAAAATTGGCGAATGGTACTGTTTGGATGCTTTGCATATATGTTTCTTAGACTATATAGAAGCAATATATACAATGATTTCAACCGTCTACCTGTTCCAATCATTGTTCTACTTGACAAAAGTTACAAATAATTTCCTTTAAATGATTAACAATGGGGCTCATTGGTCACTTAAACTTGAAGAACAAAAAATTGGCGAATGGTACTGTTTGGATGCTTTGCATATATGTTTCTTAGACTATATAGAAGCAATATATACATTGATTTCAACCGTCTACCTGTTCCACTCATTGTTCTAATCATCGCAACTTACAAATAATTTCCGTTAAAGTATTAACAATGGGGCTCGTAGTTCACTTAAACTTGAAGAACAAAAAATTGGCGAATGGTACTGTTTGGATGCTTTGAATATAAGTTTCTTAGACTATATAGAAGCAATATATACAATGATTTCAACCGTCTACCTGTTCCATTCATTGTTCTACTTGTCGAAAGTTACAAATAGTTTCCGATAACGGATTGACCATTGGGGCTCATTGTTCACTTAAACTTGAAGAACAAAAAATTGGCGAATTGTACTGTTTGGGTGCTTTGCATATATGTTTCTTATACTATATAGAAGCAATATATACAAAGATTTCAACCGTCTACCTGTTCCATTCATTGTTCTCCTTGTCGAAATTTACAAATAACTTCCTTTAAAGGATTAACAATGGGGCTCGTAGTTCACTTAAACTTGAAGAACAAAAAATTGGCGAATTGTACTGCTTGGATGCTTTGCATATATGTTTCTTAGATTATATAGAAGCAATATATACAAAGATTTGAATCGTCTACCTGTTCCATTCATTGTTCTACTTGTAGAAAGTTACAATTAATTTCCGTTAAAGGATTAACAATGGGGCTCGTAGTTCACTTAAACTTGAAGAACAAAAAATTGGCGAATTGTACTGTTTGGATGCTTTGCATATATGTTTCTTAGATTATATAGAAGCAATATATACAAAGATTTCAACCGTCTACCTGTTCCATTCATTGTTCTCCTTGTCGAAATTTACAAATAACTTCCTTTAAAGGATTAACAATGGGGCTCGTAGTTCACTTAAACTTGAAGAACAAAAAATTGGCGAATTGTACTGTTTGGATGCTTTGCATATATGTTTCTTAGATTATATAGAAGCAATATATACAAAGATTTCAACCGTCTACCTGTTCCATTGATTGTTCTCCTTGTCGAAATTTACAAATAACTTCCTTTAAAGGATTAACAATGGGGCTCGTTGTTCACTTAAGCTTGAAGAAAAAAAAATTGGCGAATTGTACTGTTTGGATGCTTTGCATATATGTTTCTTAGACTATTTAGAAGCAATATATAGAATGATTTCACCCGTCTACCTGTACTATTCATTGTTCTACTTGTAGAAAGTTACAAATAATTTCCAATTCATGATTATCAATGGGGCTTGCTGTTCACTTAAACTTGAAGAACAAAAAATTGGCGAATGGTACTGTTTGGATGCTTTGCATATATGTTTCTTAGATTATATAGAAGCAATATATACAAAGATTTGAATCGTCTACCTGTTCCATTCATTGTTCTACTTGTCGAAAGTTACAAATAATTTCCGTTAAGGTATTAGCAATGGGGTTCGTAGTTTACTTAAACTTGAAGAACAAGAAATTGGCGAATGGTACTGTTTGGATGCTTTGCATATATGTTTCTTAGATTATATAGAAGCAATATATACAAAGATTTCAACAGTCTACCTGTTCCATTCATTGTTCTCCTTGTCGAAATTTACAAATAACTTCCTTTAAAGGATTAACAATGGGGCTCGTTGTTCACTTAAACTTGAAGAACAAAAAATTGGCGATTTGTACTGTTTGGATGCTTTGCATATATGTTTCTTAGACTATTTAGAAGCAATATATAGAAAGATTTCACCCGTCTACCTGTACTATTCATTGTTCTACTTGTAGAAAGTTACAAATAATTTCCATTTCATGATTATCAATGGGGCTTGCTGTTCACTTAAACTTGAATATCAAAAAATTGGCGATTGTTACTGTTTAGATGCTTTGTATATAGGTTTCTGAGACTCTATAGAAGCAACATATACAAAGATTTCAACCGTCTACCTGTTCTATTCATTGTTCTACTTGTAGAAAGTTACAAATAATTTCCGTTTCATGATTATCAATGGGGCCCGTTGTTCACTTAAACTTGAAGAACAAAAAATTGGCGAATGGTACTGTTTGGATGCTTTGCATATATGTTTCTTAGATTATATAGAAGCAATATATACAAAGATTTGAATCGTCTACCTGTTCCATTCATTGTTCTACTTGTCGAAAGTTACAAATAATTTCCGTTAAGGTATTAGCAATGGGGTTCGTAGTTTACTTAAACTTGAAGAACAAGAAATTGGCGAATGGTACTGTTTGGATGCTTTGCATATATGTTTCTTAGATTATATAGAAGCAATATATACAAAGATTTCAACCGTCTACCTGTTCCATTCATTGTTCTGCTTGTCGAAAATTACAAATAATTTCCTTTAAAGGATTAACAATGGGGCTCGAAGTTCACTTAAACTTGAAGAACAAAAAATTGGCGAATGGTACTGTTTGGATGCTTTGCATATATGTTTCTTAGACTATATAGAAGCAATATATACATTGATTTCAACCGTCTACCTCTTCCACTCATTGTTCTACTTGTCGCAAGTTACAAATAATTTCCGTTAAAGTATTAACAATGGGGCTCGTAGTTCACTTAAACTTGAAGAACAAAAAATTGGCGAATGGTACTGTTTGGATGCTTTGCATATATGTTTCTTAGACTATATAGAAGCAATATATACAATGATTTCAACCGTCTACCTGTTCCAATCATTGTTCTACTTGACAAAAGTTACAAATAATTTCCTTTAAATGATTAACAATGGGGCTCATTGTTCACTTAAACTTGAAGAACAAAAAATTGGCGAATGGTACTGTTTGGATGCTTTGCATATATGTTTCTTAGGCTATATAGAAGCAATATATACATTGATTTCAACCGTCTACCTGTTCCACTCATTGTTCTAATCGTCGCAACTTACAAATAATTTCCGTTAAAGTATTAACAATGGGGCTCGTAGTTCACTTAAACTTGAAGAACAAAAAATTGGCGAATGGTACTGTTTGGATGCTTTGAATATAAGTTTCTTATACTATATAGAAGCAATATATACAATGATTTCAACCGTCTACCTGTTCCATTCATTGTTCTACTTGTCGAAAGTTACAAATAATTTCCGATAACGGATTGACCATAGGGGCTCATTGTTCACTTAAACTTGAAGAACAAAAAATTGGCGAATTGTACTGTTTGGGTGCTTTGCATATATGTTTCTTATACTATATAGAAGCAATATATACAAAGATTTCAACCGTCTACCTGTTCCATTCATTGTTCTCCTTGTCGAAATTTACAAATAACTTCCTTTAAAGGATTAACAATGGGGCTCGTAGTTCACTTAAACTTGAAGAACAAAAAATTGGCGAATTGTACTGTTTGGATGCTTTGCATATATGTTTCTTAGATTATACAGAAGCAATATATACAAAGATTTGAATCGTCTACCTGTTCCATTCATTGTTCTACTTGTAGAAAGTTACAATTAATTTCCGTTAAAGGATTAACAATGGGGCTCGTAGTTCACTTAAACTTGAAGAACAAAAAATTGGCGAATTGTACTGTTTGGATGCTTTGCATATATGTTTCTTAGATTATATAGAAGCAATATATACAAAGATTTCAACCGTCTACCTGTTCCATTCATTGTTCTCCTTGTCGAAATTTACAAATAACTTCCTTTAAAGGATTAACAATGGGGCTCGTAGTTCACTTAAACTTGAAGAACAAAAAATTGGCGAATTGTACTGTTTGGATGCTTTGCATATATGTTTCTTAGATTATATAGAAGCAATATATACAAAGATTTCAACCGTCTACCTGTTCCATTGATTGTTCTCCTTGTCGAAATTTACAAATAACTTCCTTTAAAGGATTAACAATGGGGCTCGTTGTTCACTTAAGCTTGAAGAAAAAAAAATTGGCGAATTCTACTGTTTTGGATGCTTTGCATATATGTTTCTTAGACTATTTAGAAGCAATATATAGAATGATTTCACCCGTCTACCTGTACTATTCATTGTTCTACTTGTAGAAAGTTACAAATAATTTCCATTTCATGATTATCAATGGGGCTTGCTGTTCACTTAAACTTGAAGAACAAAAAATTGGCGAATGGTACTGTTTGGATGCTTTGCATATATGTTTCTTAGATTATATAGAAGCAATATATACAAAGATTTCAACCGTCTACCTGTTCCATTCATTGTTCTCCTTGTCGAAATTTACAAATAACTTCCTTTAAAGGATTAACAATGGGGCTCGTTGTTCACTTAAACTTGAAGAACAAAAAATTGGCGATTTGTACTGTTTGGATGCTTTGCATATATGTTTCTTAGACTATTTAGAAGCAATATATAGAAAGATTTCACCCGTCTACCTGTACTATTCATTGTTCTACTTGTAGAAAGTTACAAATAATTTCCATTTCATGATTATCAATGGGGCTTGCTGTTCACTTAAACTTGAATATCAAAAAATTGGCGATTGTTACTGTTTAGATGCTTTGTATATAGGTTTCTGAGACTCTATAGAAGCAACATATACAAAGATTTCAACCGTCTACCTGTTCTATTCATTGTTCTACTTGTAGAAAGTTACAAATAATTTCCGTTTCATGATTATCAATGGGGCCCGTTGTTCACTTAAACTTGAAGAACAAAAAATTGGCGAATGGTACTGTTTGGATGCTTTGCATATATGTTTCTTAGATTATATAGAAGCAATATATACAAAGATTTGAATCGTCTACCTGTTCCATTCATTGTTCTACTTGTCGAAAGTTACAAATAATTTCCGTTAAGGTATTAGCAATGGGGATCGTAGTTTACTTAAACTTGAAGAACAAGAAATTGGCGAATTGTACTGTTTGGATGCTTTGCTTATATGTTTCTTAGACTATATAGAAGCAATATATACAAAGATTTCAACCGGCTACCTGTTCCATTCATTGTTCTACTTGTCGAAATTTACAAATAATTTCCTTTAAAGGATTAACAATGGGGCTCGTTGTTCACTTAAACTTGAAGAACAATAAATTGGCGAATTGTACTGTTTGGATGCTTTGCATATATGTTTCTTAGACTATATAGACGCAATATATACAAGGATTTCAACCGTCTACCAGTTCCATTCATTGTTCTACTTGTCGAAAGTTACAAATAATTACCGATAAAGGATTAACCATTGGGGCTCATTGTTCACTTAAACTTGAAGAACAAAAAATAGGAGAATTGTACTGTTTGGATGCTTTGCATATATGTTTCTTAGACTATATAGAAGCCATATATACAAAGATTTCAACAGTATACCTGTTCCATTCATAGTTCTACTTGTCGAAAGTTACAAATAATTTCCGATAAAGGATTAACAATGGGGCTCATTGTTCACTTAAACTTGAAGGACAAAAAATTGGCGAATGGTACTGTTTGGATGCTTTGCATATATGTTTCTTAGACTATATGGAAGCAATATATACAAAGATTTCAACCGTCTACGTGTTCCAATCATTGTTCTACTTGTCGAAAGTTACAATTAATTTCCGTTAAAGGATTAACAATGGGGCTCGTAGTTCACTTAAAGTTGAAGAAAAAAAAATTGGCGAATTGTACTGTTTGGATGCTTTGCATATATGTTTCTTAGACTATTTAGAAGCAATATATAGAATGATTTCACCCGTCTACCTGTACTATTCATTGTTCTACTTGTAGAAAGTTACAAATAATTTCCATTTCATGATTATCAATGGGGCTTGCTGTTCACTTAAACTTGAAGAACAAAAAATTGGCGAATGGTACTGTTTGGATGCTTTGCATATATGTTTCTTAGATTATATAGAAGCAATATATACAAAGATTTCAACCGTCTACCTGTTCCATTCATTGTTCTCCTTGTCGAAATTTACAAATAACTTCCTTTAAAGGATTAACAATGGGGCTCGTTGTTCACTTAAACTTGAAGAACAAAAAATTGGCGATTTGTACTGTTTGGATGCTTTGCATATATGTTTCTTAGACTATTTAGAAGCAATATATAGAAAGATTTCACCCGTCTACCTGTACTATTCATTGTTCTACTTGTAGAAAGTTACAAATAATTTCCATTTCATGATTATCAATGGGGCTTGCTGTTCACTTAAACTTGAATATCAAAAAATTGGCGATTGTTACTGTTTAGATGCTTTGTATATAGGTTTCTGAGACTCTATAGAAGCAACATATACAAAGATTTCAACCGTCTACCTGTTCTATTCATTGTTCTACTTGTAGAAAGTTACAAATAATTTCCGTTTCATGATTATCAATGGGGCCCGTTGTTCACTTAAACTTGAAGAACAAAAAATTGGCGAATGGTACTGTTTGGATGCTTTGCATATATGTTTCTTAGATTATATAGAAGCAATATATACAAAGATTTGAATCGTCTACCTGTTCCATTCATTGTTCTACTTGTCGAAAGTTACAAATAATTTCCGTTAAGGTATTAGCAATGGGGATCGTAGTTTACTTAAACTTGAAGAACAAGAAATTGGCGAATTGTACTGTTTGGATGCTTTGCATATATGTTTCTTAGACTATATAGAAGCAATATATACAATGATTTCAACCGTCTACATGATCCATTCATTGTTCTACTTGTTGAAAGTTACAATTAATTTCCGTTAAAGGATTAACAATGGGGCTCGTTGTTCACTTAAACTTGAGGAACAAAAAATTGGCGAATTGTACTGTTTGGATGCTTTGCATTTATGTTTCGTAGACCATATAGAAGCAATATATACAAAGATTTCAACCGTCTACCTGTTCCATTCATTGTTCTACTTGTCGAAAATAACAAGTAATTTCCGATAAAGGATTAACCATTGGGGCTCATTGTTCACTTAAACTTGAAGAACAAAAAATTGGCGAATGGTACTGTTTGGATGCTTTGCATATATGTTTCTTAGACTATATAGAAGCAATATATACATTGATTTCAACCGTCTACTTGTTCCATTCATTGTTCTACTTGTCGAAAGTTACAAGTAATTTCCGTTAAGGGATTAACAATGGGGATCGTAGTTCACTTAAACTTGAAGAACAAAAATTGGCGAATGGTACTGTTTGGATGCTTTGCATATATGTTTCTTGGACTATGTAAAAGCAATATATACAATGATTTCAACAGTTTACCTGTTCCATTCATTGTTCTACTTGTCGAAATTTACAAATAATTTCCGATAAAGGATTAACAATGGGGCTCATTGTTCACTTAAACTTGAAGAACAAAAAATTGGCGAATTGTACTGTTTGGATGCTTTGCTTATATGTTTCTTAGACTATATAGAAGCAATATATACAAAGATTTCAACCGGCTACCTGTTCCATTCATTGTTCTACTTGTCGAAATTTACAAATAATTTCCTTTAAAGGATTAACAATGGGGCTCGTTGTTCACTTAAACTTGAAGAACAATAAATTGGCGAATTGTACTGTTTGGATGCTTTGCATATATGTTTCTTAGACTATATAGACGCAATATATACAAGGATTTCAACCGTCTACCTGTTCCATTCATTGTTCTACTTGTCGAAAGTTACAAATAATTACCGATAAAGGATTAACCATTGGGGCTCATTGTTCACTTAAACTTGAAGAACAAAAAATAGGAGAATTGTACTGTTTGGATGCTTTGCATATATGTTTCTTAGACTATATAGAAGCCATATATACAAAGATTTCAACAGTATACCTGTTCCATTCATTGTTCTACTTGTCGAAAGTTACAAATAATTTCCGATAAAGGATTAACAATGGGGCTCATTGTTCACTTAAACTTGAAGTACAAAAAATTGGCGAATGGTACTGTTTGGATGCTTTGCATATATGTTTCTTAGACTATATGGAAGCAATATATACAAAGATTTCAACCGTCTACGTGTTCCAATCATTGTTCTACTTGTCGAAAGTTACAATTAATTTCCGTTAAAGGATTAACAATGGGGCTCGTAGTTCACTTAAACTTGAAAAACAAAAAATTTGCGAATTGTACTGTTTGGATGCTTTGCATATTTGTTTCGTAGACTATATAGAAGCAATATATACAATGATTTCAACCGTCTACCTGTTCCATTAATTGTTCTACTTGTCGAAAGTTACAAATAATTTCCGATAAAGGATTAACAATGGGGCTCATTGTTCACTTAAACTTGAAGGACAAAAAATTGGCAAATGGTACTGTTTGGATGCTTTGCGTTCATGTTTCTTAGACTATATGGAAGCAATATATACAAGGATTTCAACCGTCTACCTGTTCCATTCATTGTTCTACTTGTCGAAAGTTACAAATAATTACCGATAAAGGATTAACCATTGGGGCTCATTGTTCACTTAAACTTGAAGAACAAAAAATTGGCGAATTGTACTGTTTGGATGCTTTGCATATATGTTTCTTAGATTATATAGAAGCAATATATACAAAGATTTCAACCGTCTACCTGTTCCATTAATTGTTCTACTTGTCGAAAGTTACAAATAATTTCCGATAAAGGATTAACAATGGGGCTCGTAGTTCACTTAAACTTGACGAACAAAAAATTGGCGAATGTTACTGTTTGGATGCTTTGCATATATGTTTCTTAGACTATATAGAAGCCATATATACAAAGATTTCAACAGTATACCTGTTCCATTCATTGTTCTACTTGTCGAAAGTTACAAATAATTTCCGATAAAGGATTAACAATGGGGCTCATTGTTCACTTAAACTTGAAGGACAAAAAATTGGCGAATGGTACTGTTTGGATGCTTTGCATATATGTTTCTTAGACTATATGGAAGCAATATATACAAAGATTTCAACCGTCTACCTGTTCCATTCATTGTTCTACTTGTCGAAAGTTACAAATAATTTCCGATAAAGGATTAACAATGGGGCTCATTGTTCACTTAAACTTGAAGAACAAAAAATTTGCGAATTGTACTGTTTGGATGCTTTGCATATTTGTTTCGTAGACTATATAGAAGCAATATATACAATGATTTCAACCGTCTACCTGTTCCATTAATTGTTCTACTTGTCGAAAGTTACAAATAATTTCCGATAAAGGATTAACAATGGGGCTCATTGTTCACTTAAACTTGAAGGACAAAAAATTGGCAAATGGTACTGTTTGGATGCTTTGCGTTCATGTTTCTTAGACTATATGGAAGCAATATATACAGGGATTTCAACCGTCTACCTGTTCCATTCATTGTTCTACTTGTCGAAAGTTACAAATAATTACCGATAAAGGATTAACCATTGGGGCTCATTGTTCACTTAAACTTGAAGAACAAAAAATTGGCGAATTGTACTGTTTGGATGCTTTGCATATATGTTTCTTAGATTATATAGAAGCAATATATACAAAGATTTCAACCGTCTACCTGTCCCATTAATTGTTCTACTTGTCGAAAGTTACAAATAATTTCCGATAAAGGATTAACAATGGGGCTCGTAGTTCACTTATACTTGACGAACAAAAAATTGGCGAATGGTACTGTTTGGATGCTTTGCATATATGTTTCTTAGACTATATAGAAGCAATATATACAAAGATTTCAACCGTCTACCTGTTCCATTCATTGTTCTACTTGTCGAAAGTTACAAATAATTTCCGATAACGGATTAACCATTGGGTCTCATTGTTCACTTAAACTTGAAGAACAAAAAATTGGCGAATTGTACTGTTTGGATGCTTTGCATATATGTTTCTTATACTATATAGAAGCAATATATACAAAGATTTCAACCGTCTACCAGTTCCATTCACTGTTCTACTTGTCGAAAGTTACAAATAATTTCCGTTAAGGGATTAACAATAGGGATCGTAGTTTACTTAAACTTGAAGAACAAATAATTGGCGAATTGTACTGTTTGGATGCTTTGCATATATGTTTCTTATACTATATAGAAGCAATATATACAAATATTTCAACCGTCTACCTGTTCCATTCATTGTTCTACTTGTCGAAAGTTACAAATAATTTCCGATAAAGGATTAACAATGGGACTCATTGTTCACTTAAACTTGAAGAGCAAAAAATCGGCGAATGGTACTGTCTGGATGCTTTGCATATATGTTTCTTAGACTATATAGAAGCAATATATACATTGATTTCAACCGTCTACTTGTTCCATTCATTGTTCTACTTGTCGAAAGTTACAAATAATTTCCGTTAAGGGATTAACAATGGGGATCGTAGTTTACTTAAACTTGAAGAACAAAAAATTGGCGAATTGTACTGTTTGGATGCTTTGCATATATGTTTCTTAGACTATATAGAAGCAATATATACATTGATTTCAACCGTCTACTTGTTCCATTCATTGTTCTACTTTTCGAAAGTTACAAATAATTTCCGTTAAGGGATTAACAATGGGGATCGTAGTATACTTAAACTTGAAGAGCACAAAATTGGCGAATGGTACTGTCTGGATGCTTTGCGTACATGTTTCTTAGACTATATGGAACTAATATATACAAAGATTTCAATCTTCTACGTGTTCCAATCATTGTTCTACTTGTCGAAATTTACAAATAATTTCCTTTAAACGATTAACAATGGGGCTCGTTGTTCACTTAAACTTGAAGAACAAAAAATTGGCGAATTGTACTGTTTGGATGCTTTGCTTATATGTTTCTTAGACTATATAGAAGCAATATATACAAAGATTTCAACCGGCTACCTGTTCCATTCATTGTTCTACTTGTCGAAATTTACAAATAATTTCCTTTAAAGGATTAACAATGGGGCTCGTTGTTCACTTAAACTTGAAGAACAATAAATTGGCGAATTGTACTGTTTGGATGCTTTGCATATATGTTTCTTAGACTATATAGACGCAATATATACAAGGATTTCAACCGGCTACCTGTTCCATTCATTGTTCTACTTGTCGAAAGTTACAAATAATTTCCGATAAAGGATTAACAATGGGGCTCATTGTTCACTTAAACTTGAAGAGCAAAAAATCGGCGAATGGTACTGTTTGGATGCTTTGCATATATGTTTCTTAGACTATAGAGAAGCAACATATAGAAAGATTTCACCCGTCCACCTGTACTATTCATTGTTCTACTTGTAGAAAGTTACAAATAATTTCCATTTCATGATTATCAATGGGGCTCGCTGTTCACTTAAACTTGAAGATCAAAAAATTGGCGATTGTTACTGTTTAGATGCTTTGCGTATAGGTTTCTTAGACTATATAGACGCAATATATGGAAAGATTTCACCAGTCTACCTGTACTATTCATTGTTCTACTTGTAGAAAGTTACAAATAATTTCCATTTCATGATTATCAATGGGGCTCGCTGTTCACTTAAACTTGAAGATCAAAAAATTGGCGATTGTTACAGTTTTGATGCTTTGCATATAGGTTTCTTAGACTATATAGAAGCAATATATACAATGATTTCAACAGTCTACCTGTTCCATTCATTGTTCTACTTGTCGAAATTTACAAATAATTTCCTTTAAAGGATTAACAATGGGGCTCGTTGTTCACTTCAACTTGAAGAACAAAAAAGTGGCGAATGGTACTGTTTGGATGCTTTGCATATATGTTTCTTAGACTATTTAGAAGCAATATATAGAAAGATTTCACCCGTCTACCTGTACTATTCATTGTTCTACTTGTAGAAAGTTACAAATAAGTTCCATTTCATGATTATCAATGGGGCTCGCTGTTCACTTAAACTTGAAGAACAAAAAAATTGCGAATGGTACTGTTTGGATGCTTTGCATATATGTTTCTTACAAGGGAACATCCCGAACCCGTACACGCCGATTTTGATGAAAATTATATGGTAGATAGTTCTCGACAAAATATTTGACACCTATTTTTTTATATCTGCAATCGTCCACATTGAAGGGGTGATAATAGCCCTCAAACTTTGGGGTTGAAAATGGTTTTTTCGAAATATCTCCTAGATTAAAGGACGCACGGAAAAATTTTTTTTTTAAAATTGTGTGCCTTGAGATTACGAATACAGTGATATAAATAATAATTGCAAAAAATTATTTGTTTAAACAATATATTAAAATTTCTTAATTTTTTGTTAATTTTTCGTACTAAATGGTGTTCCATTTTCGTGGAAATTTATGTGTATAAAGTATAGACAAAATTAGTGAATACGTGTTTTTGGAATTTTTTGTTTGCTAACATTTAACGATACTTATGTAACGTTTAATTTTTCGCCCGCTTCGTACAGGGCGTATAAAAATTATTTGCCATGATCTGCCAGGCGTTGTTCTATACCTTTGGAGTAATGGACATTTGCAAAAAAATCTACCGCAAAATTCGCAAAAGCCTTGCAAATTAAGATCACTTTTTTTATTAGCTCATCGAATTCGTCTCGTCGCGTAGGCAAAATGTATGAAAGGAACTATGGGTCAGAAATGAACTTTTCTTGTGCAAATTAAGTGGTGGAACGCAGTTCAAAAAATTAGAAATCAGCCATATTAATATAAACAATTTGCTGATTTTTAAATTTTTGAACTGCGTTCCACCACTCCTAAAAATCTGAAAAAATTCAAAAGTATGCACACCATTGGCTATAATATCTGTGATTTTTTCAGAACTTTCTATGAAGACAAACAGGAGAAATCGAGCAAAAACTGTAAAATACGTTTCACCCTGTAACGATCCCTACGGTAGGGGTAGCGGATTCATACTTTGCAGGAAGGGTTTTTTAAAGAGGCCTATCGAATGATATGCCCCAAGATTAATTTGCTTCGGGGGCTCTTTTTCCATCCTTATCCGACTAGACCCTTTAAAGATTTTCTTTTTAGTTTAAACTTTAATTTTATAATAAAAACAACATTTTGTCAGAATCGACTTCTTTCATTGGTTTACCACACTACAAAGTGTATGAAAATATTTATCATGGCCTACCAGGCTAATTCTACACCCCGGAAGGGCCCTTGATGGACCCAAAGCCAATCGCAGGACATTAATATTTTCGTAGTCTGCGAAAATTTACGCGGAACAATAGAGTCATAAACCGCGACACTAACAAAAGATTTCGACAATCGACCAATCTAGGATTATTGAGTCACACATGATTGCAATTTTCTTCGCTGTCGCCGTACAGTAGGAGATATTTGAATACAAATTTTCGCAGTATAGGAAAATATTAATGACCTGCGGTCAGCTTCGAGTCCTCCCAAGGGCCTTCCCAGAGAGAAGAACATAAACACATGCGTTTTTCTTACTGGCTATATTTACTTCGTCCATATTCGAAGCTCGTATAGCGTGCTACGGTAATTAGGTTTCTGAAATATAATAGCAAATGACACATTTCGGACAATAATGATAATTCGTATGCTTCTGTTTTCTATATGTCCGTTAGCAAAGGTTGTCCTACCGATGGGAAAGCCACTCACGGAACTGCAATTTTAACATTAATTTGCACAAGAAAAGTTCATTTCTGACCCATAGTTCCTTTCATACATTTTGCCTACGCGACGAGACGAATTCGATGAGCTAATAAAAAAGTGATTTTAATTTGCAAGGATTTTGCGAATATTGCGGTAGATTTTTTGGCAAATGTCCATCACCCCAAAGGTATAGAACAACGCCTGGCAGATCATGGCAAATAATTTTCATACGCCCTGTACGAAGCGGGCGAAAAATTAAACGTTACATAAGTATCGTTAAATGTTAGCAAACAAAAAATTCCAAAAACACGTATTCACTAATTTTGTCTATTCTTTATACACATAAATTTCCACGAAAATGGAACAACATTTAGTACGAAAAATTAACAAAAAATTAAGAAATTTTAATATATTGTTTAAACAAATAATTTTTTGCAATTATTATTTATATCACTGAATTCGTAATCTCAAGGCGCACAATTTAAAAAAAAAATTTCCGTGCGCACTTTAATCTCGGAGATATTTCGAAAAAACCATTTTCAACCCCAAAGTTTGAGGGCTATTATCACCCCTTCAATGTGGACGATTGCAGATATAAAAAAAGAGGTGTCAAATATTTTGTCGAGAACTATCTACCATATAATTTTCATCAAAATCGGCGTGTACGGGTTCGGGATGTTCCCTTGTTAGACTAAATAGAAGCAATATATACATTGATTTCAACCGGCTACCTGTTCCATTCATTGTTCTACTTGTCGCAAGTTACAAATAATTTCCGTTAAAGTATTAAAAATGGGACTCGTAGTTCACTTAAACTTGAAGAACAAAAAATTGGCGAATGGTACTGTTGGATGCTTTGCATATATGTTTCTTATACTATATAGAAGCAATATATACAAAGATTTCAACCGTCTACCTGTTCCATTCAATGTTCTACTTGTCGAAAGTTACAAATAATTTCCGATAAAGGATTAACAATGGGGCTCATTGTTCACTTAAACTTGAAGAACAAAAAATTGGCGAATGGTACTGTTTGGATGCTTTGCATATACGTTTCTTAGACTATATGGAAGCAATATATACAAAGATTTCAACCGTCTGTGTGTTCCTATCATTGTTCTACGTGTAGAAAGTTACAATTAATTTCCTTTAAAGATTAACAATGGGGCTCGTAGTTCACTTAAACTTGAAGAACAAAAAATTGGCGAATTGTACTGTTTGCATGCTTTGCATATATGTTTCTTAGACTATATAGAAGCAATATATACATTGATTTCAACCGGCTACCTGTTCCATTCATTGTTCTACTTGTCGAAATTTACAAATAATTTCCTTTAAAGGATTAACAATGGGGCTCATAGTTCACTTAAACTTGAAGAACAAAAAATTGGCGAATTGTACTGTTTGGATGCTTTGCATATATGTTTCTTAGACTATATAGAAGCAACATATACAAAGATTTCAACCGTCTACCTGTTCTATTCATTTGTTCTACTTGTAGAAAGTTACAAATAATTTCCGTTTCATGATTATCAATGGGGCTCGTTGTTCACTTAAACTTGAACAACAAAAAATTGGCGAATGGTACTGTTTGGATGCTTTGCATATATGTTTCTTAGATTATATAGAAGAAATATATACAAAGATTTCAACCGTCTACCTGTTCCATTCATTGTTCTACTTGTCGAAAATTACAAATAATTTCCGATATAGGATTAACCATTGGGGCTCATTGTTCACTTAAACTTGAAGAACAAAAAAATTGCGAATGGTACTGTTTGGATGCTTTGCGTACATGTTTCTTAGACTATATGTAAGCAATATATACAAAGATTTCAACCGTCTACGTGTTCCAATCATTGTTCTACTTGTCGAAAATTACAAATAATTTCCGATAAAGGATTAACCATTGGGGCTCATTGTTCACTTAAACTTGAAGAACAAAAAATTGGCGAATGGTACTGTTTGGATGCTTTGCGTACATGTTTCTTAGACTATATGTAAGCAATATATACAAAGATTTCAACCGTCTACGTGTTCCAATCATTGTTCTATATGTCGAAAATTACAAATAATTTCCGTTTCATGATTATCAATGGGGCTCGTTGTTCACTTAAACTTGAAGAAAAAAAATTGGCGAATGGTACTGTTTGCATGCTTTGCATATATGTTTCTTAGACTATATAGAAGCAATATATACATTGATTTCAACCGGCTACCTGTTCCATTCATTGTTCTACTTGTCGCAAGTTACAAATAATTTCCTTTAAAGGATTAGCAATGGGGCTCGTTGTTCACTTAAACTTGAAGAACAATAAATTGGCGAATTGTACTGTTTGGATGCTTTGCATATATGTTTCTTAGACTATATAGAAGCAATATATATAAAGAATTCAACCGTCTACCTGTTCCATTCATTGTTCTACTTGTCGAAAGTTACAAATAATTACCGATAAAGGATTAACCATTGGGGCTCATTGTTCACTTAAACTTGAAAAACAAAAAATTGGCGAATTGTACTGTTTGGATGCTTTGCATATATGTTTCTTTGACTATTTAGAAGCAATATATAGAAAGATTTCACCCGTCTACCTGTACTATTCATTGTTCTACTTGTCGAAAGTTACAAATAATTTCCGATAAAGGATTAACCATTGGGGCTCATTGTTCACTTAAACTTGAAGAACAAAAAATTGGCGAATGGTACTGTCTGGATGCTTTGCGTACATGTTTCATAGACTATATGGAACCAATATATACAATTATTTCAACCGTCTACCTGTTCCATTCATTGTTCTACTTGTCGAAATTTGCAAATAATTTCCGATAACGGATTAACCATTGGGGCTCATTGTTCACTTAAACTTGAAGAACAAAAAATTGGCGAATTGTACTGTTTGGATGCTTTGCATATATGTTTCTTATACTATATAGAAGCAATATATACAAAGATTTCAACCGTCTACCTGTTCCATTCACTGTTCTACTTGTCGAAAGTTACAAATAATTTCCGATAAAGGATTAACAATGGGGCTCATTGTTCACTTAAACTTGAAGATCAAAAAATTGGCGAATGTTACTGTTTAGATGCTTTGCATATATGTTTCTTATACTATATAGAAGCAATATATACAAAGATTTCAACCGTCTACCTGTTCCATTCACTGTTCTACTTGTCGAAAGTTACAAATAATTTCCGATGAAGGATTAACAATGGGGCTCATTGTTCACTTAAACTTGAAGAACAAAAAATTGTCGAATTGTACTATTTGGATGCTTTGCATATATGTTTCTTAGACTATATAGAAGCAATATATACAAAGATTTCAACCGTCCACCTGTTCCATTCATTGTTCTACTTGTCGAAAGTTACAAATAATTTCCGATAACGGATTAACCATTGGGGCTCATTGTTCACTTAAACTGGAAGAACAAAAAATTGGCGAATTGTACTGTTTGGATGCTTTGCATATATGTTTCTTATACTATATAGAAGCAATATATACAAAGATTTCAACCGTCTACCTGTTCCATTCACTGTTCTACTTGTCCAAAGTTACAAATAATTTCCGATAAAGGATTAACAATGGGGCTCATTGTTCACTTAAACTTGAAGATCAAAAAATTGGCGAATGTTACTGTTTAGATTCTTTGCATATAGGTTTCTTAGACTATATAGAAGCAACATATACAAAGATTTCAACCGTCTACCTGTTCTATTCATTGTTCTTCTTGTCGAAAGATAGAAATAATTTCCGTTTCATGATTATCAATGGGCCTCGTTGTTCACTTAAACTTGAAGAACAAAAAATTGGCGACTGGAACTGTTTGGATGCTTTGCATATATGTTTCTTAGACTATATAGAAGCAATATATAAAAAGATTTCAACCGTCTACCAGTTCCATTCATTGTTCTACTTGTCGAAAGTTACAAATAATTTCCGATAAAGGATTAACAACGGGGCTCGTTGTTCGCTTAAACTTGAAGAACAAAAAATTGGCGTATGTTACTGTTTGGATGATTTGCATATAGGTATCCTAGACTATATAGAAGCAATATATACAATGATTTCAACCGTCTATATGTTCCAATCATTGTTCTACATGTCGAAAGTTACAAATAATTTCCGTTTCATGATTATCAATGGGGCTCGTTGTTCACTTAAACTTGAACAACAATAAATTCGCGAATTGTACTGTTTGGATGCTTTGCATATATGTTTCATGGACTATATGGAAGCATTATATACAATGATTTCAACCGTCTACCTGTTCCATTCATTGTTCTACTTGTCGAAAGTTACAAATAATTTCCGTTAAAGTATTAACAATGGGGCTCGTAGTTCGCTTAAACTTGAAGAACAAAAAATTGGCGACTGTTACTGTTTGGATGATTTGCATATAGGTATCCTAGACTATATAGAAGCAATATATACAATGATTTCAACCGTCTACATGTTCCAATCATTGTTCTACATGTCGAAAGATACAAATAATTTCCGTTTCATGATTATCAATGGGGCTCGTTGTTCACTTAAACTTGAAGAACAAAAAATTGGCGAATGGTACTGTTTGGATGCTTTGCATATATGTTTCTTAGACTATATGGAAGCAATATATACAAAGATTTCAACCGTCTACCTGTTCCATTCACTGTTCTACTTGTCGAAAGTTACAAATAATTTCCGATAAAGGATTAACAATGGGGCTCATTGTTCACTTAAACTTGAAGAACAAAAAATTGGCGAATGGTACTGTCTGGATGCTTTGCGTACATGTTTCATAGACTATATGGAACCAATATATACAATGATTTCAACCGTCTACCTGTTCCATTCATTGTTCTACTTGTCGAAATTTGCAAATAATTTCCGATAACGGATTAACCATTGGGGCTCATTGTTCACTTAAACTTGAAGAACAAAAAATTGGCGAATTGTACTGTTTGGATGCTTTGCATATATGTTTCTTATACTATATAGAAGCAATATATACAAAGATTTCAACCGTCTACCTGTTCCATTCACTGTTCTACTTGTCGAAAGTTACAAATAATTTCCGATAAAGGATTAACAATGGGGCTCATTGTTCACTTAAACTTGAAGATCAAAAAATTGGCGAATGTTACTGTTTAGATGCTTTGCATATATGTTTCTTATACTATATAGAAGCAATATATACAAAGATTTCAACCGTCTACCTGTTCCATTCACTGTTCTACTTGTCGAAAGTTACAAATAATTTCCGATGAAGGATTAACAATGGGGCTCATTGTTCACTTAAACTTGAAGAACAAAAAATTGTCGAATTGTACTATTTGGATGCTTTGCATATATGTTTCTTAGACTATATAGAAGCAATATATACAAAGATTTCAACCGTCCACCTGTTCCATTCATTGTTCTACTTGTCGAAAGTTACAAATAATTTCCGATAACGGATTAACCATTGGGGCTCATTGTTCACTTAAACTGGAAGAACAAAAAATTGGCGAATTGTACTGTTTGGATGCTTTGCATATATGTTTCTTATACTATATAGAAGCAATATATACAAAGATTTCAACCGTCTACCTGTTCCATTCACTGTTCTACTTGTCCAAAGTTACAAATAATTTCCGATAAAGGATTAACAATGGGGCTCATTGTTCAGTTAAACTTGAAGATCAAAAAATTGGCGAATGTTACTGTTTAGATTCTTTGCATATAGGTTTCTTAGACTATATAGAAGCAACATATACAAAGATTTCAACCGTCTACCTGTTCTATTCATTGTTCTTCTTGTCGAAAGTTAGAAATAATTTCCGTTTCATGATTATCAATGGGCCTCGTTGTTCACTTAAACTTGAAGAACAAAAAATTGGCGACTGGAACTGTTTGGATGCTTTGCATATATGTTTCTTAGACTATATAGAAGCAATATATAAAAAGATTTCAACCGTCTACCAGTTCCATTCATTGTTCTACTTGTCGAAAGTTACAAATAATTTCCGTTAAAGTATTAACAATGGGGCTCGTAGTTCGCTTAAACTTGAAGAACAAAAAATTGGCGAATGTTACTGTTTGGATGATTTGCATATAGGTATCCTAGACTATATAGAAGCAATATATACAATGATTTCAACCGTCTATATGTTCCAATCATTGTTCTACATGTCGAAAGTTACAAATAATTTCCGTTTCATGATTATCAATGGGGCTCGTTGTTCACTTAAACTTGAACAACAATAAATTCGCGAATTGTACTGTTTGGATGCTTTGCATATATGTTTCATGGACTATATGGAAGCATTATATACAATGATTTCAACCGTCTACCTGTTCCATTCATTGTTCTACTTGTCGAAAGTTACAAATAATTTCCGTTAAAGTATTAACAATGGGGCTCGTAGTTCGCTTAAACTTGAAGAACAAAAAATTGGCGACTGTTACTGTTTGGATGATTTGCATATAGGTATCCTAGACTATATAGAAGCAATATATACAATGATTTCAACCGTCTACATGTTCCAATCATTGTTCTACATGTCGAAAGGTACAAATAATTTCCGTTTCATGATTATCAATGGGGCTCGTTGTTCACTTAAACTTGAAGAACAAAAAATTGGCGAATGGTACTGTTTGGATGCTTTGCATATATGTTTCTTAGACTATATGGAAGCAATATATACAAAGATTTCAACCGTCTATATGTTCCAATCATTGTTCTACATGTCGAAAGTTACAAATAATTTCCGTTTCATGATTATCAATGGGGCTCGTTGTTCACTTAAACTTGAACAACAATAAATTCGCGAATTGTACTGTTTGGATGCTTTGCATATATGTTTCATGGACTATATGGAAGCATTATATACAATGATTTCAACCGTCTACCTGTTCCATTCATTGTTCTACTTGTCGAAAGTTACAAATAATTTCCGTTAAAGTATTAACAATGGGGCTCGTAGTTCGCTTAAACTTGAAGAACAAAAAATTGGCGAATGTTACTGTTTGGATGATTTGCATATAGGTTTCCTAGACTATATAGAAGCAATATATACAAATATTTCAACCGTCTACCTGTTCCATTCATTGTTCTACTTGTCGAAATTTACAAATAATTTCCTTTAAAGTATTAACAATGGGGCTCGTAGTTCACTTAAACTTGAAGATCAAAAAATTAGCGAATTGTACTGTTTGGATGCTTTGCATATATGTTTCTTAGACTATATAGAAGCAACATATACAAAGATTTCAACCGTCTACGTGTTCCAATCATTGTTCTACTTGTCGAAGTTTAGAAATAATTTCCGATAAAGGATTAAAAATGGGGCTCATTGTTCACTTAAACTTGAAGACCAAAAAATTGGCGAATGTTACTGTTTGGATGCTTTGCATATATGTTTCTTAGACTATATAGAAGCAATATATACAATGATTTCAACCGTCTACCTGTTCCATTCATTGTTCTACTTGTCGAAAGTTACAAATAATTTCCGTTAAAGGATTAACAATGGGGCTCGTAGTTCGCTTAAACTTGTAGAACAAAAATTTGGCGAATGTTACTGTTTGGATGATTTGCATATAGGTTTCCTAGACTATATAGAAGCAATATGTACAAATATTTCAACAGACTACCTGTTCTATTCATTGTTCTACTTGTAGAAAGATACAAATAATTTCCCTTTCATGATAATCAATGGGGCTCGTTGTTCACTTTAACTTGAAGAACAATAAATTCGCGAATGGTACTGTTTGGATGCTTAGCATGTATGTTTCTTAGACAATATAAAAGCAATATATACAAAGATTTCAACCGTCTACCTGTTCCATTCATTGTTCTTCTTGTCGAAAGTTACAAATAATTACCGTTAAAGGATTAAAAATGGGGATCGTTGTTCACTTAAACTTGAAGAACAATAAATTCGCGAATTGTACTGTTTGGATGCTTTGCATATATGTTTCATGGACTATATGGAAGCATTATATACAATGATTTCAACCGTCTACCTGTTCCATTCATTGTTCTACTTGTCGAAAGTTACAAATAATTTCCGTTAAAGTATTAACAATGGGGCTCGTAGTTCGCTTAAACTTGAAGAACAAAAAATTGGCGACTGTTACTGTTTGGATGATTTGCATATAGGTATCCTAGACTATATAGAAGCAATATATACAATGATTTCAACCGTCTACATGTTCCAATCATTGTTCTACATGTCGAAAGATACAAATAATTTCCGTTTCATGATTATCAATGGGGCTCGTTGTTCACTTAAACTTGAAGAACAAAAAATTGGCGAATGGTACTGTTTGGATGCTTTGCATATATGTTTCTTAGACTATATGGAAGCAATATATACAAAGATTTCAACCGTCTACGTGTTCCAATCATTGTTCTACATGTCGAAAGTTACAAATAATTTCCGTTTCATGATTATCAATGGGGCTCGTTGTTCACTTAAACTTGAAGAAAAAAAATTGGCGAATGGTACTGTCTGGATGCTTTGCATATATGTTTCTCAGACTATATAGAAGCAATATATAAAAAGATTTCAACCGTCTACCTGTTCCATTCATTGTTCTCCTTGCCGAAATTTACAAATAATTTCCTTTAAAGGATTAACAATGGGGCTCGTAGTTCACTTAAACTTGAAGAGCACAAAATTGGCGAATGGTACTGTCTGGATGCTTTGCGTACATGTTTCTTAGACTATATGGAACTAATATATACAAAGATTTCAATCTTCTACGTGTTCCAATCATTGTTCTACTTGTCGAAATTTACAAATAATTTCCTTTAAACGATTAACAATGGGGCTCGTTGTTCACTTAAACTTGGAGAACAATAAATTGGCGAATTGTACTGTTTGGATGCTTTGCATATATGTTTCTTAGACTATATAGAAGCAATATATTTAAAGAATTCAACCGTCTACCTGTTCCATTCACTGTTCTACTTGTCGAAAGTTACAAATAATTTCCGATAAAGTATTAACAATGGGGCTCATTGTTCACTTAAACTTGAAGAACAAAAAATTGTCGAATTGTACTATTTGGATGCTTTGCATATATGTTTCTTATACTATATAGATGCAATATATACAAAGATTTCAACCGTCTACCTGTTCCATTCACTGTTCTACTTGTCGAAAGTTACAAATAATTTCCGATAAATGATTAACAATGGGGCTCATTGTTCACTTAAACTTGAAGAACAAAAAATTGTCGAATTGTACTATTTGGATGCTTTGCATATATGTTTCTTAGACTATATAGAAGCAATATATACAAAGATTTCAACCGTCCTCCTGTTCCATTCATTGTTCTACTTGTCGAAAGTTACAAATAATTTCCGATAACGGATTAACCATTGGGGCTCATTGTTCACTTAAACTGGAAGAACAAAAAATTGGCGAATTGTACTGTTTGGATGCTTTGCATATATGTTTCTTATACTATATAGAAGCAATATATACAAAGATTTCAACCGTCTACCAGTTCCATTCATTGTTCTACTTGTCGAAAGTTACAAATAATTTCCGTTAAAGTATTAACAATGGGGCTCGTAGTTCGCTTAAACTTGAAGAACAAAAAATTGGCGAATGTTACTGTTTGGATGATTTGCATATAGGTATCCTAGACTATATAGAAGCAATATATACAATGATTTCAACCGTCTATATGTTCCAATCATTGTTCTACATGTCGAAAGTTACAAATAATTTCCGTTTCATGATTATCAATGGGGCTCGTTGTTCACTTAAACTTGAACAACAATAAATTCGCGAATTGTACTGTTTGGATGCTTTGCTTATATGTTTCATGGACTATATGGAAGCAATATATACAATGATTTCAACCGTCTACCTGTTCCATTCATTGTTCTACTTGTCGAAAGTTACAAATAATTTCCGTTAAAGTATTAACAATGGGGCTCGTAGTTCGCATAAACTTGAAGAACAAAAAATTGGCGAATGTTACTGTTTGGATGATTTGCATATAGGTTTCCTAGACTATATAGAAGCAATATATACAAATATTTCAACCGTCTACCTGTTCCATTCATTGTTCTACTTGTCGAAATTTACAAATAATTTCCTTTAAAGTATTAACAATGGGGCTCGTAGTTCACTTAAACTTGAAGATCAAAAAATTAGCGAATTGTACTGTTTGGATGCTTTGCATATATGTTTCTTAGACTATATAGAAGCAACATATACAAAGATTTCAACCGTCTACGTGTTCCAATCATTGTTCTACTTGTCGAAGTTTAGAAATAATTTCCGATAAAGGATTAAAAATGGGGCTCATTGTTCACTTAAACTTGAAGACCAAAAAATTGGCGAATGTTACTGTTTGGATGCTTTGCATATATGTTTCTTAGACTATATAGAAGCAATATATACAATGATTTCAACCGTCTACCTGTTCCATTCATTGTTCTACTTGTCGAAAGTTACAAATAATTTCCGTTAAAGGATTAACAATGGGGCTCGTAGTTCGCTTAAACTTGTAGAACAAAAATTTGGCGAATGTTACTGTTTGGATGATTTGCATATAGGTTTCCTAGACTATATAGAAGCAATATGTACAAATATTTCAACAGACTACCTGTTCTATTCATTGTTCTACTTGTAGAAAGATACAAATAATTTCCCTTTCATGATAATCAATGGGGCTCGTTGTTCACTTTAACTTGAAGAACAATAAATTCGCGAATGGTACTGTTTGGATGCTTAGCATGTATGTTTCTTAGACAATATAAAAGCAATATATACAAAGATTTCAACCGTCTACCTGTTCCATTCATTGTTCTTCTTGTCGAAAGTTACAAATAATTACCGTTAAAGGATTAAAAATGGGGATCGTTGTTCACTTAAACTTGAAGAACAATAAATTCGCGAATTGTACTGTTTTAATGCTTTGCATATATGTTTCATGGACTATATGGAAGCATTATATACAATGATTTCAACCGTCTACCTGTTCCATTCATTGTTCTACTTGTCGAAAGTTACAAATAATTTCCGTTAAAGTATTAACAATGGGGCTCGTAGTTCGCTTAAACTTGAAGAACAAAAAATTGGCGACTGTTACTGTTTGGATGATTTGCATATAGGTATCCTAGACTATATAGAAGCAATATATACAATGATTTCAACCGTCTACATGTTCCAATCATTGTTCTACATGTCGAAAGATACAAATAATTTCCGTTTCATGATTATCAATGGGGCTCGTTGTTCACTTAAACTTGAAGAACAAAAAATTGGCGAATGGTACTGTTTGGATGCTTTGCATATATGTTTCTTAGACTATATGGAAGCAATATATACAAAGATTTCAACCGTCTACGTGTTCCAATCATTGTTCTACATGTCGAAAGTTACAAATAATTTCCGTTTCATGATTATCAATGGGGCTCGTTGTTCACTTAAACTTGAAGAAAAAAAATTGGCGAATGGTACTGTCTGGATGCTTTGCATATATGTTTCTCAGACTATATAGAAGCAATATATAAAAAGATTTCAACCGTCTACCTGTTCCATTCATTGTTCTCCTTGCCGAAATTTACAAATAATTTCCTTTAAAGGATTAACAATGGGGCTCGTAGTTCACTTAAACTTGAAGAGCACAAAATTGGCGAATGGTACTGTCTGGATGCTTTGCGTACATGTTTCTTAGACTATATGGAACTAATATATACAAAGATTTCAATCTTCTACGTGTTCCAATCATTGTTCTACTTGTCGAAATTTACAAATAATTTCCTTTAAACGATTAACAATGGGGCTCGTTGTTCACTTAAACTTGGAGAACAATAAATTGGCGAATTGTACTGTTTGGATGCTTTGCATATATGTTTCTTAGACTATATAGAAGCAATATATTTAAAGAATTCAACCGTCTACCTGTTCCATTCACTGTTCTACTTGTCGAAAGTTACAAATAATTTCCGATAAAGTATTAACAATGGGGCTCATTGTTCACTTAAACTTGAAGAACAAAAAATTGTCGAATTGTACTATTTGGATTCTTTGCATATATGTTTCTTATACTATATAGATGCAATATATACAAAGATTTCAACCGTCTACCTGTTCCATTCACTGTTCTACTTGTCGAAAGTTACAAATAATTTCCGATAAATGATTAACAATGGGGCTCATTGTTCACTTAAACTTGAAGAACAAAAAATTGTCGAATTGTACTATTTGGATGCTTTGCATATATGTTTCTTAGACTATATAGAAGCAATATATACAAAGATTTCAACCGTCCTCCTGTTCCATTCATTGTTCTACTTGTCGAAAGTTACAAATAATTTCCGATAACGGATTAACCATTGGGGCTCATTGTTCACTTAAACTTGAAGAACAAAAAATTGGCGAATTGTACTGTTTGGATGCTTTGCATATATGTTTCTTATACTATATAGATGCAATATATACAAAGATTTCAACTGTCTACCTGTTCCATTCACTGTTCTACTTGTCGAAAGTTACAAATAATTTCCGATAAAGGATTAACAATGGGGCTCATTGTTCACTTAAACTTGAAGAACAAAAAATTGTCGAATTGTACTATTTGGATGCTTTGCATATATGTTTCTTAGACTATATAGAAGCAATATATACAAAGATTTCAACCGTCCACCTGTTCCATTCATTGTTCTACTTGTCGAAAGTTACAAATAATTTCCGATAACGGATTAACCATTGGGGCTCATTGTTCACTTAAACTGGAAGAACAAAAAATTGGCGAATTGTACTGTTTGGATGCTTTGCATATATGTTTCTTATACTATATAGAAGCAATATATACAAAGATTTCAACCGTCTACCTGTTCCATTCACTGTTCTACTTGTCCAAAGTTACAAATAATTTCCGATAAAGGATTAACAATGGGGCTCATTGTTCACTTAAACTTGAAGATCAAAAAATTGGCGAATGTTACTGTTTAGATGCTTTGCATATAGGTTTCTTAGACTATATAGAAGCAACATATACAAAGATTTCAACCGTCTACCTGTTCTATTCATTGTTCTTCTTGTCGAAAGTTAGAAATAATTTCCGTTTCATGATTATCAATGGGCCTCGTTGTTCACTTAAACTTGAAGCACAAAAAATTGGCGACTGGAACTGTTTGGATGCTTTGCATATATGTTTCTTAGACTATATAGAAGCAATATATAAAAAGATTTCAACAGTCTACCAGTTCCATTCATTGTTCTACTTGTCGAAAGTTACAAATAATTTCCGTTAAAGTATTAACAATGGGGCTCGTAGTTCGCTTAAACTTGAAGAACAAAAAATTGGCGAATGTTACTGTTTGGATGATTTGCATATAGGTATCCTAGACTATATAGAAGCAATATATACAATGATTTCAACCGTCTACATGTTCCAATCATTGTTCTACATGTCGAAAGTTACAAATAATTTCCGTTTCATGATTATCAATGGGGCTCGTTGTTCACTTAAACTTGAAGAACAAAAAATTGGCGAATGGTACTGTTTGGATGCTTTGCATATATGTTTCTTAGACTATATAGAAGCAATATATACAAAGATTTCAACCGTCTACCTGTTCCATTCATTGTTCTACTTGTCGAAAGTTACAAATAATTTCCGATAAAGGATTAACAATGGGGCTCGTAGTTCACTTAAACTTGAAGAACAAAAAATTGGCGAATTGTACTGTTTGGACGCTTTGCATATATGTTTCTTGGACTATGTAGAAGCAATATATACAATGATTTCAACAGTCTACCTGTTCCATTCATTGTTCTACTTGTCGAAATTTACAAATAATTTCCGATAAAGGATTAACAATGGGGCTCATTGTTCACTTAAACTTGAAGAACAAAAAATTGGCGAATTGTACTGTTTGGATGCTTTGCTTATATGTTTCGTAGACTATATAGAAGCAATATATACAATGATTTCAACCGTCTACATGATCCATTCATTGTTCTACTTGTCGAAATTTACAAATAATTTCTTTTAAAGGATTAACAATGGGGCTCGTAGTTCACTTAAACTTGAAGAACAAAAAATTGGCGAATGGTACTGTTTGGATGCTTTGCGTACATGTTTCTTAGACTATATGGAAGCAATATATACTAAGATGTCAACCGTCTACGTGTTCCAATCATTGTTCTACTTGTCGAAATTGACAAATAATTTCCTTTAACGGATTAACAATGGGGCTCGTTGTTCACTTAAACTTGAAGATCAAATAATTGGCGAATTGTACTGTTTGGACGCTTTGCATATATGTTTCTTAGATTATATAGACGCAATATATAAAAGGATTTCAACCGTCTACCTGTTCCGTTCATTGTTCTACTTGCCGAAATTTACAAATAATTTCCTTTAAAGGATTAACAATGGGGCTCATAGTTCACTTAAACTTGAAGAGCAAAAAATTAGCGAATTGTACTGTTTGGACGCTTTGCATATATGTTTCTTAGACTATATGGAAGCAATATATAAAAAGATTTCAACCGTCTACGTGTTCCAATCATTGTTCTACTTGTCGAAGGTTACAAATAATTTCCGATAACGGATTAACCATTGGGGCTCATTGTTCACTTATACTTGAAAAACAAAAAATTGGCGAATGGTACTGTTTGGATGCTTTGCATATATGTTTCTTAGACTATATAGAAGCAATATATACAAAGATTTCAAACGTCTACCTGTTCCATTCATTGTTCTACTTGTCGAAAGTTACAAATAATTTCCGATAAAGGATTAACAATGGGGCTCGTAGTTCACTTAAACTTGAAGAACAAAAAATTGGCGAATTGTACTGTTTGGACGCTTTGCATATATGTTTCTTGGACTATGTAGAAGCAATATATACAATGATTTCAACAGTCTACCTGTTCCATTCATTGTTCTACTTGTCGAAAGTTACAAATAATTTCCGATAAAGGATTAACAATGGGGCTCGTAGTTCACTTAAACTTGAAGAACAAAAAATTGGCGAATTGTACTGTTTGGACGCTTTGCATATATGTTTCTTGGACTATGTAGAAGCAATATATACAATGATTTCAACAGTCTACCTGTTCCATTCATTGTTCTACTTGTCGAAATTTACAAATAATTTCCGATAAAGGATTAACAATGGGGCTCATTGTTCACTTAAACTTGAAGAACAAAAAATTGGCGAATGGTACTGTTTGGATGCTTTGCTTATATGTTTCTTAGACTATATGGAAGCAATATATACAAAGATTTCAACCGTCTACGTGTTCCTATCATTGTTCTACTTGTCGAAAGTTACAAATAATTTCCGATAAAGGATTAACAATGGGGCTCGTAGTTCACTTAAACTTGAAGATCAAATAATTGGCGAATTGTACTGTTTGGACGCTTTGCATATATGTTTCTTAGACTATATAGAAGCAATATATACAAAGATTTCAACCGTCTACCTGTTCCATTCATTGTTCTACTTGGCGAAAGTTACAAATAATTTCCGTTAAGGGATTAACAATGGGGATCGTAGTTTACTTAAACTTGAAGAACAAGAAATTGGCGAATTGTACTGTTTGGACGCTTTGCATATATGTTTCTTGGACTATGTAGAAGCAATATATACAATGATTTCAACCGTCTACATGATCCATTCATTGTTCTACTTGTTGAAAGTTACAATTAATTTCCGTTAAAGGATTAACAATGGGGCTCGTTGTTCACTTAAACTTGAGGAACAAAAAATTGGCGAATGGTACTGTTTGGATGCTTTGCATATATGTTTCTTAGACTATATGGAAGCAATATATACAAAGATTTCAACCGTCTACGTGTTCCAATCATTGTTCTACATGTCGAAAGTTACAAATAATTTCCGTTTCATGATTATCAATGGGGCTCGTTGTTCACTTAAACTTGAAGAAAAAAAATTGGCGAATGGTACTGTCTGGATGCTTTGCATATATGTTTCTCAGACTATATAGAAGCAATATATAAAAAGATTTCAACCGTCTACCTGTTCCATTCATTGTTCTCCTTGCCGAAATTTACAAATAATTTCCTTTAAAGGATTAACAATGGGGCTCGTAGTTCACTTAAACTTGAAGAGCACAAAATTGGCGAATGGTACTGTCTGGATGCTTTGCGTACATGTTTCTTAGACTATATGGAACTAATATATACAAAGATTTCAATCTTCTACGTGTTCCAATCATTGTTCTACTTGTCGAAATTTACAAATAATTTCCTTTAAACGATTAACAATGGGGCTCGTTGTTCACTTAAACTTGGAGAACAATAAATTGGCGAATTGTACTGTTTGGATGCTTTGCATATATGTTTCTTAGACTATATAGAAGCAATATATTTAAAGAATTCAACCGTCTACCTGTTCCATTCACTGTTCTACTTGTCGAAATTTACAAATAATTTCCGATAAAGGATTAACAATGGGGCTCGTAGTTCACTTAAACTTGAAGATGAAATAATTGGCGAATTGTACTGTTTGGATGCTTTGCATATATGTTTCTTAGACTATATAGAAGCAATATATACATTGATTTCAACCGTCTACCTGTTCCATTCACTGTTCTACTTGTCGAAAGTTACAAATAATTTCCGATAAAGGATTAACAATGGGGCTCATTGTTCACTTAAACTTGAAGATCAAAAAATTGGCGAATGGTACTGTTTGGATGCTTTGCATATATGTTTCTTAGACTATATAGAAGCAACATATACAAAGATTTCAACCGTCTACCTGTTCCATTCATTGTTCTACTTGTCGAAAGTTACAAATAATTTCCGATAAAGGATTAACAATGGGGCTCATTGTTCACTTAAACTTGAAGAGCAAAAAATCGGCGAATGGTACTGTTTGGATGCTTTGCATATATGTTTCTTAGAGTATATAGAAGCAATATATACATTGATTTCAACCGTCTACTTGTTCCATTCATTGTTCTACTTGTCGAAAGTTACAAGTAATTTCCGTTAAGGGATTAACAATGGGGATCGTAGTTCACTTAAACTTGAAGAACAAAAAATTGGCGAATGGTACTGTTTGGATGCTTTGCATATATGTTTCTTGGACTATGTAAAAGCAATATATACAATGATTTCAACAGTTTACCTGTTCCATTCATTGTTCTACTTGTCGAAATTTACAAATAATTTCCGATAAAGGATTAACAATGGGGCTCATTGTTCACTTAAACTTGAAGAACAAAAAATTGGCGAATTGTACTGTTTGGATGCTTTGCTTATATGTTTCTTAGACTATATAGAAGCAATATATACAAAGATTTCAACCGGCTACCTGTTCCATTCATTGTTCTACTTGTCGAAATTTACAAATAATTTCCTTTAAAGGATTAACAATGGGGCTCGTTGTTCACTTAAACTTGAAGAACAATAAATTGGCGAATTGTACTGTTTGGATGCTTTGCATATATGTTTCTTAGACTATATAGACGCAATATATACAAGGATTTCAACCGGCTACCTGTTCCATTCATTGTTCTACTTGTCGAAAGTTACAAATAATTTCCGATAAAGGATTAACAATGGGGCTCATTGTTCACTTAAACTTGAAGAGCAAAAAATCGGCGAATGGTACTGTTTGGATGCTTTGCATATATGTTTCTTAGACTATAGAGAAGCAACATATAGAAAGATTTCACCCGTCCACCTGTACTATTCATTGTTCTACTTGTAGAAAGTTACAAATAATTTCCATTTCATGATTATCAATGGGGCTCGCTGTTCACTTAAACTTGAAGATCAAAAAATTGGCGATTGTTACTGTTTAGATGCTTTGCGTATAGGTTTCTTAGACTATATAGACGCAATATATAGAAAGATTTCACCAGTCTACCTGTACTATTCATTGTTCTACTTGTAGAAAGTTACAAATAATTTCCATTTCATGATTATCAATGGGGCTCGCTGTTCACTTAAACTTGAAGATCAAAAAATTGGCGATTGTTACAGTTTTGATGCTTTGCATATAGGTTTCTTAGACTATATAGAAGCAATATATACAATGATTTCAACAGTCTACCTGTTCCATTCATTGTTCTACTTGTCGAAATTTACAAATAATTTCCTTTAAAGGATTAACAATGGGGCTCGTTGTTCACTTCAACTTGAAGAACAAAAAAGTGGCGAATGGTACTGTTTGGATGCTTTGCATATATGTTTCTTAGACTATTTAGAAGCAATATATAGAAAGATTTCACCCGTCTACCTGTACTATTCATTGTTCTACTTGTAGAAAGTTACAAATAAGTTCCATTTCATGATTATCAATGGGGCTCGCTGTTCACTTAAACTTGAAGAACAAAAAAATTGCGAATGGTACTGTTTGGATGCTTTGCATATATGTTTCTTACAAGGGAACATCCCGAACCCGTACACGCCGATTTTGATGAAAATTATATGGTAGATAGTTCTCGACAAAATATTTGACACCTATTTTTTTATATCTGCAATCGTCCACATTGAAGGGGTGATAATAGCCCTCAAACTTTGGGGTTGAAAATGGTTTTTTCGAAATATCTCCTAGATTAAAGGACGCACGGAAAAATTTTTTTTTTAAAATTGTGTGCCTTGAGATTACGAATACAGTGATATAAATAATAATTGCAAAAAATTATTTGTTTAAACAATATATTAAAATTTCTTAATTTTTTGTTAATTTTTCGTACTAAATGGTGTTCCATTTTCGTGGAAATTTATGTGTATAAAGTATAGACAAAATTAGTGAATACGTGTTTTTGGAATTTTTTGTTTGCTAACATTTAACGATACTTATGTAACGTTTAATTTTTCGCCCGCTTCGTACAGGGCGTATAAAAATTATTTGCCATGATCTGCCAGGCGTTGTTCTATACCTTTGGAGTAATGGACATTTGCAAAAAAATCTACCGCAAAATTCGCAAAAGCCTTGCAAATTAAGATCACTTTTTTTATTAGCTCATCGAATTCGTCTCGTCGCGTAGGCAAAATGTATGAAAGGAACTATGGGTCAGAAATGAACTTTTCTTGTGCAAATTAAGTGGTGGAACGCATTTCAAAAAATTAGAAATCAGCCATATTAATATAAACAATTTGCTGATTTTTAAATTTTTGAACTGCGTTCCACCACTCCTAAAAATCTGAAAAAATTCAAAAGTATGCACACCATTGGCTATAATATCTGTGATTTTTTCAGAACTTTCTATGAAGACAAACAGGAGAAATCGAGCAAAAACTGTAAAATACGTTTCACCCTGTAACGATCCCTACGGTAGGGGTAGCGGATTCATACTTTGCAGGAAGGGTTTTTTAAAGAGGCCTATCGAATGATATGCCCCAAGATTAATTTGCTTCGGGGGCTCTTTTTCCATCCTTATCCGACTAGACCCTTTAAAGATTTTCTTTTTAGTTTAAACTTTAATTTTATAATAAAAACAACATTTTGTCAGAATCGACTTCTTTCATTGGTTTACCACACTACAAAGTGTATGAAAATATTTATCATGGCCTACCAGGCTAATTCTACACCCCGGAAGGGCCCTTGATGGACCCAAAGCCAATCGCAGGACATTAATATTTTCGTAGTCTGCGAAAATTTACGCGGAACAATAGAGTCATAAACCGCGACACTAACAAAAGATTTCGACAATCGACCAATCTAGGATTATTGAGTCACACATGATTGCAATTTTCTTCGCTGTCGCCGTACAGTAGGAGATATTTGAATACAAATTTTCGCAGTATAGGAAAATATTAATGACCTGCGGTCAGCTTCGAGTCCTCCCAAGGGCCTTCCCAGAGAGAAGAACATAAACACATGCGTTTTTCTTACTGGCTATATTTACTTCGTCCATATTCGAAGCTCGTATAGCGTGCTACGGTAATTAGGTTTCTGAAATATAATAGCAAATGACACATTTCGGACAATAATGATAATTCGTATGCTTCTGTTTTCTATATGTCCGTTAGCAAAGGTTGTCCTACCGATGGGAAAGCCACTCACGGAACTGCAATTTTAACATTAATTTGCACAAGAAAAGTTCATTTCTGACCCATAGTTCCTTTCATACATTTTGCCTACGCGACGAGACGAATTCGATGAGCTAATAAAAAAGTGATTTTAATTTGCAAGGATTTTGCGAATATTGCGGTAGATTTTTTGGCAAATGTCCATCACCCCAAAGGTATAGAACAACGCCTGGCAGATCATGGCAAATAATTTTCATACGCCCTGTACGAAGCGGGCGAAAAATTAAACGTTACATAAGTATCGTTAAATGTTAGCAAACAAAAAATTCCAAAAACACGTATTCACTAATTTTGTCTATTCTTTATACACATAAATTTCCACGAAAATGGAACAACATTTAGTACGAAAAATTAACAAAAAATTAAGAAATTTTAATATATTGTTTAAACAAATAATTTTTTGCAATTATTATTTATATCACTGAATTCGTAATCTCAAGGCGCACAATTTAAAAATAAAAATTTCCGTGCGCCCTTTAATCTCGGAGATATTTCGAAAAAACCATTTTCAACCCCAAAGTTTGAGGGCTATTATCACCCCTTCAATGTGGACGATTGCAGATATAAAAAAAGAGGTGTCAAATATTTTGTCGAGAACTATCTACCATATAATTTTCATCAAAATCGGCGTGTACGGGTTCGGGATGTTCCCTTGTTAGACTAAATAGAAGCAATATATACATTGATTTCAACCGGCTACCTGTTCCATTCATTGTTCTACTTGTCGCAAGTTACAAATAATTTCCGTTAAAGTATTAAAAATGGGACTCGTAGTTCACTTAAACTTGAAGAACAAAAAATTGGCGAATGGTACTGTTTGGATGCTTTGCATATATGTTTCTTAGACTATATGGAAGCAATATATACAATGATTTGAACCGTCTACCTGTTCCATTCATTGTTCTACTTGTCGAAAGTTACAAATAATTTCCTTTAAAGGATTAACAATGGGGCTCATTGTTCACTTAAACTTGAAGAACAAAAAATTGGCGAATGGTACTGTTTGGATGCTTTGCATATATGTTTCTTAGACTATATGGAAGCAATATATACAATGATTTGAACCGTCTACCTGTTCCATTCATTGTTCTACTTGTCGAAAGTTACAAATAATTACCGATAAAGGATTAACCATTGGGGCTCATTGTTCACTTAAACTTGAAAAACAAAAAATTGGCGAATTGTACTGTTTGGATGCTTTGCATATATGTTTCTTTGACTATTTAGAAGCAATATATAGAAAGATTTCACCCGTCTACCTGTACTATTCATTGTTCTACTTGTAGAAAGTTACAAATAATTTCCATTTCATGATTATCAATGGGGCTCGCTGTTCACTTAAACTTGAAGATCAAAAAATGGGCGATTGTTACTGTTTAGATGCTTTGCATATATGTTTCTTAGATTATATAGAAGCAATATATACAAAGATTTCAACCGTCTACCTGTTCCATTCATTGTTCTACTTGTCGAAAATTACAAATAATTTCCGATAAAGGATTAACCATTGGGGCTCATTGTTCACTTAAACTTGAAGAACAAAAAATTGGCGAATGGTACTGTCTGGATGCTTTGCGTACATGTTTCATAGACTATATGGAACCAATATATACAATGATTTCAACCGTCTACCTGTTCCATTCACTGTTCTACTTGTCGAAAGTTACAAATAATTTCCGATAAAGGATTAACAATGGGGCTCATTGTTCACTTAAACTTGAAGAACAAAAAATTGTCGAATTGTACTATTTGGATGCTTTGCATATATGTTTCTTAGACTATATAGAAGCAATATATACAAAGATTTCAACCGTCCACCTGTTCCATTCATTGTTCTACTTGTCGAAAGTTACAAATAATTTCCGATAACGGATTAACCATTGGGGCTCATTGTTCACTTAAACTGGAAGAACAAAAAATTGGCGAATTGTACTGTTTGGATGCTTTGCATATATGTTTCTTATACTATATAGAAGCAATATATACAAAGATTTCAACCGTCTACCTGTTCCATTCACTGTTCTACTTGTCCAAAGTTACAAATAATTTCCGATAAAGGATTAACAATGGGGCTCATTGTTCACTTAAACTTGAAGATCAAAAAATTGGCGAATGTTACTGTTTAGATGCTTTGCATATAGGTTTCTTAGACTATATAGAAGCAACATATACAAAGATTTCAACCGTCTACCTGTTCTATTCATTGTTCTTCTTGTCGAAAGTTAGAAATAATTTCCGTTTCATGATTATCAATGGGCCTCGTTGTTCACTTAAACTTGAAGCACAAAAAATTGGCGACTGGAACTGTTTGGATGCTTTGCATATATGTTTCTTAGACTATATAGAAGCAATATATAAAAAGATTTCAACAGTCTACCAGTTCCATTCATTGTTCTACTTGTCGAAAGTTACAAATAATTTCCGTTAAAGTATTAACAATGGGGCTCGTAGTTCGCTTAAACTTGAAGAACAAAAAATTGGCGAATGTTACTGTTTGGATGATTTGCATATAGGTATCCTAGACTATATAGAAGCAATATATACAATGATTTCAACCGTCTACATGTTCCAATCATTGTTCTACATGTCGAAAGTTACAAATAATTTCCGTTTCATGATTATCAATGGGGCTCGTTGTTCACTTAAACTTGAAGAACAAAAAATTGGCGAATGGTACTGTTTGGATGCTTTGCATATATGTTTCTTAGACTATATAGAAGCAATATATACAAAGATTTCAACCGTCTACCTGTTCCATTCATTGTTCTACTTGTCGAAAGTTACAAATAATTTCCGATAAAGGATTAACAATGGGGCTCGTAGTTCACTTAAACTTGAAGAACAAAAAATTGGCGAATTGTACTGTTTGGACGCTTTGCATATATGTTTCTTGGACTATGTAGAAGCAATATATACAATGATTTCAACAGTCTACCTGTTCCATTCATTGTTCTACTTGTCGAAAGTTACAAATAATTTCCGATAAAGGATTAACAATGGGGCTCGTAGTTCACTTAAACTTGAAGAACAAAAAATTGGCGAATTGTACTGTTTGGACGCTTTGCATATATGTTTCTTGGACTATGTAGAAGCAATATATACAATGATTTCAACAGTCTACCTGTTCCATTCATTGTTCTACTTGTCGAAAGTTACAAATAATTTCCGATAAAGGATTAACAATGGGGCTCATTGTTCACTTAAACTTGAAGATCAAAAAATTGGCGATTGTTACCGTTTAGATGCTTTGCGTACATGTCTCTTAGACTATATGGAAGCAATATATACAAAGATTTCAACAGTCTAACTGTTCTATTCATTGTTCTACTTGTCGAAATTTACAAATAATTTCCGATAAAGGATTAACAATGGGGCTCGTAGATCACTTAAACATGAAGAACAAAAAATTGGCGAATGGTACTGTTTGGGTGCTTTGAATATATGTTTCTTAGATTATATAGAAGCAATATATACAATGATTTCAACCGTCTACCTGTTCCATTCATTGTTCTACTTGTCGAAAATCACAAGTAATTTCCGATAAAGGATTAACCATTGGGGCTCATTGTTCACTTAAACTTGAACAACAAAAAATTGGCGAATGGTACTGTTCGGATCCTTTGCATATATGTTTCTTAGACTATATAGAAGCAATATATAAAAAGATTTCAACCGTCTACCAGTTCCATTCATTGTTCTACTTGTCGAAAGTTACAAATAATTTCCGGTAAATTTTTAACAATGGGGCTCGTAGTTCACTTAAACATGAAGATGAAATAATTGGCGATTTGTACTGTTTGGATGCTTTGCATATATGTTTCTTAGTTTATATAGAAGCAATTTATACAAAGATTTCAACCGCCTACCTGTTCCATTCATTGTTCTACTTGTCGAAAATTACAAATAATTTCCGATAAAGGATTAACAATGGGGCTCATTGTTCACTTAAACTTGAAGAACAAAAAATTGGCGAATTGTACTGTTTGGATGCTTTGCATATATGTTTCTTAGACTATATAGAAGCAATATATACAATGATTTCAACAGTCTACCTGTTCCATTCAGTGTTCTACTTGTCGAAATTTACAAATAATTTCCTTTAAAGGATTAACAATAGGGCTCGTAGTTCACTTAAACTTGAAGAACAAAAAATTGGCGAATGGTACTGTTTGGATGCTTTGCATATATGTTTCTTAGACTATATAGAAGCAATATATACAAAGATTTCAACAGTCCTCCTGTTCCATTCATTGTTCTACTTGTCGAAAGTTACAAATAATTTCCGATAACGGATTAACCATTGGGGCTCATTGTTCACTTAAAGTTGAAGAACAAAAAATTGGCGAATTGTACTGTTTGGATGCTTTGCATATATGTTTCTTATACTATATAGAAGCAATATATACAATGATTTCAACCGTCTACCTGTTCCATTCACTGTTCGACTTGTCGAAAGTTACAAATAATTTCCGATAAAGGATTAACAATGGGGCTCATTGTTCACTTAAACTTGAAGAACAAAAAATTGTCGAATTGTACTGTTTGGATGCTTTGCATATATGTTTCTTAGACTATATAGAAGCAATATATACAATGATTTCAACCGTCTACCTGTTCCATTCATTGTTCTACTTGTCGAAAGTCACAAATAATTTCCGTTAAGGGATTAACAATGGGGATCGTAGTTTACTTAAACTTGAAGAACAAAAAATTGGCGAATTGTACTGTTTGGATGCTTTGCATATATGTTTCTTAGACTATATAGAAGCAATATATACAATGATTTCAACAGTCTACCTGTTCCATTCAGTGTTCTACTTGTCGAAATTTACAAATAATTTCCGATAAAGGATTAACAATGGGGCTCATTGTTCACTTAAACTTGAAGAACAAAAAATTGGCGAATTGTACTGTTTGGATGCTTTGCATATATGTTTCTTAGACTATATAGAAGCAATATATACAATGATTTCAACAGTCTACCTGTTCCATTCAGTGTTCTACTTGTCGAAAGTCACAAATAATTTCCGTTAAGGGATTAACAATGGGGATCGTAGTTTACTTAAACTTGAAGAACAAAAAATTGGCGAATTGTACTGTTTGGATGCTTTGCATATATGTTTCTTAGACTATATAGAAGCAATATATACAATGATTTCAACAGTCTACCTGTTCCATTCAGTGTTCTACTTGTCGAAATTTACAAATAATTTCCGATAAAGGATTAACAATGGGGCTCATTGTTCACTTAAACTTGAAGAGCAAAAAATTGGCGAATTATACTGTTTGGACGCTATGCATATATGTTTCTTAGACTATATAGAAGCAATATATACAATGATGTCAACCGTCTACCTGTTCCATTCATTGTTGTACTTGTCGGAAGTTACAAATAATTTCCGATAACGGATTAACCATTGGGGCTCATTGTTCACTTAAACTTGAAGAACAAAAAATTGGCGAATTGTACTGTTTGGATGCTTTGCATATATGTTTCTTATACTATATAGAAGCAATATATACAAAGATTTCAACCGTCTACCTGTTTCATTCAATGTTCTACTTGTCGAAATTTACAAATAATTTCCTTTAAAGGATTAACAATGGGGCTCGTAGTTCACTTAAACTTGAAGAACAAAAAATTGGCGAATGGTACTGTTTGGATGCTTTGAATATATGTTTCTTAGATTATATAGAAGCAATATATACAAAGATTTCAACCGTCTACCTGTTCCATTCATTGTTCTACTTGCCGAAATTTACAAATAATTTCCTTTAAAGGATTAACAATGGGGCTCGTAGTTCACTTAAACTTGAAGAGCAATAAATTGGCAAATTGTACTGTTTGGAAGCTTTGCATATATGTTTCTTAGATTATATAGAAGCCATATACACAATGATTTCAACCGTCTACCTGTTCCATTCATTGTTCTACTTGTCGAAAGTTACAAATAATTTCCGATAACGGATTAACCATTGGGGCTCATTGTTCACTTAAAGTTGAAGAACAAAAAATTGGCGAATGGTACTGTTTGGATGCTTTGCATATATGTTTCTTAGACTATATAGAAGCAATATATACAAAGATTTCAACAGTCCTCCTGTTCCATTCATTGTTCTACTTGTCGAAAGTTACAAATAATTTCCGATAACGGATTAACCATTGGGGCTCATTGTTCACTTAAAGTTGAAGAACAAAAAATTGGCGAATTGTACTGTTTGGATGCTTTGCATATATGTTTCTTATACTATATAGAAGCAATATATACAATGATTTCAACCGTCTACCTGTTCCATTCACTGTTCGACTTGTCGAAAGTTACAAATAATTTCCGATAAAGGATTAACAATGGGGCTCATTGTTCACTTAAACTTGAAGAACAAAAAATTGTCGAATTGTACTGTTTGGATGCTTTGCATATATGTTTCTTAGACTATATAGAAGCAATATATACAATGATTTCAACCGTCTACCTGTTCCATTCACTGTTCGACTTGTCGAAAGTTACAAATAATTTCCGATAAAGGATTAACAATGGGGCTCATTGTTCACTTAAACTTGAAGAACAAAAAATTGTCGAATTGTACTGTTTGGATGCTTTGCATATATGTTTCTTAGACTATATAGAAGCAATATATACAATGATTTCAACCGTCTACCTGTTCCATTCATTGTTCTACTTGTCGAAAGTCACAAATAATTTCCGTTAAGGGATTAACAATGGGGATCGTAGTTTACTTAAACTTGAAGAACAAAAAATTGGCGAATTGTACTGTTTGGATGCTTTGCATATATGTTTCTTAGACTATATAGAAGCAATATATACAATGATTTCAACAGTCTACCTGTTCCATTCAGTGTTCTACTTGTCGAAATTTACAAATAATTTCCGATAAAGGATTAACAATGGGGCTCATTGTTCACTTAAACTTGAAGAACAAAAAATTGGCGAATTGTACTGTTTGGATGCTTTGCATATATGTTTCTTAGACTATATAGAAGCAATATATACAATGATTTCAACAGTCTACCTGTTCCATTCAGTGTTCTACTTGTCGAAAGTTACAAATAATTTCCGTTAAGGGATTAACAATGGGGATCGTAGTTTACTTAAACTTGAAGAACAAGAAATTGGCGAATTGTACTGTTTGGATGCTTTGCATATATGTTTCTTAGACTATATAGAAGCAATATATGCAATGATTTCAACAGTCTACCTGTTCCATTCATTGTTCTACTTGCCGAAATTTACAATTAATTTCCTTTAAAGAATTAACAATGGGGCTCGTAGTTCACTTAAACTTGAAGAACAAAAAATTGGCGAATGGTACTGTTTGGATGCTTTGCATATATGTTTCTTAGACTATATAGAAGCAATATATACAATGATGTCAACCGTCTACCTGTTCCATTCATTGTTGTACTTGTCGGAAGTTACAAATAATTTCCGATAACGGATTAACCATTGGGGCTCATTGTTCACTTAAACTTGAAGAACAAAAAATTGGCGAATTGTACTGTTTGGATGCTTTGCATATATGTTTCTTATACTATATAGAAGCAATATATACAAAGATTTCAACCGTCTACCTGTTTCATTCAATGTTCTACTTGTCGAAATTTACAAATAATTTCCTTTAAATGATTAACAATGGGGCTCGTTGTTCACTTAAACTTGACGAACAAAAAATTGGCGAATGGTACTGTTTGGATGCTTTGCATATATGTTTCTTAGACTATATAGAAGCAATATATACATTGATTTCATCCGTCTACCTGTTCCATTCATTGTTCTACTTGTCGCAAGTTACAAATAATTTCCGTTAAAGTATTAACAACGGGGCTCGTAGTTCACTTAAACTTGAAGATCAAATAATTGGCGAATTGTACTGTTTGGATGATTTGCAGATATGTTTCTTAGACTATATAGCAGCAATATATACAATGATTTCAACCGTCTACCTATTCCATTCATTGTTCTACTTGCCGAAATTTACAAATAATTTCCTTTAAAGGATTAACAATGGGGCTCGTAGTTCACTTAAACTTGAAGAGCAAAAAATTGGCGAATTATACTGTTTGGACGCTATGCATATATGTTTCTTAGACTATATAGAAGCAATATATACAATGATGTCAACCGTCTACCTGTTCCATTCATTGTTGTACTTGTCGGAAGTTACAAATAATTTCCGATAACGGATTAACCATTGGGGCTCATTGTTCACTTAAACTTGAAGAACAAAAAATTGGCGAATTGTACTGTTTGGATGCTTTGCATATATGTTTCTTATACTATATAGAAGCAATATATACAAAGATTTCAACCGTCTACCTGTTTCATTCAATGTTCTACTTGTCGAAATTTACAAATAATTTCCTTTAAAGGATTAACAATGGGGCTCGTAGTTCACTTAAACTTGAAGAACAAAAAATTGGCGAATGGTACTGTTTGGATGCTTTGAATATATGTTTCTTAGATTATATAGAAGCAATATATACAAAGATTTCAACCGTCTACCTGTTCCATTCATTGTTCTACTTGCCGAAATTTACAAATAATTTCCTTTAAAGGATTAACAATGGGGCTCGTAGTTCACTTAAACTTGAAGAGCAATAAATTGGCAAATTGTACTGTTTGGAAGCTTTGCATATATGTTTCTTAGATTATATAGAAGCCATATACACAATGATTTCAACCGTCTACCTGTTCCATTCATTGTTCTACTTGTCGAAAGTTACAAATAATTTCCGATAACGGATTAACCATTGGGGCTCATTGTTCACTTAAAGTTGAAGAACAAAAAATTGGCGAATGGTACTGTTTGGATGCTTTGCATATATGTTTCTTAGACTATATAGAAGCAATATATACAAAGATTTCAACAGTCCTCCTGTTCCATTCATTGTTCTACTTGTCGAAAGTTACAAATAATTTCCGATAACGGATTAACCATTGGGGCTCATTGTTCACTTAAAGTTGAAGAACAAAAAATTGGCGAATTGTACTGTTTGGATGCTTTGCATATATGTTTCTTATACTATATAGAAGCAATATATACAATGATTTCAACCGTCTACCTGTTCCATTCACTGTTCGACTTGTCGAAAGTTACAAATAATTTCCGATAAAGGATTAACAATGGGGCTCATTGTTCACTTAAACTTGAAGAACAAAAAATTGTCGAATTGTACTGTTTGGATGCTTTGCATATATGTTTCTTAGACTATATAGAAGCAATATATACAATGATTTCAACCGTCTTCCTGTTCCATTCATTGTTCTACTTGTCGAAAGTCACAAATAATTTCCGTTAAGGGATTAACAATGGGGATCGTAGTTTACTTAAACTTGAAGAACAAAAAATTGGCGAATGGTACTGTTTGGATGCTTTGCTTATATGTTTCTTAGACTATATGGAAGCAATATATACAAAGATTTCAACCGTCTACGTGTTCCTATCATTGTTCTACTTGTCGAAAGTTACAAATAATTTCCGATAAAGGATTAACAATGGGGCTCGTAGTTCACTTAAACTTGAAGATCAAATAATTGGCGAATTGTACTGTTTGGACGCTTTGCATATATGTTTCTTAGACTATATAGAAGCAATATATACAAAGATTTCAACCGTCTACCTGTTCCATTCATTGTTCTACTTGGCGAAAGTTACAAATAATTTCCGTTAAGGGATTAACAATGGGGATCGTAGTTTACTTAAACTTGAAGAACAAGAAATTGGCGAATTGTACTGTTTGGACGCTTTGCATATATGTTTCTTGGACTATGTAGAAGCAATATATACAATGATTTCAACCGTCTACATGATCCATTCATTGTTCTACTTGTTGAAAGTTACAATTAATTTCCGTTAAAGGATTAACAATGGGGCTCGTTGTTCACTTAAACTTGAGGAACAAAAAATTGGCGAATGGTACTGTTTGGATGCTTTGCATATATGTTTCTTAGACTATATGGAAGCAATATATACAAAGATTTCAACCGTCTACGTGTTCCAATCATTGTTCTACATGTCGAAAGTTACAAATAATTTCCGTTTCATGATTATCAATGGGGCTCGTTGTTCACTTAAACTTGAAGAAAAAAAATTGGCGAATGGTACTGTCTGGATGCTTTGCATATATGTTTCTCAGACTATATAGAAGCAATATATAAAAAGATTTCAACCGTCTACCTGTTCCATTCATTGTTCTCCTTGCCGAAATTTACAAATAATTTCTTTTAAAGGATTAACAATGGGGCTCGTAGTTCACTTAAACTTGAAGAGCACAAAATTGGCGAATGGTACTGTCTGGATGCTTTGCGTACATGTTTCTTAGACTATATGGAACTAATATATACAAAGATTTCAATCTTCTACGTGTTCCAATCATTGTTCTACTTGTCGAAATTTACAAATAATTTCCTTTAAACGATTAACAATGGGGCTCGTTGTTCACTTAAACTTGGAGAACAATAAATTGGCGAATTGTACTGTTTGGATGCTTTGCATATATGTTTCTTAGACTATATAGAAGCAATATATTTAAAGAATTCAACCGTCTACCTGTTCCATTCACTGTTCTACTTGTCGAAAGTTACAAATAATTTCCGATAAAGTATTAACAATGGGGCTCATTGTTCACTTAAACTTGAAGATCAAAAAATTGGCGAATTGTACTGTTTGGATGCTTTGCATATATGTTTCTTATACTATATAGAAGCAATATATACAATGATTTCAACAGTCTACCTGTTCCATTCAGTGTTCTACTTGTCGAAATTTACAAATAATTTCCGATAAAGGATTAACAATGGGGCTCATTGTTCACTTAAACTTGAAGAACAAAAAATTGGCGAATTGTACTGTTTGGATGCTTTGCATATATGTTTCTTAGACTATATAGAAGCAATATATACAATGATTTCAACAGTCTACCTGTTCCATTCAGTGTTCTACTTGTCGAAATTTACAAATAATTTCCGATAAAGGATTAACAATGGGGCTCATTGTTCACTTAAACTTGAAGAACAAAAAATTGGCGAATTGTACTGTTTGGATGCTTTGCATATATGTTTCTTAGACTATATAGAAGCAATATATACAATGATTTCAACAGTCTACCTGTTCCATTCAGTGTTCTACTTGTCGAAAGTTACAAATAATTTCCGTTAAGGGATTAACAATGGGGATCGTAGTTTACTTAAACTTGAAGAACAAGAAATTGGCGAATTGTACTGTTTGGATGCTTTGCATATATGTTTCTTAGACTATATAGAAGCAATATATGCAATGATTTCAACAGTCTACCTGTTCCATTCATTGTTCTACTTGCCGAAATTTACAATTAATTTCCTTTAAAGAATTAACAATGGGGCTCGTAGTTCACTTAAACTTGAAGAACAAAAAATTGGCGAATGGTACTGTTTGGATGCTTTGCATATATGTTTCTTAGACTATATAGAAGCAATATATACAATGATGTCAACCGTCTACCTGTTCCATTCATTGTTGTACTTGTCGGAAGTTACAAATAATTTCCGATAACGGATTAACCATTGGGGCTCATTGTTCACTTAAACTTGAAGAACAAAAAATTGGCGAATTGTACTGTTTGGATGCTTTGCATATATGTTTCTTATACTATATAGAAGCAATATATACAAAGATTTCAACCGTCTACCTGTTTCATTCAATGTTCTACTTGTCGAAATTTACAAATAATTTCCTTTAAATGATTAACAATGGGGCTCGTTGTTCACTTAAACTTGACGAACAAAAAATTGGCGAATGGTACTGTTTGGATGCTTTGCATATATGTTTCTTAGACTATATAGAAGCAATATATACATTGATTTCATCCGTCTACCTGTTCCATTCATTGTTCTACTTGTCGCAAGTTACAAATAATTTCCGTTAAAGTATTAACAACGGGGCTCGTAGTTCACTTAAACTTGAAGAGCAAAAAATTGGCGAATTATACTGTTTGGACGCTATGCATATATGTTTCTTAGACTATATAGAAGCAATATATACAATGATGTCAACCGTCTACCTGTTCCATTCATTGTTGTACTTGTCGGAAGTTACAAATAATTTCCGATAACGGATTAACCATTGGGGCTCATTGTTCACTTAAACTTGAAGAACAAAAAATTGGCGAATTGTACTGTTTGGATGCTTTGCATATATGTTTCTTATACTATATAGAAGCAATATATACAAAGATTTCAACCGTCTACCTGTTTCATTCAATGTTCTACTTGTCGAAATTTACAAATAATTTCCTTTAAAGGATTAACAATGGGGCTCGTAGTTCACTTAAACTTGAAGAACAAAAAATTGGCGAATGGTACTGTTTGGATGCTTTGAATATATGTTTCTTAGATTATATAGAAGCAATATATACAAAGATTTCAACCGTCTACCTGTTCCATTCATTGTTCTACTTGCCGAAATTTACAAATAATTTCCTTTAAAGGATTAACAATGGGGCTCGTAGTTCACTTAAACTTGAAGAGCAATAAATTGGCAAATTGTACTGTTTGGAAGCTTTGCATATATGTTTCTTAGATTATATAGAAGCCATATACACAATGATTTCAACCGTCTACCTGTTCCATTCATTGTTCTACTTGTCGAAAGTTACAAATAATTTCCGATAACGGATTAACCATTGGGGCTCATTGTTCACTTAAAGTTGAAGAACAAAAAATTGGCGAATGGTACTGTTTGGATGCTTTGCATATATGTTTCTTAGACTATATAGAAGCAATATATACAAAGATTTCAACAGTCCTCCTGTTCCATTCATTGTTCTACTTGTCGAAAGTTACAAATAATTTCCGATAACGGATTAACCATTGGGGCTCATTGTTCACTTAAAGTTGAAGAACAAAAAATTGGCGAATTGTACTGTTTGGATGCTTTGCATATATGTTTCTTATACTATATAGAAGCAATATATACAATGATTTCAACCGTCTACCTGTTCCATTCACTGTTCGACTTGTCGAAAGTTACAAATAATTTCCGATAAAGGATTAACAATGGGGCTCATTGTTCACTTAAACTTGAAGAACAAAAAATTGTCGAATTGTACTGTTTGGATGCTTTGCATATATGTTTCTTAGACTATATAGAAGCAATATATACAATGATTTCAACCGTCTACCTGTTCCATTCACTGTTCGACTTGTCGAAAGTTACAAATAATTTCCGATAAAGGATTAACAATGGGGCTCATTGTTCACTTAAACTTGAAGAACAAAAAATTGTCGAATTGTACTGTTTGGATGCTTTGCATATATGTTTCTTAGACTATATAGAAGCAATATATACAATGATTTCAACCGTCTACCTGTTCCATTCATTGTTCTACTTGTCGAAAGTCACAAATAATTTCCGTTAAGGGATTAACAATGGGGATCGTAGTTTACTTAAACTTGAAGAACAAAAAATTGGCGAATTGTACTGTTTGGATGCTTTGCATATATGTTTCTTAGACTATATAGAAGCAATATATACAATGATTTCAACAGTCTACCTGTTCCATTCAGTGTTCTACTTGTCGAAATTTACAAATAATTTCCGATAAAGGATTAACAATGGGGCTCATTGTTCACTTAAACTTGAAGAACAAAAAATTGGCGAATTGTACTGTTTGGATGCTTTGCATATATGTTTCTTAGACTATATAGAAGCAATATATACAATGATTTCAACAGTCTACCTGTTCCATTCAGTGTTCTACTTGTCGAAAGTTACAAATAATTTCCGTTAAGGGATTAACAATGGGGATCGTAGTTTACTTAAACTTGAAGAACAAGAAATTGGCGAATTGTACTGTTTGGATGCTTTGCATATATGTTTCTTAGACTATATAGAAGCAATATATGCAATGATTTCAACAGTCTACCTGTTCCATTCATTGTTCTACTTGCCGAAATTTACAATTAATTTCCTTTAAAGAATTAACAATGGGGCTCGTAGTTCACTTAAACTTGAAGAACAAAAAATTGGCGAATGGTACTGTTTGGATGCTTTGCATATATGTTTCTTAGACTATATAGAAGCAATATATACAATGATGTCAACCGTCTACCTGTTCCATTCATTGTTGTACTTGTCGGAAGTTACAAATAATTTCCGATAACGGATTAACCATTGGGGCTCATTGTTCACTTAAACTTGAAGAACAAAAAATTGGCGAATTGTACTGTTTGGATGCTTTGCATATATGTTTCTTATACTATATAGAAGCAATATATACAAAGATTTCAACCGTCTACCTGTTTCATTCAATGTTCTACTTGTCGAAATTTACAAATAATTTCCTTTAAATGATTAACAATGGGGCTCGTTGTTCACTTAAACTTGACGAACAAAAAATTGGCGAATGGTACTGTTTGGATGCTTTGCATATATGTTTCTTAGACTATATAGAAGCAATATATACATTGATTTCATCCGTCTACCTGTTCCATTCATTGTTCTACTTGTCGCAAGTTACAAATAATTTCCGTTAAAGTATTAACAACGGGGCTCGTAGTTCACTTAAACTTGAAGATCAAATAATTGGCGAATTGTACTGTTTGGATGATTTGCAGATATGTTTCTTAGACTATATAGCAGCAATATATACAATGATTTCAACCGTCTACCTATTCCATTCATTGTTCTACTTGCCGAAATTTACAAATAATTTCCTTTAAAGGATTAACAATGGGGCTCGTAGTTCACTTAAACTTGAAGAGCAAAAAATTGGCGAATTATACTGTTTGGACGCTATGCATATATGTTTCTTAGACTATATAGAAGCAATATATACAATGATGTCAACCGTCTACCTGTTCCATTCATTGTTGTACTTGTCGGAAGTTACAAATAATTTCCGATAACGGATTAACCATTGGGGCTCATTGTTCACTTAAACTTGAAGAACAAAAAATTGGCGAATTGTACTGTTTGGATGCTTTGCATATATGTTTCTTATACTATATAGAAGCAATATATACAAAGATTTCAACCGTCTACCTGTTTCATTCAATGTTCTACTTGTCGAAATTTACAAATAATTTCCTTTAAAGGATTAACAATGGGGCTCGTAGTTCACTTAAACTTGAAGAACAAAAAATTGGCGAATGGTACTGTTTGGATGCTTTGAATATATGTTTCTTAGATTATATAGAAGCAATATATACAAAGATTTCAACCGTCTACCTGTTCCATTCATTGTTCTACTTGCCGAAATTTACAAATAATTTCCTTTAAAGGATTAACAATGGGGCTCGTAGTTCACTTAAACTTGAAGAGCAATAAATTGGCAAATTGTACTGTTTGGAAGCTTTGCATATATGTTTCTTAGATTATATAGAAGCCATATACACAATGATTTCAACCGTCTACCTGTTCCATTCATTGTTCTACTTGTCGAAAGTTACAAATAATTTCCGATAACGGATTAACCATTGGGGCTCATTGTTCACTTAAAGTTGAAGAACAAAAAATTGGCGAATGGTACTGTTTGGATGCTTTGCATATATGTTTCTTAGACTATATAGAAGCAATATATACAAAGATTTCAACAGTCCTCCTGTTCCATTCATTGTTCTACTTGTCGAAAGTTACAAATAATTTCCGATAACGGATTAACCATTGGGGCTCATTGTTCACTTAAAGTTGAAGAACAAAAAATTGGCGAATTGTACTGTTTGGATGCTTTGCATATATGTTTCTTATACTATATAGAAGCAATATATACAATGATTTCAACCGTCTACCTGTTCCATTCACTGTTCGACTTGTCGAAAGTTACAAATAATTTCCGATAAAGGATTAACAATGGGGCTCATTGTTCACTTAAACTTGAAGAACAAAAAATTGTCGAATTGTACTGTTTGGATGCTTTGCATATATGTTTCTTAGACTATATAGAAGCAATATATACAATGATTTCAACCGTCTTCCTGTTCCATTCATTGTTCTACTTGTCGAAAGTCACAAATAATTTCCGTTAAGGGATTAACAATGGGGATCGTAGTTTACTTAAACTTGAAGAACAAAAAATTGGCGAATGGTACTGTTTGGATGCTTTGCTTATATGTTTCTTAGACTATATGGAAGCAATATATACAAAGATTTCAACCGTCTACGTGTTCCTATCATTGTTCTACTTGTCGAAAGTTACAAATAATTTCCGATAAAGGATTAACAATGGGGCTCGTAGTTCACTTAAACTTGAAGATCAAATAATTGGCGAATTGTACTGTTTGGACGCTTTGCATATATGTTTCTTAGACTATATAGAAGCAATATATACAAAGATTTCAACCGTCTACCTGTTCCATTCATTGTTCTACTTGGCGAAAGTTACAAATAATTTCCGTTAAGGGATTAACAATGGGGATCGTAGTTTACTTAAACTTGAAGAACAAGAAATTGGCGAATTGTACTGTTTGGACGCTTTGCATATATGTTTCTTGGACTATGTAGAAGCAATATATACAATGATTTCAACCGTCTACATGATCCATTCATTGTTCTACTTGTTGAAAGTTACAATTAATTTCCGTTAAAGGATTAACAATGGGGCTCGTTGTTCACTTAAACTTGAGGAACAAAAAATTGGCGAATGGTACTGTTTGGATGCTTTGCATATATGTTTCTTAGACTATATGGAAGCAATATATACAAAGATTTCAACCGTCTACGTGTTCCAATCATTGTTCTACATGTCGAAAGTTACAAATAATTTCCGTTTCATGATTATCAATGGGGCTCGTTGTTCACTTAAACTTGAAGAAAAAAAATTGGCGAATGGTACTGTCTGGATGCTTTGCATATATGTTTCTCAGACTATATAGAAGCAATATATAAAAAGATTTCAACCGTCTACCTGTTCCATTCATTGTTCTCCTTGCCGAAATTTACAAATAATTTCCTTTAAAGGATTAACAATGGGGCTCGTAGTTCACTTAAACTTGAAGAGCACAAAATTGGCGAATGGTACTGTCTGGATGCTTTGCGTACATGTTTCTTAGACTATATGGAACTAATATATACAAAGATTTCAATCTTCTACGTGTTCCAATCATTGTTCTACTTGTCGAAATTTACAAATAATTTCCTTTAAACGATTAACAATGGGGCTCGTTGTTCACTTAAACTTGGAGAACAATAAATTGGCGAATTGTACTGTTTGGATGCTTTGCATATATGTTTCTTAGACTATATAGAAGCAATATATTTAAAGAATTCAACCGTCTACCTGTTCCATTCACTGTTCTACTTGTCGAAAGTTACAAATAATTTCCGATAAAGTATTAACAATGGGGCTCATTGTTCACTTAAACTTGAAGATCAAAAAATTGGCGAATTGTACTGTTTGGATGCTTTGCATATATGTTTCTTATACTATATAGAAGCAATATATACAAAGATTTCAACCGTCTACCTGTTCCATTCACTGTTCTACTTGTCGAAAGTTACAAATAATTTCCGATAAAGGATTAACAATGGGGCTCATTGTTCACTTAAACTTGAAGATCAAAAAATTGGCGAATGTTACTGTTTAGATGCTTTGCATATAGGTTTCTTAGACTATATAGAAGCAACATATACAAAGATTTCAACCGTCTACCTGTTCTATTCATTGTTCTTCTTGTCGAAAGTTAGAAATAATTTCCGTTTCATGATTATCAATGGGCCTCGTTGTTCACTTAAACTTGAAGAACAAAAAATTGGCGACTGGAACTGTTTGGATGCTTTGCATATATGTTTCTTAGACTATATAGAAGCAATATATAAAAAGATTTCAACCGTCTACCAGTTCCATTCATTGTTCTACTTGTCGAAATTTACAAATAATTTCCGATAAAGGATTAACAATGGGGCTCGTAGTTCACTTAAACTTGAAGATGAAATAATTGGCGAATTGTACTGTTTGGATGCTTTGCATATATGTTTCTTAGACTATATAGAAGCAATATATACATTGATTTCAACCGTCTACCTGTTCCATTCACTGTTCTACTTGTCGAAAGTTACAAATAATTTCCGATAAAGGATTAACAATGGGGCTCATTGTTCACTTAAACTTGAAGATCAAAAAATTGGCGAATGGTACTGTTTGGATGCTTTGCATATATGTTTCTTAGACTATATAGAAGCAACATATACAAAGATTTCAACCGTCTACCTGTTCCATTCATTGTTCTACTTGTCGATAGTTACAAATAATTTCCGATAAAGGATTAACAATGGGGCTCATTGTTCACTTAAACTTGAAGAGCAAAAAATCGGCGAATGGTACTGTTTGGATGCTTTGCATATATGTTTCTTAGAGTATATAGAAGCAATATATACATTGATTTCAACCGTCTACTTGTTCCATTCATTGTTCTACTTGTCGAAAGTTACAAGTAATTTCCGTTAAGGGATTAACAATGGGGATCGTAGTTCACTTAAACTTGAAGAACAAAAAATTGGCGAATGGTACTGTTTGGATGCTTTGCATATATGTTTCTTGGACTATGTAAAAGCAATATATACAATGATTTCAACAGTTTACCTGTTCCATTCATTGTTCTACTTGTCGAAATTTACAAATAATTTCCGATAAAGGATTAACAATGGGGCTCATTGTTCACTTAAACTTGAAGAACAAAAAATTGGCGAATTGTACTGTTTGGATGCTTTGCTTATATGTTTCTTAGACTATATAGAAGCAATATATACAAAGATTTCAACCGGCTACCTGTTCCATTCATTGTTCTACTTGTCGAAATTTACAAATAATTTCCTTTAAAGGATTAACAATGGGGCTCGTTGTTCACTTAAACTTGAAGAACAATAAATTGGCGAATTGTACTGTTTGGATGCTTTGCATATATGTTTCTTAGACTATATAGACGCAATATATACAAGGATTTCAACCGGCTACCTGTTCCATTCATTGTTCTACTTGTCGAAAGTTACAAATAATTTCCGATAAAGGAATAACAATGGGGCTCATTGTTCACTTAAACTTGAAGAGCAAAAAATCGGCGAATGGTACTGTTTGGATGCTTTGCATATATGTTTCTTAGACTATAGAGAAGCAACATATAGAAAGATTTCACCCGTCCACCTGTACTATTCATTGTTCTACTTGTAGAAAGTTACAAATAATTTCCATTTCATGATTATCAATGGGGCTCGCTGTTCACTTAAACTTGAAGATCAAAAAATTGGCGATTGTTACTGTTTAGATGCTTTGCGTATAGGTTTCTTAGACTATATAGACGCAATATATAGAAAGATTTCACCAGTCTACCTGTACTATTCATTGTTCTACTTGTAGAAAGTTACAAATAATTTCCATTTCATGATTATCAATGGGGCTCGCTGTTCACTTAAACTTGAAGATCAAAAAATTGGCGATTGTTACAGTTTTGATGCTTTGCATATAGGTTTCTTAGACTATATAGAAGCAATATATACAATGATTTCAACAGTCTACCTGTTCCATTCATTGTTCTACTTGTCGAAATTTACAAATAATTTCCTTTAAAGGATTAACAATGGGGCTCGTTGTTCACTTCAACTTGAAGAACAAAAAAGTGGCGAATGGTACTGTTTGGATGCTTTGCATATATGTTTCTTAGACTATTTAGAAGCAATATATAGAAAGATTTCACCCGTCTACCTGTACTATTCATTGTTCTACTTGTAGAAAGTTACAAATAAGTTCCATTTCATGATTATCAATGGGGCTCGCTGTTCACTTAAACTTGAAGAACAAAAAAATTGCGAATGGTACTGTTTGGATGCTTTGCATATATGTTTCTTACAAGGGAACATCCCGAACCCGTACACGCCGATTTTGATGAAAATTATATGGTAGATAGTTCTCGACAAAATATTTGACACCTATTTTTTTATATCTGCAATCGTCCACATTGAAGGGGTGATAATAGCCCTCAAACTTTGGGGTTGAAAATGGTTTTTTCGAAATATCTCCTAGATTAAAGGACGCACGGAAAAATTTTTTTTTTAAAATTGTGTGCCTTGAGATTACGAATACAGTGATATAAATAATAATTGCAAAAAATTATTTGTTTAAACAATATATTAAAATTTCTTAATTTTTTGTTAATTTTTCGTACTAAATGGTGTTCCATTTTCGTGGAAATTTATGTGTATAAAGTATAGACAAAATTAGTGAATACGTGTTTTTGGAATTTTTTGTTTGCTAACATTTAACGATACTTATGTAACGTTTAATTTTTCGCCCGCTTCGTACAGGGCGTATAAAAATTATTTGCCATGATCTGCCAGGCGTTGTTCTATACCTTTGGAGTAATGGACATTTGCAAAAAAATCTACCGCAAAATTCGCAAAAGCCTTGCAAATTAAGATCACTTTTTTTATTAGCTCATCGAATTCGTCTCGTCGCGTAGGCAAAATGTATGAAAGGAACTATGGGTCAGAAATGAACTTTTCTTGTGCAAATTAAGTGGTGGAACGCATTTCAAAAAATTAGAAATCAGCCATATTAATATAAACAATTTGCTGATTTTTAAATTTTTGAACTGCGTTCCACCACTCCTAAAAATCTGAAAAAATTCAAAAGTATGCACACCATTGGCTATAATATCTGTGATTTTTTCAGAACTTTCTATGAAGACAAACAGGAGAAATCGAGCAAAAACTGTAAAATACGTTTCACCCTGTAACGATCCCTACGGTAGGGGTAGCGGATTCATACTTTGCAGGAAGGGTTTTTTAAAGAGGCCTATCGAATGATATGCCCCAAGATTAATTTGCTTCGGGGGCTCTTTTTCCATCCTTATCCGACTAGACCCTTTAAAGATTTTCTTTTTAGTTTAAACTTTAATTTTATAATAAAAACAACATTTTGTCAGAATCGACTTCTTTCATTGGTTTACCACACTACAAAGTGTATGAAAATATTTATCATGGCCTACCAGGCTAATTCTACACCCCGGAAGGGCCCTTGATGGACCCAAAGCCAATCGCAGGACATTAATATTTTCGTAGTCTGCGAAAATTTACGCGGAACAATAGAGTCATAAACCGCGACACTAACAAAAGATTTCGACAATCGACCAATCTAGGATTATTGAGTCACACATGATTGCAATTTTCTTCGCTGTCGCCGTACAGTAGGAGATATTTGAATACAAATTTTCGCAGTATAGGAAAATATTAATGACCTGCGGTCAGCTTCGAGTCCTCCCAAGGGCCTTCCCAGAGAGAAGAACATAAACACATGCGTTTTTCTTACTGGCTATATTTACTTCGTCCATATTCGAAGCTCGTATAGCGTGCTACGGTAATTAGGTTTCTGAAATATAATAGCAAATGACACATTTCGGACAATAATGATAATTCGTATGCTTCTGTTTTCTATATGTCCGTTAGCAAAGGTTGTCCTACCGATGGGAAAGCCACTCACGGAACTGCAATTTTAACATTAATTTGCACAAGAAAAGTTCATTTCTGACCCATAGTTCCTTTCATACATTTTGCCTACGCGACGAGACGAATTCGATGAGCTAATAAAAAAGTGATTTTAATTTGCAAGGATTTTGCGAATATTGCGGTAGATTTTTTGGCAAATGTCCATCACCCCAAAGGTATAGAACAACGCCTGGCAGATCATGGCAAATAATTTTCATACGCCCTGTACGAAGCGGGCGAAAAATTAAACGTTACATAAGTATCGTTAAATGTTAGCAAACAAAAAATTCCAAAAACACGTATTCACTAATTTTGTCTATTCTTTATACACATAAATTTCCACGAAAATGGAACAACATTTAGTACGAAAAATTAACAAAAAATTAAGAAATTTTAATATATTGTTTAAACAAATAATTTTTTGCAATTATTATTTATATCACTGAATTCGTAATCTCAAGGCGCACAATTTAAAAATAAAAATTTCCGTGCGCCCTTTAATCTCGGAGATATTTCGAAAAAACCATTTTCAACCCCAAAGTTTGAGGGCTATTATCACCCCTTCAATGTGGACGATTGCAGATATAAAAAAAGAGGTGTCAAATATTTTGTCGAGAACTATCTACCATATAATTTTCATCAAAATCGGCGTGTACGGGTTCGGGATGTTCCCTTGTTAGACTAAATAGAAGCAATATATACATTGATTTCAACCGGCTACCTGTTCCATTCATTGTTCTACTTGTCGCAAGTTACAAATAATTTCCGTTAAAGTATTAAAAATGGGACTCGTAGTTCACTTAAACTTGAAGAACAAAAAATTGGCGAATGGTACTGTTTGGATGCTTTGCATATATGTTTCTTAGACTATATGGAAGCAATATATACAATGATTTGAACCGTCTACCTGTTCCATTCATTGTTCTACTTGTCGAAAGTTACAAATAATTTCCTTTAAAGGATTAACAATGGGGCTCATTGTTCACTTAAACTTGAAGAACAAAAAATTGGCGAATGGTACTGTTTGGATGCTTTGCATATATGTTTCTTAGACTATATGGAAGCAATATATACAATGATTTGAACCGTCTACCTGTTCCATTCATTGTTCTACTTGTCGAAAGTTACAAATAATTACCGATAAAGGATTAACCATTGGGGCTCATTGTTCACTTAAACTTGAAAAACAAAAAATTGGCGAATTGTACTGTTTGGATGCTTTGCATATATGTTTCTTTGACTATTTAGAAGCAATATATAGAAAGATTTCACCCGTCTACCTGTACTATTCATTGTTCTACTTGTAGAAAGTTACAAATAATTTCCATTTCATGATTATCAATGGGGCTCGCTGTTCACTTAAACTTGAAGATCAAAAAATGGGCGATTGTTACTGTTTAGATGCTTTGCATATATGTTTCTTAGATTATATAGAAGCAATATATACAAAGATTTCAACCGTCTACCTGTTCCATTCATTGTTCTACTTGTCGAAAATTACAAATAATTTCCGATAAAGGATTAACCATTGGGGCTCATTGTTCACTTAAACTTGAAGAACAAAAAATTGGCGAATGGTACTGTCTGGATGCTTTGCGTACATGTTTCATAGACTATATGGAACCAATATATACAATGATTTCAACCGTCTACCTGTTCCATTCACTGTTCTACTTGTCGAAAGTTACAAATAATTTCCGATAAAGGATTAACAATGGGGCTCATTGTTCACTTAAACTTGAAGAACAAAAAATTGTCGAATTGTACTATTTGGATGCTTTGCATATATGTTTCTTAGACTATATAGAAGCAATATATACAAAGATTTCAACCGTCCACCTGTTCCATTCATTGTTCTACTTGTCGAAAGTTACAAATAATTTCCGATAACGGATTAACCATTGGGGCTCATTGTTCACTTAAACTGGAAGAACAAAAAATTGGCGAATTGTACTGTTTGGATGCTTTGCATATATGTTTCTTATACTATATAGAAGCAATATATACAAAGATTTCAACCGTCTACCTGTTCCATTCACTGTTCTACTTGTCCAAAGTTACAAATAATTTCCGATAAAGGATTAACAATGGGGCTCATTGTTCACTTAAACTTGAAGATCAAAAAATTGGCGAATGTTACTGTTTAGATGCTTTGCATATAGGTTTCTTAGACTATATAGAAGCAACATATACAAAGATTTCAACCGTCTACCTGTTCTATTCATTGTTCTTCTTGTCGAAAGTTAGAAATAATTTCCGTTTCATGATTATCAATGGGCCTCGTTGTTCACTTAAACTTGAAGCACAAAAAATTGGCGACTGGAACTGTTTGGATGCTTTGCATATATGTTTCTTAGACTATATAGAAGCAATATATAAAAAGATTTCAACAGTCTACCAGTTCCATTCATTGTTCTACTTGTCGAAAGTTACAAATAATTTCCGTTAAAGTATTAACAATGGGGCTCGTAGTTCGCTTAAACTTGAAGAACAAAAAATTGGCGAATGTTACTGTTTGGATGATTTGCATATAGGTATCCTAGACTATATAGAAGCAATATATACAATGATTTCAACCGTCTACATGTTCCAATCATTGTTCTACATGTCGAAAGTTACAAATAATTTCCGTTTCATGATTATCAATGGGGCTCGTTGTTCACTTAAACTTGAAGAACAAAAAATTGGCGAATGGTACTGTTTGGATGCTTTGCATATATGTTTCTTAGACTATATAGAAGCAATATATACAAAGATTTCAACCGTCTACCTGTTCCATTCATTGTTCTACTTGTCGAAAGTTACAAATAATTTCCGATAAAGGATTAACAATGGGGCTCGTAGTTCACTTAAACTTGAAGAACAAAAAATTGGCGAATTGTACTGTTTGGACGCTTTGCATATATGTTTCTTGGACTATGTAGAAGCAATATATACAATGATTTCAACAGTCTACCTGTTCCATTCATTGTTCTACTTGTCGAAAGTTACAAATAATTTCCGATAAAGGATTAACAATGGGGCTCGTAGTTCACTTAAACTTGAAGAACAAAAAATTGGCGAATTGTACTGTTTGGACGCTTTGCATATATGTTTCTTGGACTATGTAGAAGCAATATATACAATGATTTCAACAGTCTACCTGTTCCATTCATTGTTCTACTTGTCGAAAGTTACAAATAATTTCCGATAAAGGATTAACAATGGGGCTCATTGTTCACTTAAACTTGAAGATCAAAAAATTGGCGATTGTTACCGTTTAGATGCTTTGCGTACATGTCTCTTAGACTATATGGAAGCAATATATACAAAGATTTCAACAGTCTAACTGTTCTATTCATTGTTCTACTTGTCGAAATTTACAAATAATTTCCGATAAAGGATTAACAATGGGGCTCGTAGATCACTTAAACATGAAGAACAAAAAATTGGCGAATGGTACTGTTTGGGTGCTTTGAATATATGTTTCTTAGATTATATAGAAGCAATATATACAATGATTTCAACCGTCTACCTGTTCCATTCATTGTTCTACTTGTCGAAAATCACAAGTAATTTCCGATAAAGGATTAACCATTGGGGCTCATTGTTCACTTAAACTTGAACAACAAAAAATTGGCGAATGGTACTGTTCGGATCCTTTGCATATATGTTTCTTAGACTATATAGAAGCAATATATAAAAAGATTTCAACCGTCTACCAGTTCCATTCATTGTTCTACTTGTCGAAAGTTACAAATAATTTCCGGTAAATTTTTAACAATGGGGCTCGTAGTTCACTTAAACATGAAGATGAAATAATTGGCGATTTGTACTGTTTGGATGCTTTGCATATATGTTTCTTAGTTTATATAGAAGCAATTTATACAAAGATTTCAACCGCCTACCTGTTCCATTCATTGTTCTACTTGTCGAAAATTACAAATAATTTCCGATAAAGGATTAACAATGGGGCTCATTGTTCACTTAAACTTGAAGAACAAAAAATTGGCGAATTGTACTGTTTGGATGCTTTGCATATATGTTTCTTAGACTATATAGAAGCAATATATACAATGATTTCAACAGTCTACCTGTTCCATTCAGTGTTCTACTTGTCGAAATTTACAAATAATTTCCTTTAAAGGATTAACAATAGGGCTCGTAGTTCACTTAAACTTGAAGAACAAAAAATTGGCGAATGGTACTGTTTGGATGCTTTGCATATATGTTTCTTAGACTATATAGAAGCAATATATACAAAGATTTCAACAGTCCTCCTGTTCCATTCATTGTTCTACTTGTCGAAAGTTACAAATAATTTCCGATAACGGATTAACCATTGGGGCTCATTGTTCACTTAAAGTTGAAGAACAAAAAATTGGCGAATTGTACTGTTTGGATGCTTTGCATATATGTTTCTTATACTATATAGAAGCAATATATACAATGATTTCAACCGTCTACCTGTTCCATTCACTGTTCGACTTGTCGAAAGTTACAAATAATTTCCGATAAAGGATTAACAATGGGGCTCATTGTTCACTTAAACTTGAAGAACAAAAAATTGTCGAATTGTACTGTTTGGATGCTTTGCATATATGTTTCTTAGACTATATAGAAGCAATATATACAATGATTTCAACCGTCTACCTGTTCCATTCATTGTTCTACTTGTCGAAAGTCACAAATAATTTCCGTTAAGGGATTAACAATGGGGATCGTAGTTTACTTAAACTTGAAGAACAAAAAATTGGCGAATTGTACTGTTTGGATGCTTTGCATATATGTTTCTTAGACTATATAGAAGCAATATATACAATGATTTCAACAGTCTACCTGTTCCATTCAGTGTTCTACTTGTCGAAATTTACAAATAATTTCCGATAAAGGATTAACAATGGGGCTCATTGTTCACTTAAACTTGAAGAACAAAAAATTGGCGAATTGTACTGTTTGGATGCTTTGCATATATGTTTCTTAGACTATATAGAAGCAATATATACAATGATTTCAACAGTCTACCTGTTCCATTCAGTGTTCTACTTGTCGAAAGTTACAAATAATTTCCGTTAAGGGATTAACAATGGGGATCGTAGTTTACTTAAACTTGAAGAACAAGAAATTGGCGAATTGTACTGTTTGGATGCTTTGCATATATGTTTCTTAGACTATATAGAAGCAATATATGCAATGATTTCAACAGTCTACCTGTTCCATTCATTGTTCTACTTGCCGAAATTTACAATTAATTTCCTTTAAAGAATTAACAATGGGGCTCGTAGTTCACTTAAACTTGAAGAACAAAAAATTGGCGAATGGTACTGTTTGGATGCTTTGCATATATGTTTCTTAGACTATATAGAAGCAATATATACAATGATGTCAACCGTCTACCTGTTCCATTCATTGTTGTACTTGTCGGAAGTTACAAATAATTTCCGATAACGGATTAACCATTGGGGCTCATTGTTCACTTAAACTTGAAGAACAAAAAATTGGCGAATTGTACTGTTTGGATGCTTTGCATATATGTTTCTTATACTATATAGAAGCAATATATACAAAGATTTCAACCGTCTACCTGTTTCATTCAATGTTCTACTTGTCGAAATTTACAAATAATTTCCTTTAAATGATTAACAATGGGGCTCGTTGTTCACTTAAACTTGACGAACAAAAAATTGGCGAATGGTACTGTTTGGATGCTTTGCATATATGTTTCTTAGACTATATAGAAGCAATATATACATTGATTTCATCCGTCTACCTGTTCCATTCATTGTTCTACTTGTCGCAAGTTACAAATAATTTCCGTTAAAGTATTAACAACGGGGCTCGTAGTTCACTTAAACTTGAAGAGCAAAAAATTGGCGAATTATACTGTTTGGACGCTATGCATATATGTTTCTTAGACTATATAGAAGCAATATATACAATGATGTCAACCGTCTACCTGTTCCATTCATTGTTGTACTTGTCGGAAGTTACAAATAATTTCCGATAACGGATTAACCATTGGGGCTCATTGTTCACTTAAACTTGAAGAACAAAAAATTGGCGAATTGTACTGTTTGGATGCTTTGCATATATGTTTCTTATACTATATAGAAGCAATATATACAAAGATTTCAACCGTCTACCTGTTTCATTCAATGTTCTACTTGTCGAAATTTACAAATAATTTCCTTTAAAGGATTAACAATGGGGCTCGTAGTTCACTTAAACTTGAAGAACAAAAAATTGGCGAATGGTACTGTTTGGATGCTTTGAATATATGTTTCTTAGATTATATAGAAGCAATATATACAAAGATTTCAACCGTCTACCTGTTCCATTCATTGTTCTACTTGCCGAAATTTACAAATAATTTCCTTTAAAGGATTAACAATGGGGCTCGTAGTTCACTTAAACTTGAAGAGCAATAAATTGGCAAATTGTACTGTTTGGAAGCTTTGCATATATGTTTCTTAGATTATATAGAAGCCATATACACAATGATTTCAACCGTCTACCTGTTCCATTCATTGTTCTACTTGTCGAAAGTTACAAATAATTTCCGATAACGGATTAACCATTGGGGCTCATTGTTCACTTAAAGTTGAAGAACAAAAAATTGGCGAATGGTACTGTTTGGATGCTTTGCATATATGTTTCTTAGACTATATAGAAGCAATATATACAAAGATTTCAACAGTCCTCCTGTTCCATTCATTGTTCTACTTGTCGAAAGTTACAAATAATTTCCGATAACGGATTAACCATTGGGGCTCATTGTTCACTTAAAGTTGAAGAACAAAAAATTGGCGAATTGTACTGTTTGGATGCTTTGCATATATGTTTCTTATACTATATAGAAGCAATATATACAATGATTTCAACCGTCTACCTGTTCCATTCACTGTTCGACTTGTCGAAAGTTACAAATAATTTCCGATAAAGGATTAACAATGGGGCTCATTGTTCACTTAAACTTGAAGAACAAAAAATTGTCGAATTGTACTGTTTGGATGCTTTGCATATATGTTTCTTAGACTATATAGAAGCAATATATACAATGATTTCAACCGTCTACCTGTTCCATTCACTGTTCGACTTGTCGAAAGTTACAAATAATTTCCGATAAAGGATTAACAATGGGGCTCATTGTTCACTTAAACTTGAAGAACAAAAAATTGTCGAATTGTACTGTTTGGATGCTTTGCATATATGTTTCTTAGACTATATAGAAGCAATATATACAATGATTTCAACCGTCTACCTGTTCCATTCATTGTTCTACTTGTCGAAAGTCACAAATAATTTCCGTTAAGGGATTAACAATGGGGATCGTAGTTTACTTAAACTTGAAGAACAAAAAATTGGCGAATTGTACTGTTTGGATGCTTTGCATATATGTTTCTTAGACTATATAGAAGCAATATATACAATGATTTCAACAGTCTACCTGTTCCATTCAGTGTTCTACTTGTCGAAATTTACAAATAATTTCCGATAAAGGATTAACAATGGGGCTCATTGTTCACTTAAACTTGAAGAACAAAAAATTGGCGAATTGTACTGTTTGGATGCTTTGCATATATGTTTCTTAGACTATATAGAAGCAATATATACAATGATTTCAACAGTCTACCTGTTCCATTCAGTGTTCTACTTGTCGAAAGTTACAAATAATTTCCGTTAAGGGATTAACAATGGGGATCGTAGTTTACTTAAACTTGAAGAACAAGAAATTGGCGAATTGTACTGTTTGGATGCTTTGCATATATGTTTCTTAGACTATATAGAAGCAATATATGCAATGATTTCAACAGTCTACCTGTTCCATTCATTGTTCTACTTGCCGAAATTTACAATTAATTTCCTTTAAAGAATTAACAATGGGGCTCGTAGTTCACTTAAACTTGAAGAACAAAAAATTGGCGAATGGTACTGTTTGGATGCTTTGCATATATGTTTCTTAGACTATATAGAAGCAATATATACAATGATGTCAACCGTCTACCTGTTCCATTCATTGTTGTACTTGTCGGAAGTTACAAATAATTTCCGATAACGGATTAACCATTGGGGCTCATTGTTCACTTAAACTTGAAGAACAAAAAATTGGCGAATTGTACTGTTTGGATGCTTTGCATATATGTTTCTTATACTATATAGAAGCAATATATACAAAGATTTCAACCGTCTACCTGTTTCATTCAATGTTCTACTTGTCGAAATTTACAAATAATTTCCTTTAAATGATTAACAATGGGGCTCGTTGTTCACTTAAACTTGACGAACAAAAAATTGGCGAATGGTACTGTTTGGATGCTTTGCATATATGTTTCTTAGACTATATAGAAGCAATATATACATTGATTTCATCCGTCTACCTGTTCCATTCATTGTTCTACTTGTCGCAAGTTACAAATAATTTCCGTTAAAGTATTAACAACGGGGCTCGTAGTTCACTTAAACTTGAAGATCAAATAATTGGCGAATTGTACTGTTTGGATGATTTGCAGATATGTTTCTTAGACTATATAGCAGCAATATATACAATGATTTCAACCGTCTACCTATTCCATTCATTGTTCTACTTGCCGAAATTTACAAATAATTTCCTTTAAAGGATTAACAATGGGGCTCGTAGTTCACTTAAACTTGAAGAGCAAAAAATTGGCGAATTATACTGTTTGGACGCTATGCATATATGTTTCTTAGACTATATAGAAGCAATATATACAATGATGTCAACCGTCTACCTGTTCCATTCATTGTTGTACTTGTCGGAAGTTACAAATAATTTCCGATAACGGATTAACCATTGGGGCTCATTGTTCACTTAAACTTGAAGAACAAAAAATTGGCGAATTGTACTGTTTGGATGCTTTGCATATATGTTTCTTATACTATATAGAAGCAATATATACAAAGATTTCAACCGTCTACCTGTTTCATTCAATGTTCTACTTGTCGAAATTTACAAATAATTTCCTTTAAAGGATTAACAATGGGGCTCGTAGTTCACTTAAACTTGAAGAACAAAAAATTGGCGAATGGTACTGTTTGGATGCTTTGAATATATGTTTCTTAGATTATATAGAAGCAATATATACAAAGATTTCAACCGTCTACCTGTTCCATTCATTGTTCTACTTGCCGAAATTTACAAATAATTTCCTTTAAAGGATTAACAATGGGGCTCGTAGTTCACTTAAACTTGAAGAGCAATAAATTGGCAAATTGTACTGTTTGGAAGCTTTGCATATATGTTTCTTAGATTATATAGAAGCCATATACACAATGATTTCAACCGTCTACCTGTTCCATTCATTGTTCTACTTGTCGAAAGTTACAAATAATTTCCGATAACGGATTAACCATTGGGGCTCATTGTTCACTTAAAGTTGAAGAACAAAAAATTGGCGAATGGTACTGTTTGGATGCTTTGCATATATGTTTCTTAGACTATATAGAAGCAATATATACAAAGATTTCAACAGTCCTCCTGTTCCATTCATTGTTCTACTTGTCGAAAGTTACAAATAATTTCCGATAACGGATTAACCATTGGGGCTCATTGTTCACTTAAACTTGAAGAACAAAAAATTGGCGAATTGTACTGTTTGGATGCTTTGCATATATGTTTCTTAGACTATATAGAAGCAATATATACAATGATTTCAACAGTCTACCTGTTCCATTCAGTGTTCTACTTGTCGAAATTTACAAATAATTTCCTTTAAAGGATTAACAATGGGGCTCGTAGTTCACTTAAACTTGAAGAACAAAAAATTGGCGAATGGTACTGTTTGGATGCTTTGCATATATGTTTCTTAGACTATATAGAAGCAATATATACAAAGATTTCAACAGTCCTCCTGTTCCATTCATTGTTCTACTTGTCGAAAGTTACAAATAATTTCCGTTAAGGGATTAACAATGGGGATCGTAGTTTACTTAAAGTTGAAGAACAAAAAATTGGCGAATTGTACTGTTTGGATGCTTTGCATATATGTTTCTTATACTATATAGAAGCAATATATACAATGATTTCAACCGTCTACCTGTTCCATTCACTGTTCGACTTGTCGAAAGTTACAAATAATTTCCGGTAAAGGATTAACAATGGGGCTCATTGTTCACTTAAACTTGAAGAACAAAAAATTGTCGAATTGTACTGTTTGGATGCTTTGCATATATGTTTCTTAGACTATATAGAAGCAATATATACAATGATTTCAACCGTCTACCTGTTCCATTCATTGTTCTACTTGTCGAAAGTCACAAATAATTTCCGTTAAGGGATTAACAATGGGGATCGTAGTTTACTTAAACTTGAAGAACAAAAAATTGGCGAATTGTACTGTTTGGATGCTTTGCATATATGTTTCTTAGACTATATAGAAGCAATATATACAATGATTTCAACAGTCTACCTGTTCCATTCAGTGTTCTACTTGTCGAAATTTACAAATAATTTCCGATAAAGGATTAACAATGGGGCTCATTGTTCACTTAAACTTGAAGAACAAAAAATTGGCGAATGGTACTGTTTGGATGATTTGCATATATGTTTCTTAGACTATATAGAAGCAATATATACATTGATTTCAACCGTCTACCTGTTCCACTCATTGTTCTACTTGTCGCAAGTTACAAATAATTTCCGTTAAAGTATTAACAATGGGGCTCGTAGTTCACTTAAACTTGAAGATGAAATAATTGGCGAATTGTACTGTTTGGATGCTTTGCATATATGTTTCTTAGATTATATAGAAGCAATATATACAAAGATTTCAACCGTCTACCTGTTCCATTCATTGTTCTACTTGTCGAAAGTTACAAATAATTTCCGTTAAGGGATTAACAATGGGGATCATAGTTTACTTAAACTTGAAGAACAAAAAATTGGAGTATGGTACTGTTTGGATGCTTTGCGTACATGTTTCTTAGACTATACGGAAGCAATATATACAATGATTTCAACCGTCTACATGATCCATTCATTGTTCTACTTGTCGAAATTTACAAATAATTTCCTTTAAAGGATTAACAATGGGGCTCGTAGTTCACTTAAACTTGAAGAACAAAAAATTGGCGAATTGTACTGTTTGGATGCTTTGCATATATGTTTCTTAGACTATTTAGAAGCAATATATAGAAAGATTTCACCCGTCTACCTGTTCTATTCATTGTTCTACTTGTAGAAAGTTACAAATAATTTCCGATAACGGATTAACCATTGGGGCTCATTGTTCACTTAAACTTGAAGAACAAAAAATTGGCGAATTTTACTGTTTGGATGCTTTGCATATATGTTTCGTAGACTATATTGAAGCAATATATACAATGATTCCAACCGTCTACATGATCCATTCATTGTTCTACTTGTCGAAATTTACAAATAATTTCCTTTAAAGGATTAACAATGGGGCTCGTAGTTCACTTAAACTTGAAGAACAAAAAATTGTCGAATTGTACTGTTTGGATGCTTTGCATATATGTTTCTTAGACTATATAGAAGCAATATATACAATGATTTCAACCATCTACCTCTTCCATTCATTGTTCTACTTGTCGAAAGTCACAAATAATTTCCGTTAAGGGATTAACAATGGGGATCGTAGTTTACTTAAACTTGAAGAACAAAAAATTGGCGAATTGTACTGTTTGGATGCTTTGCATATATGTTTCTTAGACTATATAGAAGCAATATATACAATGATTTCAACAGTCTACCTGTTCCATTCAGTGTTCTACTTGTCGAAATTTACAAATAATTTCCTTTAAAGGATTAACAATGGGGCTCGTAGTTCACTTAAACTTGAAGAACAAAAAATTGGCGAATGGTACTGTTTGGATGCTTTGCATATATGTTTCTTAGACTATATAGAAGCAATATATACAATGATTTCAACCATCTACCTCTTCCATTCATTGTTCTACTTGTAGAAAGTTACAAATAATTTCCGATAACGGATTAACCATTGGGGCTCATTGTTCACTTAAACTTGAAGAACAAAAAATTGGCGAATTTTACTGTTTGGATGCTTTGCATATATGTTTCTTAGACTATATAGAAGCAATATATACAAAGATTTCAACAGTCCTCCTGTTCCATTCATTGTTCTACTTGTCGAAAGTTACAAATAATTTCCGATAACGGATTAACCATTGGGGCTCATTGTTCACTTAAAGTTGAAGAACAAAAAATTGGCGAATTGTACTGTTTGGATGCTTTGCATATATGTTTCTTATACTATATAGAAGCAATATATACAATGATTTCAACCGTCTACCTGTTCCATTCACTGTTCGACTTGTCGAAAGTTACAAATAATTTCCGATAAAGGATTAACAATGGGGCTCATTGTTCACTTAAACTTGAAGAACAAAAAATTGTCGAATTGTACTGTTTGGATGCTTTGCATATATGTTTCTTAGACTATATAGAAGCAATATATACAATGATTTCAACCGTCTACCTGTTCCATTCATTGTTCTACTTGTCGAAAGTCACAAATAATTTCCGTTAAGGGATTAACAATGGGAATCGTAGTTTACTTAAACTTGAAGAACAAAAAATTGGCGAATTGTACTGCTTGGATGCTTTGCATATATGTTTCTTAGACTATATAGAAGCAATATATACAATGATTTCAACAGTCTACCTGTTCCATTCAGTGTTCTACTTGTCGAAATTTACAAATAATTTCCGATAAAGAATTAACAATGGGGCTCGTTGTTCACTTAAACTTGAAGAACAAAAAATTGGCGAATGGTACTGTTTGGATGATTTGCATATATGTTTCTTAGACTATATAGAAGCAATATATACATTGATTTCAACCGTCTACCTGTTCCACTCATTGTTCTACTTGTCGCAAGTTACAAATAATTTCCGTTAGAGTATTAACAATGGGGCTCGTAGTTCACTTAAACTTGAAGATGAAATAATTGGCGAATTGTACTGTTTGGATGCTTTGCATATATGTTTCTTAGATTATATAGAAGCAATATATACAAAGATTTCAACCGTCTACCTGTTCCATTCATTGTTCTACTTGTCGAAAGTTACAAATAATTTCCGTTAAGGGATTAACAATGGGGATCATAGTTTACTTAAACTTGAAGAACAAAAAATTGGAGAATGGTACTGTTTGGATGCTTTGCGTACATGTTTCTTAGACTATATGGAAGCAATATATACAATGATTTCAACCGTCTACATGATCCATTCATTGTTCTACTTGTCGAAATTTACAAATAATTTCCGATAAAGGATTAACAATGGGGCTCATTGTTCACTTAAACTTGAAGAACAAAAAATTGGCGAATGGTACTGTTTGGATGATTTGCATATATGTTTCTTAGACTATATAGAAGCAATATATACATTGATTTCAACCGTCTACCTGTTCCACTCATTGTTCTACTTGTCGCAAGTTACAAATAATTTCCGTTAAAGTATTAACAATGGGGCTCGTAGTTCACTTAAACTTGAAGATGAAATAATTGGCGAATTGTACTGTTTGGATGCTTTGCATATATGTTTCTGAGATTATATAGAAGCAATATATACAAAGATTTCAACCGTCTACCTGTTCCATTCATTGTTCTACTTGTCGAAAGTTAGAAATAATTTCCGTTAAGGGATTAACAATGGGGATCATAGTTTACTTAAACTTGAAGAACAAAAAATTGGAGTATGGTACTGTTTGGATGCTTTGCGTACATGTTTCTTAGACTATATGGAAGCAATATATACAATGATTTCAACCGTCTACATGATCCATTCATTGTTCTACTTGTCGAAAGTTACAAATAATTTCCGATAACGGATTAACCATTGGGGCTCATTGTTCACTTAAACTTGAAGAACAAAAAATTGGCGAATTGTACTGTTTGGATGCTTTGCATATATGTTTCTGAGATTATATAGAAGCAATATATACAAAGATTTCAACCGTCTACCTGTTCCATTCATTGTTCTACTTGTCGAAAGTTAGAAATAATTTCCTTTAAAGGATTAACAATGGGGCTCGTAGTTCACTTAAACTTGAAGAACAAAAAATTGGCGAATGGTACTGTTTGGATGCTTTGCATATATGTTTCGTAGACTATATAGAAGCAATATATACAATGATTTCAAACGTCTACATGATCCATTCATTGTTCTACTTGTCGAAATTTAGAAATAATTTCCTTTAAAGGATTAACAATGGGGCTCGTAGTTCACTTAAACTTGAAGAACAAAAAATTGGCGAATTGTACTGTTTGGATGCTCTTCATATATGTTTCTTAGACTATTTAGAAGCAATATATAGAAAGATTTCACCCGTCTACCTGTACTATTCATTGTTCTACTTGTAGAAAGTTACAAATAATTTCCATTTCATGATTATCAATGGGGCTCGCTGTTCACTTAAACTTGAAGATCAAAAAATTGGCGATTGTTACCGTTTAGATGCTTTGCATATATGTTTCTTAGATTATATAGAAGCAATATATACAAAGATTTCAACCGTCTACCTGTTCCATTCATTGTTCTACTTGTCGAAAATTACAAATAATTTCCGATAAAGGATTAACAATGGGGCTCGTAGATCACTTAAACTTGAAGAACAAAAAATTGGCGAATGGTACTGTTTGGATGCTTTGAATATATGTTTCTTAGATTATATAGAAGCAATATATACAATGATTTCAACCGTCTACCTGTTCCATTCATTGTTCTACTTGTCGAAAATTACAACTAATTTCCGATAAAGGATTAACCATTGGGGCTCATTGTTCACTTAAACTTGAACAACAAAAAATTGGCGAATGGTACTGTTTGGATCCTTTGCATATATGTTTCTTAGACTATATAGAAGCAATATATAAAAAGATTTCAACCGTCTACCAGTTCCATTCATTGTTCTACTTGTCGAAAGTTACAAATAATTTCCGTTAAAGTTTTAACAATGGGGCTCGTAGTTCACTTAAACATGAAGATGAAATAATTGGCGATTTGTACTGTTTGGATGCTTTGCATATATGTTTCTTAGATTACATAGAAGCAATATATACAAAGATTTCAACCGCCTACCTGTTCCATTCATTGTTCTACTTGTCGAAAATTACAAATAATTTCCGATAACGGATTAACCATTGGGGCTCATTGTTCACTTAAACTTGAAGAACAAAAAATTGGCGAATTTTACTGTTTGGATGCTTTGCATATATGTTTCGTAGACTATATTGAAGCAATATATACAATGATTCCAACCGTCTACATGATCCATTCATTGTTCTACTTGTCGAAATTTACAAATAATTTCCTTTAAAGGATTAACAATGGGGCTCGTAGTTCACTTAAACTTGAAGAACAAAAAATTGTCGAATTGTACTGTTTGGATGCTTTGCATATATGTTTCTTAGACTATATAGAAGCAATATATACAATGATTTCAACCGTCTACCTGTTCCATTCATTGTTCTACTTGTCGAAAGTCACAAATAATTTCCGTTAAGGGATTAACAATGGGGATCGTAGTTTACTTAAACTTGAAGAACAAAAAATTGGCGAATTGTACTGTTTGGATGCTTTGCATATATGTTTCTTAGACTATATAGAAGCAATATATACAATGATTTCAACAGTCTACCTGTTCCATTCAGTGTTCTACTTGTCGAAATTTACAAATAATTTCCTTTAAAGGATTAACAATGGGGCTCGTAGTTCACTTAAACTTGAAGAACAACAAATTGGCGAATGGTACTGTTTGGATGCTTTGCATATATGTTTCTTAGACTATATAGAAGCAATATATACAAAGATTTCAACAGTCCTCCTGTTCCATTCATTGTTCTACTTGTCGAAAGTTACAAATAATTTCCGATAACGGATTAACCATTGGGGCTCATTGTTCACTTAAAGTTGAAGAACAAAAAATTGGCGAATTGTACTGTTTGGATGCTTTGCATATATGTTTCTTATACTATATAGAAGCAATATATACAATGATTTCAACCGTCTACCTGTTCCATTCACTGTTCGACTTGTCGAAAGTTACAAATAATTTCCGATAAAGGATTAACAATGGGGCTCATTGTTCACTTAAACTTGAAGAACAAAAAATTGTCGAATTGTACTGTTTGGATGCTTTGCATATATGTTTCTTAGACTATATAGAAGCAATATATACAATGATTTCAACCGTCTACCTGTTCCATTCATTGTTCTACTTGTCGAAAGTTACAAATAATTTCCGATAACGGATTAACCATTGGGGCTCATTGTTCACTTAAACTTGAAGAACAAAAAATTGGCGAATTGTACTGTTTGGATGCTTTGCATATATGTTTCTGAGATTATATAGAAGCAATATATACAAAGATTTCAACCGTCTACCTGTTCCATTCATTGTTCTACTTGTCGAAAGTTAGAAATAATTTCCTTTAAAGGATTAACAATGGGGCTCGTAGTTCACTTAAACTTGAAGAACAAAAAATTGGCGAATGGTACTGTTTGGATGCTTTGCATATATGTTTCGTAGACTATATAGAAGCAATATATACAATGATTTCAAACGTCTACATGATCCATTCATTGTTCTACTTGTCGAAATTTAGAAATAATTTCCTTTAAAGGATTAACAATGGGGCTCGTAGTTCACTTAAACTTGAAGAACAAAAAATTGGCGAATTGTACTGTTTGGATGCTCTTCATATATGTTTCTTAGACTATTTAGAAGCAATATATAGAAAGATTTCACCCGTCTACCTGTACTATTCATTGTTCTACTTGTAGAAAGTTACAAATAATTTCCATTTCATGATTATCAATGGGGCTCGCTGTTCACTTAAACTTGAAGATCAAAAAATTGGCGATTGTTACCGTTTAGATGCTTTGCATATATGTTTCTTAGATTATATAGAAGCAATATATACAAAGATTTCAACCGTCTACCTGTTCCATTCATTGTTCTACTTGTCGAAAATTACAAATAATTTCCGATAAAGGATTAACAATGGGGCTCGTAGATCACTTAAACTTGAAGAACAAAAAATTGGCGAATGGTACTGTTTGGATGCTTTGAATATATGTTTCTTAGATTATATAGAAGCAATATATACAATGATTTCAACCGTCTACCTGTTCCATTCATTGTTCAACTTGTCGAAAATTACAACTAATTTCCGATAAAGGATTAACCATTGGGGCTCATTGTTCACTTAAACTTGAACAACAAAAAATTGGCGAATGGTACTGTTTGGATCCTTTGCATATATGTTTCTTAGACTATATAGAAGCAATATATAAAAAGATTTCAACCGTCTACCAGTTCCATTCATTGTTCTACTTGTCGAAAGTTACAAATAATTTCCGTTAAAGTTTTAACAATGGGGCTCGTAGTTCACTTAAACATGAAGATGAAATAATTGGCGATTTGTACTGTTTGGATGCTTTGCATATATGTTTCTTAGATTACATAGCAGCAATATATACAAAGATTTCAACCGCCTACCTGTTCCATTCATTGTTCTACTTGTCGAAAATTACAAATAATTTCCGATAACGAATTAACCATTGGGGCTCATTGTTCACTTAAACTTGAAGAACAAAAAATTGGCGAATGGTACTGTTTGGATGCTTTGCATATATGTTTCTTGGACTATGTAAAAGCAATATATACAATGATTTCAACAGTTTACCTGTTCCATTCATTGTTCTACTTGTCGAAATTTACAAATAATTTCCGATAAAGGATTAACAATGGGGCTCATTGTTCACTTAAACTTGAAGAACAAAAAATTGGCGAATTGTACTGTTTGGATGCTTTGCTTATATGTTTCTTAGACTATATAGAAGCAATATATACAAAGATTTCAACCGGCTACCTGTTCCATTCATTGTTCTACTTGTCGAAATTTACAAATAATTTCCTTTAAAGGATTAACAATGGGGCTCGTTGTTCACTTAAACTTGAAGAACAATAAATTGGCGAATTGTACTGTTTGGATGCTTTGCATATATGTTTCTTAGACTATATAGACGCAATATATACAAGGATTTCAACCGGCTACCTGTTCCATTCATTGTTCTACTTGTCGAAAGTTACAAATAATTTCCGATAAAGGATTAACAATGGGGCTCATTGTTCACTTAAAGTTGAAGAACAAAAAATTGGCGAATTGTACTGTTTGGATGCTTTGCATATATGTTTCTTATACTATATAGAAGCAATATATACAATGATTTCAACCGTCTACCTGTTCCATTCACTGTTCGACTTGTCGAAAGTTACAAATAATTTCCGATAAAGGATTAACAATGGGGCTCATTGTTCACTTAAACTTGAAGAACAAAAAATTGTCGAATTGTACTGTTTGGATGCTTTGCATATATGTTTCTTAGACTATATAGAAGCAATATATACAATGATTTCAACCGTCTACCTGTTCCATTCATTGTTCTACTTGTCGAAAGTTACAAATAATTTCCGATAACGGATTAACCATTGGGGCTCATTGTTCACTTAAACTTGAAGAACAAAAAATTGGCGAATTGTACTGTTTGGATGCTTTGCATATATGTTTCTGAGATTATATAGAAGCAATATATACAAAGATTTCAACCGTCTACCTGTTCCATTCATTGTTCTACTTGTCGAAAGTTAGAAATAATTTCCTTTAAAGGATTAACAATGGGGCTCGTAGTTCACTTAAACTTGAAGAACAAAAAATTGGCGAATGGTACTGTTTGGATGCTTTGCATATATGTTTCGTAGACTATATAGAAGCAATATATACAATGATTTCAAACGTCTACATGATCCATTCATTGTTCTACTTGTCGAAATTTAGAAATAATTTCCTTTAAAGGATTAACAATGGGGCTCGTAGTTCACTTAAACTTGAAGAACAAAAAATTGGCGAATTGTACTGTTTGGATGCTCTTCATATATGTTTCTTAGACTATTTAGAAGCAATATATAGAAAGATTTCACCCGTCTACCTGTACTATTCATTGTTCTACTTGTAGAAAGTTACAAATAATTTCCATTTCATGATTATCAATGGGGCTCGCTGTTCACTTAAACTTGAAGATCAAAAAATTGGCGATTGTTACCGTTTAGATGCTTTGCATATATGTTTCTTAGATTATATAGAAGCAATATATACAAAGATTTCAACCGTCTACCTGTTCCATTCATTGTTCTACTTGTCGAAAATTACAAATAATTTCCGATAAAGGATTAACAATGGGGCTCGTAGATCACTTAAACTTGAAGAACAAAAAATTGGCGAATGGTACTGTTTGGATGCTTTGAATATATGTTTCTTAGATTATATAGAAGCAATATATACAATGATTTCAACCGTCTACCTGTTCCATTCATTGTTCAACTTGTCGAAAATTACAACTAATTTCCGATAAAGGATTAACCATTGGGGCTCATTGTTCACTTAAACTTGAACAACAAAAAATTGGCGAATGGTACTGTTTGGATCCTTTGCATATATGTTTCTTAGACTATATAGAAGCAATATATAAAAAGATTTCAACCGTCTACCAGTTCCATTCATTGTTCTACTTGTCGAAAGTTACAAATAATTTCCGTTAAAGTTTTAACAATGGGGCTCGTAGTTCACTTAAACATGAAGATGAAATAATTGGCGATTTGTACTGTTTGGATGCTTTGCATATATGTTTCTTAGATTACATAGCAGCAATATATACAAAGATTTCAACCGCCTACCTGTTCCATTCATTGTTCTACTTGTCGAAAATTACAAATAATTTCCGATAACGAATTAACCATTGGGGCTCATTGTTCACTTAAACTTGAAGAACAAAAAATTGGCGAATTTTACTGTTTGGATGCTTTGCATATATGTTTCGTAGACTATATTGAAACAATATATACAATGATTCCAACCGTCTACATGATCCATTCATTGTTCTACTTGTCGAAATTTACAAATAATTTCCTTTAAAGGATTAACAATGGGGCTCGTAGTTCACTTAAACTTGAAGAACAAAAAATTGTCGAATTGTACTGTTTGGATGCTTTGCATATATGTTTCTTAGACTATATAGAAGCAATATATACAATGATTTCAACCGTCTAACTGTTCCATTCATTGTTCTACTTGTCGAAAGTCACAAATAATTTCCGTTAAGGGATTAACAATGGGGATCGTAGTTTACTTAAACTTGAAGAACAAAAAATTGGCGAATTGTACTGTTTGGATGCTTTGCATATATGTTTCTTAGACTATATAGAAGCAATATATACAATGATTTCAACAGTCTACCTGTTCCATTCAGTGTTCTACTTGTCGAAATTTACAAATAATTTCCTTTAAAGGATTAACAATGGGGCTCGTAGTTCACTTAAACTTGAAGAACAACAAATTGGCGAATGGTACTGTTTGGATGCTTTGCATATATGTTTCTTAGACTATATAGAAGCAATATATACAATGATTTCAACCGTCTACCTGTTCCATTCATTGTTCTACTTGTCGAAATTCACAAATAATTTCCGTTAAGGGATTAACAATGGGAATCGTAGTTTACTTAAACTTGAAGAACAAAAAATTGGCGAATTGTACTGTTTGGATGCTTTGCATATATGTTTCTTAGACTATATAGAAGCAATATATACAATGATTTCAACAGTCTACCTGTTCCATTCAGTGTTCTACTTGTCGAAATTTACAAATAATTTCCGATAAAGGATTAACAATGGGGCTCGTTGTTCACTTAAACTTGAAGAACTAAAAATTGGCGAATGGTACTGTTTGGATGATTTGCATATATGTTTCTTAGACTATATAGAAGCAATATATACATTGATTTCAACCGTCTACCTGTTCCACTCATTGTTCTACTTGTCGCAAGTTACAAATAATTTCCGTTAGAGTATTAACAATGGGGCTCGTAGTTCACTTAAACTTGAAGATGAAATAATTGGCGAATTGTACTGTTTGGATGCTTTGCATATATGTTTCTTAGATTATATAGAAGCAATATATACAAAGATTTCAACCGTCTACCTGTTCCATTCATTGTTCTACTTGTCGAAAGTTACAAATAATTTCCGTTAAGGGATTAACAATGGGGATCATAGTTTACTTAAACTTGAAGAACAAAAAATTGGAGAATGGTACTGTTTGGATGCTTTGCGTACATGTTTCTTAGACTATATGGAAGCAATATATACAATGATTTCAACCGTCTACATGATCCATTCATTGTTCTACTTGTCGAAATTTACAAATAATTTCCGATAAAGGATTAACAATGGGGCTCATTGTTCACTTAAACTTGAAGAACAACAAATTGGCGAATGGTACTGTTTGGATGCTTTGCATATATGTTTCTTAGACTATATAGAAGCAATATATACAATGATTTCAACCGTCTACCTGTTCCATTCATTGTTCTACTTGTCGAAAGTCACAAATAATTTCCGTTAAGGGATTAACAATGGGAATCGTAGTTTACTTAAACTTGAAGAACAAAAAATTGGCGAATTGTACTGTTTGGATGCTTTGCATATATGTTTCTGAGATTATATAGAAGCAATATATACAAAGATTTCAACCGTCTACCTGTTCCATTCATTGTTCTACTTGTCGAAAGTTAGAAATAATTTCCTTTAAAGGATTAACAATGGGGCTCGTAGTTCACTTAAACTTGAAGAACAAAAAATTGGCGAATGGTACTGTTTGGATGCTTTGCATATATGTTTCGTAGACTATATAGAAGCAATATATACAATGATTTCAAACGTCTACATGATCCATTCATTGTTCTACTTGTCGAAATTTAGAAATAATTTCCTTTAAAGGATTAACAATGGGGCTCGTAGTTCACTTAAACTTGAAGAACAAAAAATTGGCGAATTGTACTGTTTGGATGCTCTTCATATATGTTTCTTAGACTATTTAGAAGCAATATATAGAAAGATTTCACCCGTCTACCTGTACTATTCATTGTTCTACTTGTAGAAAGTTACAAATAATTTCCATTTCATGATTATCAATGGGGCTCGCTGTTCACTTAAACTTGAAGATCAAAAAATTGGCGATTGTTACCGTTTAGATGCTTTGCATATATGTTTCTTACAAGGGAACATCCCGAGGTGCCACACGCCGATTTTGATGAAATTTTAGTATGATGTAGTACTCGTTAGAATATTCCACACGTATTTTTTTATATCGGCAATCGTCCACGTTAAAGGGGTGAAAACCGCCCCCAAAGTTGGGGGCCAAAAGTGTATTTCGTTGAATATCTTGGAAACTATGAGAGATAGAGCATTTGCGTAAATTGGCGAAATTAGCGCCTTTGCATTACGAATTAAACGGCATAATTTCTTTTGCAAAATCTCCATTTGTTTAAACAATATGTTGAAAAATAACATATTTTCGGCAGTTTTACCACTTTAATATTATTCAATTTTCTTGAATATTTTTTTGTAAAAACTACATTTCCTATACAAAATTACGGATAAATAGGAATTTCGATTTTTTCATCAACAAAAAAGTTATTACATATGAGATTTTATCGTTCGACGCGCGAAATAGAGTCCCTACACTAGTCGTTCCTTGTTCATAACTCCCCGGTAATTTGTAAATAAATTGATTTTACCGATAACCATTCGTTGCTAACAAAAAGAAAAGCATTTTCCGTTACTTTAATGCGATATAATTTTCGGCTACAGCACTGCGCGCGGTTTATGGAGGGACATTCCCAGGTCGGCACGGTGTGAACAAATAAATGAAACAACAAGAATGGAGTGTAAAATGCTTATAGAAAAAGTAGTGACCGCTCACCAACAATGAGAAGTAGCCGAGGTGTATGTCTATCGCACTTCACGAATCTACAGCTTCGGCCTGCTTATTGTTAGAAATGTCAAAGATTATAACTCTTTGTCTATGCGTTACGAAAATCACAGGCTTTCGCCTGATGACAAATTTCAGGGATCTTTCCCATTTTTACAACACACTTCGGAAATTTCCTCTTCGCGAGGAAAAAGAGGGTGGGTTTTAACTATTATACTAATAACCAATGACAGACATGGTAAAGTCGATACGTCATCGTCTTTAAGGTATATATAATAGTGAGTGTCTTTTTTTGTCGAATTCTATTCGCATCAACATTCGTATGCTGACGAAAGAGTTTTTGCTATTGCGAAGATTTTGGAAAGCGCTAATAGCTTCTTGCGGTAATAATTTACAGTAAGTATCTTTGTTAAAAACCAAAATTGCAATTTTTTTGCTATTCTTTATTATTTTACATTGTTCATTGTAAAATTAAAGCAGTTTAGATTTGCAGTCATGGCAGTAAATCCTATGAATACTATCAATATTTTAATTGAAACTTATAATTGTAGTAATGACGAAAGAACATCGCCGGTAAGTGCTATGGACATTGAATTAGCGAACACGATTATAGATTTAATTAACAGGTATAAGGTTAGTGGATATATAGAAGTGGAAACAGAGCAAGAATTGCTATTCGACGATGAAATGGACGATTCAATGTCTACACCATGTGGTGATGACGATATAGAAGGAATTGCTTCCTGCTCATCCTCCGAGGTGCACACAGCTGATGCAGGATCTGGGAGTTCGAAGTTCGAAGTAACGGAAAATTCTTTTCTTTTTGTTAGCAACGAATGGTTATCGGTAAAATCAATTTATTTACAAATTACCGGGGAGTTATTAACAAGGAACGACTCGTGTAGGGACTCTATTTCCCGCGTCGAACGATAAAATCTCATATGTAATAACTTTTTTGTTGATGAAAAAATCGAAATTCCTATTTATCCGTAATTTTGTATAGGAAATGTAGTTTTTACAAAAAAATATTCAAGAAAATTGAATAACATTAAAGTGGTAAAACTGCCGAAAATATGTTATTTTTCAACATATTGTTTAAACAAATGAAGATTTTGCAAAAGAAATTATGCCGTTAAATTCGTAATGCAAAGGCGCTAATTTCGCCAATTTACGCAAATGCTCTATCTCTCATAGTTTCCAAGATATTCAACGAAATACACTTTTGGCCCCCAACTTTGGGGGCGGTTTTCACCCCTTTAACATGGACGATTGCCGATATAAAAAAATACGTGTCGAATATTCTAACGAGTACTACATCATACTAAAATTTCATCAAAATCGGCGTGTGGCACCTCGGGATGTTCCCTTGTTAGATTATATAGAAGCAATATATACAAAGATTTCAACCGTCTACCTGTTCCATTCATTGTTCTACTTGTCGAAAATTACAAATAATTTCCGATAAAGGATTAACAATGGGGCTCGTAGATCACTTAAACTTGAAGAACAAAAAATTGGCGAATGGTACTGTTTGGATGCTTTGAATATATGTTTCTTAGATTATATAGAAGCAATATATACAATGATTTCAACCGTCTACCTGTTCCATTCATTGTTCTACTTGTCGAAAATTACAACTAATTTCCGATAAAGGATTAACCATTGGGGCTCATTGTTCACTTAAACTTGAACAACAAAAAATTGGCGAATGGTACTGTTTGGATCCTTTGCATATATGTTTCTTAGACTATATAGAAGCAATATATAAAAAGATTTCAACCGTCTACCAGTTCCATTCATTGTTCTACTTGTCGAAAGTTACAAATAATTTCCGTTAAAGTTTTAACAATGGGGCTCGTAGTTCACTTAAACATGAAGATGAAATAATTGGCGATTTGTACTGTTTGGATGCTTTGCATATATGTTTCTTAGATTACATAGAAGCAATATATACAAAGATTTCAACCGCCTACCTGTTCCATTCATTGTTCTACTTGTCGAAAATTACAAATAATTTCCGATAACGGATTAACCATTGGGGCTCATTGTTCACTTAAACTTGAAGAACAAAAAATTGGCGAATTTTACTGTTTGGATGCTTTGCATATATGTTTCGTAGACTATATTGAAGCAATATATACAATGATTCCAACCGTCTACATGATCCATTCATTGTTCTACTTGTCGAAATTTACAAATAATTTCCTTTAAAGGATTAACAATGGGGCTCGTAGTTCACTTAAACTTGAAGAACAAAAAATTGTCGAATTGTACTGTTTGGATGCTTTGCATATATGTTTCTTAGACTATATAGAAGCAATATATACAATGATTTCAACCGTCTACCTGTTCCATTCATTGTTCTACTTGTCGAAAGTCACAAATAATTTCCGTTAAGGGATTAACAATGGGGATCGTAGTTTACTTAAACTTGAAGAACAAAAAATTGGCGAATTGTACTGTTTGGATGCTTTGCATATATGTTTCTTAGACTATATAGAAGCAATATATACAATGATTTCAACAGTCTACCTGTTCCATTCAGTGTTCTACTTGTCGAAATTTACAAATAATTTCCTTTAAAGGATTAACAATGGGGCTCGTAGTTCACTTAAACTTGAAGAACAACAAATTGGCGAATGGTACTGTTTGGATGCTTTGCATATATGTTTCTTAGACTATATAGAAGCAATATATACAAAGATTTCAACAGTCCTCCTGTTCCATTCATTGTTCTACTTGTCGAAAGTTACAAATAATTTCCGATAACGGATTAACCATTGGGGCTCATTGTTCACTTAAAGTTGAAGAACAAAAAATTGGCGAATTGTACTGTTTGGATGCTTTGCATATATGTTTCTTATACTATATAGAAGCAATATATACAATGATTTCAACCGTCTACCTGTTCCATTCACTGTTCGACTTGTCGAAAGTTACAAATAATTTCCGATAAAGGATTAACAATGGGGCTCATTGTTCACTTAAACTTGAAGAACAAAAAATTGTCGAATTGTACTGTTTGGATGCTTTGCATATATGTTTCTTAGACTATATAGAAGCAATATATACAATGATTTCAACCGTCTACCTGTTCCATTCATTGTTCTACTTGTCGAAAGTCACAAATAATTTCCGTTAAGGGATTAACAATGGGGATCGTAGTTTACTTAAACTTGAAGAACAAAAAATTGGCGAATTGTACTGTTTGGATGCTTTGCATATATGTTTCTTAGACTATATAGAAGCAATATATACAATGATTTCAACCGTCTACCTGTTCCATTCATTGTTCTACTTGTCGAAAGTCACAAATAATTTCCGTTAAGGGATTAACAATGGGAATCGTAGTTTACTTAAACTTGAAGAACAAAAAATTGGCGAATTGTACTGTTTGGATGCTTTGCATATATGTTTCTTAGACTATATAGAAGCAATATATACAATGATTTCAACAGTCTACCTGTTCCATTCAGTGTTCTACTTGTCGAAATTTACAAATAATTTCCGATAAAGGATTAACAATGGGGCGCATTGTTCACTTAAACTTGAAGAACAAAAAATTGGCGAATGGTACTGTTTGGATGATTTGCATATATGTTTCTTAGACTATATAGAAGCAATATATACATTGATTTCAACCGTCTACCTGTTCCACTCATTGTTCTACTTGTCGCAAGTTACAAATAATTTCCGTTAGAGTATTAACAATGGGGCTCGTAGTTCACTTAAACTTGAAGATGAAATAATTGGCGAATTGTACTGTTTGGATGCTTTGCATATATGTTTCTTAGATTATATAGAAGCAATATATACAAAGATGTCAACCGTCTACCTGTTCCATTCATTGTTCTACTTGTCGAAAGTTACAAATAATTTCCGTTAAGGGATTAACAATGGGGATCATAGTTTACTTAAACTTGAAGAACAAAAAATTGGAGAATGGTACTGTTTGGATGCTTTGCGTACATGTTTCTTAGACTATATGGAAGCAATATATACAATGATTTCAACCGTCTACATGATCCATTCATTGTTCTACTTGTCGAAATTTACAAATAATTTCCGATAAAGGATTAACAATGGGGCTCATTGTTCACTTAAACTTGAAGAACAAAAAATTGGCGAATGGTACTGTTTGGATGATTTGCATATATGTTTCTTAGACTATATAGAAGCAATATATACATTGATTTCAACCGTCTACCTGTTCCACTCATTGTTCTACTTGTCGCAAGTTACAAATAATTTCCGTTAAAGTATTAACAATGGGGCTCGTAGTTCACTTAAACTTGAAGATGAAATAATTGGCGAATTGTACTGTTTGGATGCTTTGCATATATGTTTCTGAGATTATATAGAAGCAATATATACAAAGATTTCAACCGTCTACCTGTTCCATTCATTGTTCTACTTGTCGAAAGTTAGAAATAATTTCCGTTAAGGGATTAACAATGGGGATCATAGTTTACTTAAACTTGGAGAACAAAAAATTGGAGTATGGTACTTTTTGGATGCTTTGCGTACATGTTTCTTAGACTATATGGAAGCAATATATACAATGATTTCAACCGTCTACATGATCCATTCATTGTTCTACATGTCGAAATTTACAAATAATTTCCGATAAAGGATTAACAATGGGGCTCATTGTTCACTTAAACTTGAAGAACAAAAAATTGTCGAATTGTACTATTTGGATGCTTTGCATATATGTTTCTTAGACTATATAGAAGCAATATATACAATGATTTCAACCGTCTACCTGTTCCATTCATTGTTCTACTTGTCGAAAGTCACAAATAATTTCCGTTAAGGGTTTAACAATGGGGATCGTAGTTTACTTAAACTTGGAGAACAAAAAATTGGCGAATTGTACTGTTTGGATGCTTTGCATATATGTTTCTTATACTATATAGAAGCAATATATACAAAGATTTCAACCGTCTACCTGTTCCATTCACTGTTCTACTTGTCGAAAGTTACAAATAATTTCCGATAAAGGATTAACAATGGGGCTCATTGTTCACTTAATCTTGAAGAACAAAAAATTGTCGAATTGTACTATTTGGATGCTTTGCATATATGTTTCTTAGACTATATAGAAGCAATATATACAATGATTTCAACCGTCTACCTGTTCCATTCATTGTTCTACTTGTCGACAGTTTCAAATAATTTCCGTTAAGGGATTAACAATGGGGATCGTAGTTTACTTAAAGTTGAAGAACAAAAAATTGGCGAATTGTACTGTTTGGATGCTTTGCATATATGTTTCTTAGACTATATAGAAGCTATATATACAATGATTTCAACAGTCTACGTGTTCCAATCATTGTTCTACTTGTAGAAAGTTACAATTAATTTCCGTTAAAGGATTAACAATGGGGCTCGTAGTTCACTTAAACTTGAAGAACAAAAAATTGGCGAATTTTACTGTTTGGATGCTTTGCATATATGTTTCGTAGACTATATTGAAGCAATATATACAATGATTCCAACCGTCTACATGATCCATTCATTGTTCTACTTGTCGAAATTTACAAATAATTTCCTTTAAATGATTAACAATGGGGCTCGTAGTTCACTTAAACTTGAAGAACAAAAAATTGGCGAATGGTACTGTTTGGATGCTTTGCATATATGTTTCTTAGATTATATAGAAGCAATATATACAAAGATTTCAACCGTCTACCTGTTCCATTCATTGTTCTACTTGTCGAAAGTTACAAATAATTTCCTTTAAAGGATTAACAATGGGGCTCGTAGTTCACTTAAACTTGAAGAACAAAAAATTGGCGAATGGTACTGTTTGGATGCTTTGCATATATGTTTCGTAGACTATATAGAAGCAATATATACAATGATTTCAACCGTCTACATGATCCATTCATTGTTCTACTTGTCGAAATTTAGAAATAATTTCCTTTAAAGGATTAACAATGGGGCTCGTAGTTCACTTAAACTTGAAGAACAAAAAATTGGCGAATTGTACTGTTTGGATGCTTTTCATATATGTTTCTTAGACTATTTAGAAGCAATATATAGAAAGATTTCACCCGTCTACCTGTACTATTCATTGTTCTACTTGTAGAAAGTTACAAATAATTTCCATTTCATGATTATCAATGGGGCTCGCTGTTCACTTAAACTTGAAGATCAAAAAATTGGCGATTGTTACCGTTTAGTTGCTTTGCATATATGTTTCTTAGATTATATAGAAGCAATATATACAAAGATTTCAACCGTCTACCTGTTCCATTCATTGTTCTACTTGTCGAAAATTACAAATAATTTCCGATAAAGGATTAACAATGGGGCTCGTAGATCACTTAAACTTGAAGAACAAAAAATTGGCGAATGGTACTGTTTGGATGCTTTGAATATATGTTTCTTAGATTATATAGAAGCAATATATACAATGATTTCAACCGTCTACCTGTTCCATTCATTGTTCTACTTGTCGAAAATTACAACTAATTTCCGATAAAGGATTAACCATTGGGGCTCATTGTTCACTTAAACTTGAACAACAAAAAATTGGCGAATGGTACTGTTTGGATCCTTTGCATATATGTTTCTTAGACTATATAGAAGCAATATATAAAAAGATTTCAACCGTCTACCAGTTCCATTCATTGTTCTACTTGTCGAAAGTTACAAATAATTTCCGTTAAAGTTTTAACAATGGGGCTCGTAGTTCACTTAAACATGAAGATGAAATAATTGGCGATTTGTACTGTTTGGATGCTTTGCATATATGTTTCTTAGATTACATAGAAGCAATATATACAAAGATTTCAACCGCCTACCTGTTCCATTCATTGTTCTACTTGTCGAAAATTACAAATAATTTCCGATTAAGGATGAACCATTGGGGCTAATTGTTCACTTAAACTTCAAGAACAAAAAATTGTCGAATTGTACTATTTGGATGCTTTGCATATATGTTTCTTAAACTATATAGACGCAATATATACAATGATTTCAACCGTCTACCTGTTCCATTCATTGTTCTACTTGTCGAAAGTTACAAATAATTTCCGTTAAGGGATTAACAGTGGGGCTCATTGTTCACTTAAACTTGAAGAACAAAAAATTGTCGAATTGTACTATTTGGATGCTTTGCATATATGTTTCTTAGACTATATAGAAGCAATGTATACAATGATTTCAACCGTCTACCTGTTCCATTCATTGTTCTACTTGTCGACAGTTTCAAATAATTTCCGTTAAGGGATTAACAATGGGGATCGTAGTTTACTTAAAGTTGAAGAACAAAAAATTGGCGAATTGTACTGTTTGGATGCTTTGCATATATGTTTCTTAGACTATATAGAAGCTATATATACAATGATTTCAACAGTCTACGTGTTCCAATCATTGTTCTACTTGTAGAAAGTTACAATTAATTTCCGTTAAAGGATTAACAATGGGGCTCGTAGTTCACTTAAACTTGAAGAACAAAAAATTGGCGAATTTTACTGTTTGGATGCTTTGCATATATGTTTCGTAGACTATATTGAAGCAATATATACAATGATTCCAACCGTCTACATGATCCATTCATTGTTCTACTTGTCGAAATTTACAAATAATTTCCTTTAAAGGATTAACAATGGGGCTCGTAGTTCACTTAAACTTGAAGAACAAAAAATTGGCGAATGGTACTGTTTGGATGCTTTGCATATATGTTTCTTAGATTATATAGAAGCAATATATACAAAGATTTCAACCGTCTACCTGTTCCATTCATTGTTCTACTTGTCGAAAGTTACAAATAATTTCCTTTAAAGGATTAACAATGGGGCTCGTAGTTCACTTAAACTTGAAGAACAAAAAATTGGCGAATGGTACTGTTTGGATGCTTTGCATATATGTTTCGTAGACTATATAGAAGCAATATATACAATGATTTCAACCGTCTACATGATCCATTCATTGTTCTACTTGTCGAAATTTAGAAATAATTTCCTTTAAAGGATTAACAATGGGGCTCGTAGTTCACTTAAACTTGAAGAACAAAAAATTGGCGAATGGTACTGTTTGGATGCTTTGCATATATGTTTCTTAGATTATATAGAAGCAATATATACAAAGATTTCAACCGTCTACCTGTTCCATTCATTGTTCTACTTGTCGAAAATTACAAATAATTTCCGATAAAGGATTAACAATGGGGCTCGTAGATCACTTAAACTTGAAGAACAAAAAATTGGCGAATGGTACTGTTTGGATGCTTTGAATATATGTTTCTTAGATTATATAGAAGCAATATATACAATGATTTCAACCGTCTACCTGTTCCATTCATTGTTCTACTTGTCGAAAATTACAACTAATTTCCGACAAAGGATTAACCATTGGGGCTCATTGTTCACTTAAACTTGAACAACAAAAAATTGGCGAATGGTACTGTTTGGATCCTTTGCATATATGTTTCTTAGACTATATAGAAGCAATATATAAAAAGATTTCAACCGTCTACCAGTTCCATTCATTGTTCTACTTGTCGAAAGTTACAAATAATTTCCGTTAAAGTTTTAACAATGGGGCTCGTAGTTCACTTAAACATGAAGATGAAATAATTGGCGATTTGTACTGTTTGGATGCTTTGCATATATGTTTCTTAGATTACATAGAAGCAATATATACAAAGATTTCAACCGCCTACCTGTTCCATTCATTGTTCTACTTGTCGAAAATTACAAATAATTTCCGATTAAGGATGAACCATTGGGGCTAATTGTTCACTTAAACTTCAAGAACAAAAAATTGTCGAATTGTACTATTTGGATGCTTTGCATATATGTTTCTTAAACTATATAGACGCAATATATACAATGATTTCAACCGTCTACCTGTTCCATTCATTGTTCTACTTGTCGAAAGTTACAAATAATTTCCGTTAAGGGATTAACAGTGGGGCTCATTGTTCACTTAAACTTGAAGAACAAAAAATTGTCGAATTGTACTATTTGGATGCTTTGCATATATGTTTCTTAGACTATATAGAAGCAATGTATACAATGATTTCAACCGTCTACCTGTTCCATTCATTGTTCTACTTGTCGACAGTTTCAAATAATTTCCGTTAAGGGATTAACAATGGGGATCGTAGTTTACTTAAAGTTGAAGAACAAAAAATTGGCGAATTGTACTGTTTGGATGCTTTGCATATATGTTTCTTAGACTATATAGAAGCTATATATACAATGATTTCAACCGTCTACCTGTTCCATTCATTGTTCTACTTGTCGAAAGTTACAAATAATTTCCTTTAAAGGATTAACAATGGGGCTCGTAGTTCACTTAAACTTGAAGAACAAAAAATTGGCGAATGGTACTGTTTGGATGCTTTGCATATATGTTTCGTAGACTATATAGAAGCAATATATACAATGATTTCAACCGTCTACATGATCCATTCATTGTTCTACTTGTCGAAATTTAGAAATAATTTCCTTTAAAGGATTAACAATGGGGCTCGTAGTTCACTTAAACTTGAAGAACAAAAAATTGGCGAATGGTACTGTTTGGATGCTTTGCATATATGTTTCTTAGATTATATAGAAGCAATATATACAAAGATTTCAACCGTCTACCTGTTCCATTCATTGTTCTACTTGTCGAAAATTACAAATAATTTCCGATAAAGGATTAACAATGGGGCTCGTAGATCACTTAAACTTGAAGAACAAAAAATTGGCGAATGGTACTGTTTGGATGCTTTGAATATATGTTTCTTAGATTATATAGAAGCAATATATACAATGATTTCAACCGTCTACCTGTTCCATTCATTGTTCTACTTGTCGAAAATTACAACTAATTTCCGATAAAGGATTAACCATTGGGGCTCATTGTTCACTTAAACTTGAACAACAAAAAATTGGCGAATGGTACTGTTTGGATCCTTTGCATATATGTTTCTTAGACTATATAGAAGCAATATATAAAAAGATTTCAACCGTCTACCAGTTCCATTCATTGTTCTACTTGTCGAAAGTTACAAATAATTTCCGTTAAAGTTTTAACAATGGGGCTCGTAGTTCACTTAAACATGAAGATGAAATAATTGGCGATTTGTACTGTTTGGATGCTTTGCATATATGTTTCTTAGATTACATAGAAGCAATATATACAAAGATTTCAAACGCCTACCTGTTCCATTCATTGTTCTACTTGTCGAAAATTACAAATAATTTCCGATAAAGGATGAACCATTGGGGCTAATTGTTCACTTAAACTTCAAGAACAAAAAATTGTCGAATTGTACTATTTGGATGCTTTGCATATATGTTTCTTAAACTATATAGACGCAATATATACAATGATTTCAACCGTCTACCTGTTCCATTCATTGTTCTACTTGTCGAAAGTTACAAATAATTTCCGTTAAGGGATTAACAGTGGGGCTCATTGTTCACTTAAACTTGAAGAACAAAAAATTGTCGAATTGTACTATTTGGATGCTTTGCATATATGTTTCTTAGACTATATAGAAGCAATGTATACAATGATTTCAACCGTCTACCTGTTCCATTCATTGTTCTACTTGTCGACAGTTTCAAATAATTTCCGTTAAGGGATTAACAATGGGGATCGTAGTTTACTTAAAGTTGAAGAACAAAAAATTGGCGAATTGTACTGTTTGGATGCTTTGCATATATGTTTCTTAGACTATATAGAAGCTATATATACAATGATTTCAACAGTCTACGTGTTCCAATCATTGTTCTACTTGTAGAAAGTTACAATTAATTTCCGTTAAAGGATTAACAATGGGGCTCGTAGTTCACTTAAACTTGAAGAACAAAAAATTGGCGAATTTTACTGTTTGGATGCTTTGCATATATGTTTCGTAGACTATATTGAAGCAATATATACAATGATTCCAACCGTCTACATGATCCATTCATTGTTCTACTTGTCGAAATTTACAAATAATTTCCTTTAAAGGATTAACAATGGGGCTCGTAGTTCACTTAAACTTGAAGAACAAAAAATTGGCGAATGGTACTGTTTGGATGCTTTGCATATATGTTTCTTAGATTATATAGAAGCAATATATACAAAGATTTCAACCGTCTACCTGTTCCATTCATTGTTCTACTTGTCGAAAGTTACAAATAATTTCCTTTAAAGGATTAACAATGGGGCTCGTAGTTCACTTAAACTTGAAGAACAAAAAATTGGCGAATGGTACTGTTTGGATGCTTTGCATATATGTTTCGTAGACTATATAGAAGCAATATATACAATGATTTCAACCGTCTACATGATCCATTCATTGTTCTACTTGTCGAAATTTAGAAATAATTTCCTTTAAAGGATTAACAATGGGGCTCGTAGTTCACTTAAACTTGAAGAACAAAAAATTGGCGAATTGTACTGTTTGGATGCTTTTCATATATGTTTCTTAGACTATTTAGAAGCAATATATAGAAAGATTTCACCCGTCTACCTGTACTATTCATTGTTCTACTTGTAGAAAGTTACAAATAATTTCCATTTCATGATTATCAATGGGGCTCGCTGTTCACTTAAACTTGAAGATCAAAAAATTGGCGATTGTTACCGTTTAGATGCTTTGCATATATGTTTCTTAGATTATATAGAAGCAATATATACAAAGATTTCAACCGTCTACCTGTTCCATTCATTGTTCTACTTGTCGAAAATTACAAATAATTTCCGATAAAGGATTAACAATGGGGCTCGTAGATCACTTAAACTTGAAGAACAAAAAATTGGCGAATGGTACTGTTTGGATGCTTTGAATATATGTTTCTTAGATTATATAGAAGCAATATATACAATGATTTCAACCGTCTACCTGTTCCATTCATTGTTCTACTTGTCGAAAATTACAACTAATTTCCGATAAAGGATTAACCATTGGGGCTCATTGTTCACTTAAACTTGAACAACAAAAAATTGGCGAATGGTACTGTTTGGATCCTTTGCATATATGTTTCTTAGACTATATAGAAGCAATATATAAAAAGATTTCAACCGTCTACCAGTTCCATTCATTGTTCTACTTGTCGACAGTTTCAAATAATTTCCGTTAAGGGATTAACAATGGGGATCGTAGTTTACTTAAAGTTGAAGAACAAAAAATTGGCGAATTGTACTGTTTGGATGCTTTGCATATATGTTTCTTAGACTATATAGAAGCTATATATACAATGATTTCAACAGTCTACGTGTTCCAATCATTGTTCTACTTGTCGAAAGTTACAAATAATTTCCGTTAAAGTTTTAACAATGGGGCTCGTAGTTCACTTAAACATGAAGATGAAATAATTGGCGATTTGTACTGTTTGGATGCTTTGCATATATGTTTCTTAGATTACATAGAAGCAATATATACAAAGATTTCAACCGCCTACCTGTTCCATTCATTGTTCTACTTGTCGAAAATTACAAATAATTTCCGATAAAGGATGAACCATTGGGGCTAATTGTTCACTTAAACTTCAAGAACAAAAAATTGTCGAATTGTACTATTTGGATGCTTTGCATATATGTTTCTTAAACTATATAGACGCAATATATACAATGATTTCAACCGTCTACCTGTTCCATTCATTGTTCTACTTGTCGAAAGTTACAAATAATTTCCGTTAAGGGATTAACAGTGGGGCTCATTGTTCACTTAAACTTGAAGAACAAAAAATTGTCGAATTGTACTATTTGGATGCTTTGCATATATGTTTCTTAGACTATATAGAAGCAATGTATACAATGATTTCAACCGTCTACCTGTTCCATTCATTGTTCTACTTGTCGACAGTTTCAAATAATTTCCGTTAAGGGATTAACAATGGGGATCGTAGTTTACTTAAAGTTGAAGAACAAAAAATTGGCGAATTGTACTGTTTGGATGCTTTGCATATATGTTTCTTAGACTATATAGAAGCTATATATACAATGATTTCAACAGTCTACGTGTTCCAATCATTGTTCTACTTGTAGAAAGTTACAATTAATTTCCGTTAAAGGATTAACAATGGGGCTCGTAGTTCACTTAAACTTGAAGAACAAAAAATTGGCGAATTTTACTGTTTGGATGCTTTGCATATATGTTTCGTAGACTATATTGAAGCAATATATACAATGATTCCAACCGTCTACATGATCCATTCATTGTTCTACTTGTCGAAATTTACAAATAATTTCCTTTAAAGGATTAACAATGGGGCTCGTAGTTCACTTAAACTTGAAGAACAAAAAATTGGCGAATTTTACTGTTTGGATGCTTTGCATATATGTTTCGTAGACTATATTGAAGCAATATATACAATGATTCCAACCGTCTACATGATCCATTCATTGTTCTACTTGTCGAAATTTACAAATAATTTCCTTTAAAGGATTAACAATGGGGCTCGTAGTTCACTTAAACTTGAAGAACAAAAAATTGTCGAATTGTACTGTTTGGATGCTTTGCATATATGTTTCTTAGACTATATAGAAGCAATATATACAATGATTTCAACCATCTACCTCTTCCATTCATTGTTCTACTTGTCGAAAGTCACAAATAATTTCCGTTAAGGGATTAACAATGGGGATCGTAGTTTACTTAAACTTGAAGAACAAAAAATTGGCGAATTGTACTGTTTGGATGCTTTGCATATATGTTTCTTAGACTATATAGAAGCAATATATACAATGATTTCAACAGTCTACCTGTTCCATTCAGTGTTCTACTTGTCGAAATTTACAAATAATTTCCTTTAAAGGATTAACAATGGGGCTCGTAGTTCACTTAAACTTGAAGAACAAAAAATTGGCGAATGGTACTGTTTGGATGCTTTGCATATATGTTTCTTAGACTATATAGAAGCAATATATACAATGATTTCAACCATCTACCTCTTCCATTCATTGTTCTACTTGTAGAAAGTTACAAATAATTTCCGATAACGGATTAACCATTGGGGCTCATTGTTCACTTAAACTTGAAGAACAAAAAATTGGCGAATTTTACTGTTTGGATGCTTTGCATATATGTTTCTTAGACTATATAGAAGCAATATATACAAAGATTTCAACAGTCCTCCTGTTCCATTCATTGTTCTACTTGTCGAAAGTTACAAATAATTTCCGATAACGGATTAACCATTGGGGCTCATTGTTCACTTAAAGTTGAAGAACAAAAAATTGGCGAATTGTACTGTTTGGATGCTTTGCATATATGTTTCTTATACTATATAGAAGCAATATATACAATGATTTCAACCGTCTACCTGTTCCATTCACTGTTCGACTTGTCGAAAGTTACAAATAATTTCCGATAAAGGATTAACAATGGGGCTCATTGTTCACTTAAACTTGAAGAACAAAAAATTGTCGAATTGTACTGTTTGGATGCTTTGCATATATGTTTCTTAGACTATATAGAAGCAATATATACAATGATTTCAACCGTCTACCTGTTCCATTCATTGTTCTACTTGTCGAAAGTCACAAATAATTTCCGTTAAGGGATTAACAATGGGAATCGTAGTTTACTTAAACTTGAAGAACAAAAAATTGGCGAATTGTACTGCTTGGATGCTTTGCATATATGTTTCTTAGACTATATAGAAGCAATATATACAATGATTTCAACAGTCTACCTGTTCCATTCAGTGTTCTACTTGTCGAAATTTACAAATAATTTCCGATAAAGAATTAACAATGGGGCTCGTTGTTCACTTAAACTTGAAGAACAAAAAATTGGCGAATGGTACTGTTTGGATGATTTGCATATATGTTTCTTAGACTATATAGAAGCAATATATACATTGATTTCAACCGTCTACCTGTTCCACTCATTGTTCTACTTGTCGCAAGTTACAAATAATTTCCGTTAGAGTATTAACAATGGGGCTCGTAGTTCACTTAAACTTGAAGATGAAATAATTGGCGAATTGTACTGTTTGGATGCTTTGCATATATGTTTCTTAGATTATATAGAAGCAATATATACAAAGATTTCAACCGTCTACCTGTTCCATTCATTGTTCTACTTGTCGAAAGTTACAAATAATTTCCGTTAAGGGATTAACAATGGGGATCATAGTTTACTTAAACTTGAAGAACAAAAAATTGGAGAATGGTACTGTTTGGATGCTTTGCGTACATGTTTCTTAGACTATATGGAAGCAATATATACAATGATTTCAACCGTCTACATGATCCATTCATTGTTCTACTTGTCGAAATTTACAAATAATTTCCGATAAAGGATTAACAATGGGGCTCATTGTTCACTTAAACTTGAAGAACAAAAAATTGGCGAATGGTACTGTTTGGATGATTTGCATATATGTTTCTTAGACTATATAGAAGCAATATATACATTGATTTCAACCGTCTACCTGTTCCACTCATTGTTCTACTTGTCGCAAGTTACAAATAATTTCCGTTAAAGTATTAACAATGGGGCTCGTAGTTCACTTAAACTTGAAGATGAAATAATTGGCGAATTGTACTGTTTGGATGCTTTGCATATATGTTTCTGAGATTATATAGAAGCAATATATACAAAGATTTCAACCGTCTACCTGTTCCATTCATTGTTCTACTTGTCGAAAGTTAGAAATAATTTCCGTTAAGGGATTAACAATGGGGATCATAGTTTACTTAAACTTGAAGAACAAAAAATTGGAGTATGGTACTGTTTGGATGCTTTGCGTACATGTTTCTTAGACTATATGGAAGCAATATATACAATGATTTCAACCGTCTACATGATCCATTCATTGTTCTACTTGTCGAAAGTTACAAATAATTTCCGATAACGGATTAACCATTGGGGCTCATTGTTCACTTAAACTTGAAGAACAAAAAATTGGCGAATTGTACTGTTTGGATGCTTTGCATATATGTTTCTGAGATTATATAGAAGCAATATATACAAAGATTTCAACCGTCTACCTGTTCCATTCATTGTTCTACTTGTCGAAAGTTAGAAATAATTTCCTTTAAAGGATTAACAATGGGGCTCGTAGTTCACTTAAACTTGAAGAACAAAAAATTGGCGAATGGTACTGTTTGGATGCTTTGCATATATGTTTCGTAGACTATATAGAAGCAATATATACAATGATTTCAAACGTCTACATGATCCATTCATTGTTCTACTTGTCGAAATTTAGAAATAATTTCCTTTAAAGGATTAACAATGGGGCTCGTAGTTCACTTAAACTTGAAGAACAAAAAATTGGCGAATTGTACTGTTTGGATGCTCTTCATATATGTTTCTTAGACTATTTAGAAGCAATATATAGAAAGATTTCACCCGTCTACCTGTACTATTCATTGTTCTACTTGTAGAAAGTTACAAATAATTTCCATTTCATGATTATCAATGGGGCTCGCTGTTCACTTAAACTTGAAGATCAAAAAATTGGCGATTGTTACCGTTTAGATGCTTTGCATATATGTTTCTTAGATTATATAGAAGCAATATATACAAAGATTTCAACCGTCTACCTGTTCCATTCATTGTTCTACTTGTCGAAAATTACAAATAATTTCCGATAAAGGATTAACAATGGGGCTCGTAGATCACTTAAACTTGAAGAACAAAAAATTGGCGAATGGTACTGTTTGGATGCTTTGAATATATGTTTCTTAGATTATATAGAAGCAATATATACAATGATTTCAACCGTCTACCTGTTCCATTCATTGTTCTACTTGTCGAAAATTACAACTAATTTCCGATAAAGGATTAACCATTGGGGCTCATTGTTCACTTAAACTTGAACAACAAAAAATTGGCGAATGGTACTGTTTGGATCCTTTGCATATATGTTTCTTAGACTATATAGAAGCAATATATAAAAAGATTTCAACCGTCTACCAGTTCCATTCATTGTTCTACTTGTCGAAAGTTACAAATAATTTCCGTTAAAGTTTTAACAATGGGGCTCGTAGTTCACTTAAACATGAAGATGAAATAATTGGCGATTTGTACTGTTTGGATGCTTTGCATATATGTTTCTTAGATTACATAGCAGCAATATATACAAAGATTTCAACCGCCTACCTGTTCCATTCATTGTTCTACTTGTCGAAAATTACAAATAATTTCCGATAACGAATTAACCATTGGGGCTCATTGTTCACTTAAACTTGAAGAACAAAAAATTGGCGAATTTTACTGTTTGGATGCTTTGCATATATGTTTCGTAGACTATATTGAAACAATATATACAATGATTCCAACCGTCTACATGATCCATTCATTGTTCTACTTGTCGAAATTTACAAATAATTTCCTTTAAAGGATTAACAATGGGGCTCGTAGTTCACTTAAACTTGAAGAACAAAAAATTGTCGAATTGTACTGTTTGGATGCTTTGCATATATGTTTCTTAGACTATATAGAAGCAATATATACAATGATTTCAACCGTCTAACTGTTCCATTCATTGTTCTACTTGTCGAAAGTCACAAATAATTTCCGTTAAGGGATTAACAATGGGGATCGTAGTTTACTTAAACTTGAAGAACAAAAAATTGGCGAATTGTACTGTTTGGATGCTTTGCATATATGTTTCTTAGACTATATAGAAGCAATATATACAATGATTTCAACAGTCTACCTGTTCCATTCAGTGTTCTACTTGTCGAAATTTACAAATAATTTCCTTTAAAGGATTAACAATGGGGCTCGTAGTTCACTTAAACTTGAAGAACAACAAATTGGCGAATGGTACTGTTTGGATGCTTTGCATATATGTTTCTTAGACTATATAGAAGCAATATATACAATGATTTCAACCGTCTACCTGTTCCATTCATTGTTCTACTTGTCGAAAGTCACAAATAATTTCCGTTAAGGGATTAACAATGGGAATCGTAGTTTACTTAAACTTGAAGAACAAAAAATTGGCGAATTGTACTGTTTGGATGCTTTGCATATATGTTTCTTAGACTATATAGAAGCAATATATACAATGATTTCAACAGTCTACCTGTTCCATTCAGTGTTCTACTTGTCGAAATTTACAAATAATTTCCGATAAAGGATTAACAATGGGGCTCGTTGTTCACTTAAACTTGAAGAACTAAAAATTGGCGAATGGTACTGTTTGGATGATTTGCATATATGTTTCTTAGACTATATAGAAGCAATATATACATTGATTTCAACCGTCTACCTGTTCCACTCATTGTTCTACTTGTCGCAAGTTACAAATAATTTCCGTTAGAGTATTAACAATGGGGCTCGTAGTTCACTTAAACTTGAAGATGAAATAATTGGCGAATTGTACTGTTTGGATGCTTTGCATATATGTTTCTTAGATTATATAGAAGCAATATATACAAAGATTTCAACCGTCTACCTGTTCCATTCATTGTTCTACTTGTCGAAAGTTACAAATAATTTCCGTTAAGGGATTAACAATGGGGATCATAGTTTACTTAAACTTGAAGAACAAAAAATTGGAGAATGGTACTGTTTGGATGCTTTGCGTACATGTTTCTTAGACTATATGGAAGTAATATATACAATGATTTCAACCGTCTACATGATCCATTCATTGTTCTACTTGTCGAAATTTACAAATAATTTCCGATAAAGGATTAACAATGGGGCTCATTGTTCACTTAAACTTGAAGAACAACAAATTGGCGAATGGTACTGTTTGGATGCTTTGCATATATGTTTCTTAGACTATATAGAAGCAATATATACAATGATTTCAACCGTCTACCTGTTCCATTCATTGTTCTACTTGTCGAAAGTCACAAATAATTTCCGTTAAGGGATTAACAATGGGAATCGTAGTTTACTTAAACTTGAAGAACAAAAAATTGGCGAATTGTACTGTTTGGATGCTTTGCATATATGTTTCTGAGATTATATAGAAGCAATATATACAAAGATTTCAACCGTCTACCTGTTCCATTCATTGTTCTACTTGTCGAAAGTTAGAAATAATTTCCTTTAAAGGATTAACAATGGGGCTCGTAGTTCACTTAAACTTGAAGAACAAAAAATTGGCGAATGGTACTGTTTGGATGCTTTGCATATATGTTTCGTAGACTATATAGAAGCAATATATACAATGATTTCAAACGTCTACATGATCCATTCATTGTTCTACTTGTCGAAATTTAGAAATAATTTCCTTTAAAGGATTAACAATGGGGCTCGTAGTTCACTTAAACTTGAAGAACAAAAAATTGGCGAATTGTACTGTTTGGATGCTCTTCATATATGTTTCTTAGACTATTTAGAAGCAATATATAGAAAGATTTCACCCGTCTACCTGTACTATTCATTGTTCTACTTGTAGAAAGTTACAAATAATTTCCATTTCATGATTATCAATGGGGCTCGCTGTTCACTTAAACTTGAAGATCAAAAAATTGGCGATTGTTACCGTTTAGATGCTTTGCGTATATGTTTCTTAGATTATATAGAAGCAATATATACAAAGATTTCAACCGTCTACCTGTTCCATTCATTGTTCTACTTGTCGAAAATTACAAATAATTTCCGATAAAGGATTAACAATGGGGCTCGTAGATCACTTAAACTTGAAGAACAAAAAATTGGCGAATGGTACTGTTTGGATGCTTTGAATATATGTTTCTTAGATTATATAGAAGCAATATATACAATGATTTCAACCGTCTACCTGTTCCATTCATTGTTCTACTTGTCGAAAATTACAACTAATTTCCGATAAAGGATTAACCATTGGGGCTCATTGTTCACTTAAACTTGAACAACAAAAAATTGGCGAATGGTACTGTTTGGATCCTTTGCATATATGTTTCTTAGACTATATAGAAGCAATATATAAAAAGATTTCAACCGTCTACCTGTTCCATTCATTGTTCTACTTGTCGAAAGTCACAAATAATTTCCGTTAAGGGATTAACAATGGGGATCGTAGTTTACTTAAACTTGAAGAACAAAAAATTGGCGAATTGTACTGTTTGGATGCTTTGCATATATGTTTCTTAGACTATATAGAAGCAATATATACAATGATTTCAACAGTCTACCTGTTCCATTCAGTGTTCTACTTGTCGAAATTTACAAATAATTTCCTTTAAAGGATTAACAATGGGGCTCGTAGTTCACTTAAACTTGAAGAACAAAAAATTGGCGAATGGTACTGTTTGGATGCTTTGCATATATGTTTCGTAGACTATATAGAAGCAATATATACAATGATTTCAAACGTCTACATGATCCATTCATTGTTCTACTTGTCGAAATTTAGAAATAATTTCCTTTAAAGGATTAACAATGGGGCTCGTAGTTCACTTAAACTTGAAGAACAAAAAATTGGCGAATTGTACTGTTTGGATGCTCTTCATATATGTTTCTTAGACTATTTAGAAGCAATATATAGAAAGATTTCACCCGTCTACCTGTACTATTCATTGTTCTACTTGTAGAAAGTTACAAATAATTTCCATTTCATGATTATCAATGGGGCTCGCTGTTCACTTAAACTTGAAGATCAAAAAATTGGCGATTGTTACCGTTTAGATGCTTTGCATATATGTTTCTTAGATTATATAGAAGCAATATATACAAAGATTTCAACCGTCTACCTGTTCCATTCATTGTTCTACTTGTCGAAAATTACAAATAATTTCCGATAAAGGATTAACAATGGGGCTCGTAGATCACTTAAACTTGAAGAACAAAAAATTGGCGAATGGTACTGTTTGGATGCTTTGAATATATGTTTCTTAGATTATATAGAAGCAATATATACAATGATTTCAACCGTCTACCTGTTCCATTCATTGTTCTACTTGTCGAAAATTACAACTAATTTCCGATAAAGGATTAACCATTGGGGCTCATTGTTCACTTAAACTTGAACAACAAAAAATTGGCGAATGGTACTGTTTGGATCCTTTGCATATATGTTTCTTAGACTATATAGAAGCAATATATAAAAAGATTTCAACCGTCTACCAGTTCCATTCATTGTTCTACTTGTCGAAAGTTACAAATAATTTCCGTTAAAGTTTTAACAATGGGGCTCGTAGTTCACTTAAACATGAAGATGAAATAATTGGCGATTTGTACTGTTTGGATGCTTTGCATATATGTTTCTTAGATTACATAGAAGCAATATATACAAAGATTTCAACCGCCTACCTGTTCCATTCATTGTTCTACTTGTCGAAAATTACAAATAATTTCCGATAACGGATTAACCATTGGGGCTCATTGTTCACTTAAACTTGAAGAACAAAAAATTGGCGAATTTTACTGTTTGGATGCTTTGCATATATGTTTCGTAGACTATATTGAAGCAATATATACAATGATTCCAACCGTCTACATGATCCATTCATTGTTCTACTTGTCGAAATTTACAAATAATTTCCTTTAAAGGATTAACAATGGGGCTCGTAGTTCACTTAAACTTGAAGAACAAAAAATTGTCGAATTGTACTGTTTGGATGCTTTGCATATATGTTTCTTAGACTATATAGAAGCAATATATACAATGATTTCAACCGTCTACCTGTTCCATTCATTGTTCTACTTGTCGAAAGTCACAAATAATTTCCGTTAAGGGATTAACAATGGGGATCGTAGTTTACTTAAACTTGAAGAACAAAAAATTGGCGAATTGTACTGTTTGGATGCTTTGCATATATGTTTCTTAGACTATATAGAAGCAATATATACAATGATTTCAACAGTCTACCTGTTCCATTCAGTGTTCTACTTGTCGAAATTTACAAATAATTTCCTTTAAAGGATTAACAATGGGGCTCGTAGTTCACTTAAACTTGAAGAACAACAAATTGGCGAATGGTACTGTTTGGATGCTTTGCATATATGTTTCTTAGACTATATAGAAGCAATATATACAAAGATTTCAACAGTCCTCCTGTTCCATTCATTGTTCTACTTGTCGAAAGTTACAAATAATTTCCGATAACGGATTAACCATTGGGGCTCATTGTTCACTTAAAGTTGAAGAACAAAAAATTGGCGAATTGTACTGTTTGGATGCTTTGCATATATGTTTCTTATACTATATAGAAGCAATATATACAATGATTTCAACCGTCTACCTGTTCCATTCACTGTTCGACTTGTCGAAAGTTACAAATAATTTCCGATAAAGGATTAACAATGGGGCTCATTGTTCACTTAAACTTGAAGAACAAAAAATTGTCGAATTGTACTGTTTGGATGCTTTGCATATATGTTTCTTAGACTATATAGAAGCAATATATACAATGATTTCAACCGTCTACCTGTTCCATTCACTGTTCGACTTGTCGAAAGTTACAAATAATTTCCGATAAAGGATTAACAATGGGGCTCATTGTTCACTTAAACTTGAAGAACAAAAAATTGTCGAATTGTACTGTTTGGATGCTTTGCATATATGTTTCTTAGACTATATAGAAGCAATATATACAATGATTTCAACCGTCTACCTGTTCCATTCATTGTTCTACTTGTCGAAAGTCACAAATAATTTCCGTTAAGGGATTAACAATGGGAATCGTAGTTTACTTAAACTTGAAGAACAAAAAATTGTCGAATTGTACTGTTTGGATGCTTTGCATATATGTTTCTTAGACTATATAGAAGCAATATATACAATGATTTCAACCGTCTACCTGTTCCATTCATTGTTCTACTTGTCGAAAGTCACAAATAATTTCCGTTAAGGGATTAACAATGGGAATCGTAGTTTACTTAAACTTGAAGAACAAAAAATTGGCGAATTGTACTGTTTGGATGCTTTGCATATATGTTTCTTAGACTACATAGAAGCAATATATACAATGATTTCAACAGTCTACCTGTTCCATTCATTGTTCTACTTGTCGAAAGTTACAAATAATTTCCGTTAAGGGATTAACAATGGGGATCATAGTTTACTTAAACTTGAAGAACAAAAAATTGGAGAATGGTACTGTTTGGATGCTTTGCGTACATGTTTCTTAGACTATATGGAAGCAATATATACAATGATTTCAACCGTCTACATGATCCATTCATTGTTCTACTTGTCGAAATTTACAAATAATTTCCGATAAAGGATTAACAATGGGGCTCATTGTTCACTTAAACTTGAAGAACAAAAAATTGGCGAATGGTACTGTTTGGATGATTTGCATATATGTTTCTTAGACTATATAGAAGCAATATATACATTGATTTCAACCGTCTACCTGTTCCACTCATTGTTCTACTTGTCGCAAGTTACAAATAATTTCCGTTAAAGTATTAACAATGGGGCTCGTAGTTCACTTAAACTTGAAGATGAAATAATTGGCGAATTGTACTGTTTGGATGCTTTGCATATATGTTTCTGAGATTATATAGAAGCAATATATACAAAGATTTCAACCGTCTACCTGTTCCATTCATTGTTCTACTTGTCGAAAGTTAGAAATAATTTCCGTTAAGGGATTAACAATGGGGATCATAGTTTACTTAAACTTGAAGAACAAAAAATTGGAGTATGGTACTGTTTGGATGCTTTGCGTACATGTTTCTTAGACTATATGGAAGCAATATATACAATGATTTCAACCGTCTACATGATCCATTCATTGTTCTACTTGTCGAAATTTACAAATAATTTCCTTTAAAGGATTAACAATGGGGCTCGTAGTTCATTTAAACTTGAAGAACAAAAAATTGGCGAATTGTACTGTTTGGATGCTTTGCATATATGTTTCTTAGACTATTTAGAAGCAATATATAGAAAGATTTCACCCGTCTACCTGTTCTATTCATTGTTCTACTTGTAGAAAGTTACAAATAATTTCCGATAACGGATTAACCATTGGGGCTCATTGTTCACTTAAACTTGAAGAACAAAAAATTGGCGAATTGTACTGTTTGGATGCTTTGCATATATGTTTCTGAGATTATATAGAAGCAATATATACAAAGATTTCAACCGTCTACCTGTTCCATTCATTGTTCTACTTGTCGAAAGTTAGAAATAATTTCCTTTAAAGGATTAACAATGGGGCTCGTAGTTCACTTAAACTTGAAGAACAAAAAATTGGCGAATGGTACTGTTTGGATGCTTTGCATATATGTTTCGTAGACTATATAGAAGCAATATATACAATGATTTCAAACGTCTACATGATCCATTCATTGTTCTACTTGTCGAAATTTAGAAATAATTTCCTTTAAAGGATTAACAATGGGGCTCGTAGTTCACTTAAACTTGAAGAACAAAAAATTGGCGAATTGTACTGTTTGGATGCTCTTCATATATGTTTCTTAGACTATTTAGAAGCAATATATAGAAAGATTTCACCCGTCTACCTGTACTATTCATTGTTCTACTTGTAGAAAGTTACAAATAATTTCCATTTCATGATTATCAATGGGGCTCGCTGTTCACTTAAACTTGAAGATCAAAAAATTGGCGATTGTTACCGTTTAGATGCTTTGCATATATGTTTCTTAGATTATATAGAAGCAATATATACAAAGATTTCAACCGTCTACCTGTTCCATTCATTGTTCTACTTGTCGAAAATTACAAATAATTTCCGATAAAGGATTAACAATGGGGCTCGTAGATCACTTAAACTTGAAGAACAAAAAATTGGCGAATGGTACTGTTTGGATGCTTTGAATATATGTTTCTTAGATTATATAGAAGCAATATATACAATGATTTCAACCGTCTACCTGTTCCATTCATTGTTCTACTTGTCGAAAATTACAACTAATTTCCGATAAAGGATTAACCATTGGGGCTCATTGTTCACTTAAACTTGAACAACAAAAAATTGGCGAATGGTACTGTTTGGATCCTTTGCATATATGTTTCTTAGACTATATAGAAGCAATATATAAAAAGATTTCAACCGTCTACCAGTTCCATTCATTGTTCTACTTGTCGAAAGTTACAAATAATTTCCGTTAAAGTTTTAACAATGGGGCTCGTAGTTCACTTAAACATGAAGATGAAATAATTGGCGATTTGTACTGTTTGGATGCTTTGCATATATGTTTCTTAGATTACATAGAAGCAATATATACAAAGATTTCAACCGCCTACCTGTTCCATTCATTGTTCTACTTGTCGAAAATTACAAATAATTTCCGATAACGGATTAACCATTGGGGCTCATTGTTCACTTAAACTTGAAGAACAAAAAATTGGCGAATTTTACTGTTTGGATGCTTTGCATATATGTTTCGTAGACTATATTGAAGCAATATATACAATGATTCCAACCGTCTACATGATCCATTCATTGTTCTACTTGTCGAAATTTACAAATAATTTCCTTTAAAGGATTAACAATGGGGCTCGTAGTTCACTTAAACTTGAAGAACAAAAAATTGTCGAATTGTACTGTTTGGATGCTTTGCATATATGTTTCTTAGACTATATAGAAGCAATATATACAATGATTTCAACCGTCTACCTGTTCCATTCATTGTTCTACTTGTCGAAAGTCACAAATAATTTCCGTTAAGGGATTAACAATGGGGATCGTAGTTTACTTAAACTTGAAGAACAAAAAATTGGCGAATTGTACTGTTTGGATGCTTTGCATATATGTTTCTTAGACTATATAGAAGCAATATATACAATGATTTCAACAGTCTACCTGTTCCATTCAGTGTTCTACTTGTCGAAATTTACAAATAATTTCCTTTAAAGGATTAACAATGGGGCTCGTAGTTCACTTAAACTTGAAGAACAACAAATTGGCGAATGGTACTGTTTGGATGCTTTGCATATATGTTTCTTAGACTATATAGAAGCAATATATACAAAGATTTCAACAGTCCTCCTGTTCCATTCATTGTTCTACTTGTAGAAAGTTACAAATAATTTCCGATAACGGATTAACCATTGGGGCTCATTGTTCACTTAAACTTGAAGAACAAAAAATTGGCGAATTGTACTGTTTGGATGCTTTGCATATATGTTTCTGAGATTATATAGAAGCAATATATACAAAGATTTCAACCGTCTACCTGTTCCATTCATTGTTCTACTTGTCGAAAGTTAGAAATAATTTCCGTTAAGGGATTAACAATGGGGATCATAGTTTACTTAAACTTGAAGAACAAAAAATTGGAGTATGGTACTGTTTGGATGCTTTGCGTACATGTTTCTTAGACTATATGGAAGCAATATATACAATGATTTCAACCGTCTACATGATCCATTCATTGTTCTACTTGTCGAAATTTACAAATAATTTCCTTTAAAGCATTAACAATGGGGCTCGTAGTTCATTTAAACTTGAAGAACAAAAAATTGGCGAATTGTACTGTTTGGATGCTTTGCATATATGTTTCTTAGACTATATAGAAGCAATATATACAATGATTCCAACCGTCTACATGATCCATTCATTGTTCTACTTGTCGAAATTTACAAATAATTTCCTTTAAAGGATTAACAATGGGGCTCGTAGTTCACTTAAACTTGAAGAACAAAAAATTGTCGAATTGTACTGTTTGGATGCTTTGCATATATGTTTCTTAGACTATATAGAAGCAATATATACAATGATTTCAACAGTCTACCTGTTCCATTCAGTGTTCTACTTGTCGAAATTTACAAATAATTTCCTTTAAAGGATTAACAATGGGGCTCGTAGTTCACTTAAACTTGAAGAACAACAAATTGGCGAATGGTACTGTTTGGATGCTTTGCATATATGTTTCTTAGACTATATAGAAGCAATATATACAAAGATTTCAACAGTCCTCCTGTTCCACTCATTGTTCTACTTGTCGCAAGTTACAAATAATTTCCGTTAAAGTATTAACAATGGGGCTCGTAGTTCACTTAAACTTGAAGATGAAATAATTGGCGAATTGTACTGTTTGGATGCTTTGCATATATGTTTCTGAGATTATATAGAAGCAATATATACAAAGATTTCAACCGTCTACCTGTTCCATTCATTGTTCTACTTGTCGAAAGTTAGAAATAATTTCCGTTAAGGGATTAACAATGGGGATCATAGTTTACTTAAACTTGAAGAACAAAAAATTGGAGTATGGTACTGTTTGGATGCTTTGCGTACATGTTTCTTAGACTATATGGAAGCAATATATACAATGATTTCAACCGTCTACATGATCCATTCATTGTTCTACTTGTCGAAATTTACAAATAATTTCCTTTAAAGGATTAACAATGGGGCTCGTAGTTCATTTAAACTTGAAGAACAAAAAATTGGCGAATTGTACTGTTTGGATGCTTTGCATATATGTTTCTTAGACTATTTAGAAGCAATATATAGAAAGATTTCACCCGTCTACCTGTTCTATTCATTGTTCTACTTGTAGAAAGTTACAAATAATTTCCGATAACGGATTAACCATTGGGGCTCATTGTTCACTTAAACTTGAAGAACAAAAAATTGGCGAATTGTACTGTTTGGATGCTTTGCATATATGTTTCTGAGATTATATAGAAGCAATATATACAAAGATTTCAACCGTCTACCTGTTCCATTCATTGTTCTACTTGTCGAAAGTTAGAAATAATTTCCTTTAAAGGATTAACAATGGGGCTCGTAGTTCACTTAAACTTGAAGAACAAAAAATTGGCGAATGGTACTGTTTGGATGCTTTGCATATATGTTTCGTAGACTATATAGAAGCAATATATACAATGATTTCAAACGTCTACATGATCCATTCATTGTTCTACTTGTCGAAATTTAGAAATAATTTCCTTTAAAGGATTAACAATGGGGCTCGTAGTTCACTTAAACTTGAAGAACAAAAAATTGGCGAATTGTACTGTTTGGATGCTCTTCATATATGTTTCTTAGACTATTTAGAAGCAATATATAGAAAGATTTCACCCGTCTACCTGTACTATTCATTGTTCTACTTGTAGAAAGTTACAAATAATTTCCATTTCATGATTATCAATGGGGCTCGCTGTTCACTTAAACTTGAAGATCAAAAAATTGGCGATTGTTACCGTTTAGATGCTTTGCATATATGTTTCTTAGATTATATAGAAGCAATATATACAAAGATTTCAACCGTCTACCTGTTCCATTCATTGTTCTACTTGTCGAAAATTACAAATAATTTCCGATAAAGGATTAACAATGGGGCTCGTAGATCACTTAAACTTGAAGAACAAAAAATTGGCGAATGGTACTGTTTGGATGCTTTGAATATATGTTTCTTAGATTATATAGAAGCAATATATACAATGATTTCAACCGTCTACCTGTTCCATTCATTGTTCTACTTGTCGAAAATTACAACTAATTTCCGATAAAGGATTAACCATTGGGGCTCATTGTTCACTTAAACTTGAACAACAAAAAATTGGCGAATGGTACTGTTTGGATCCTTTGCATATATGTTTCTTAGACTATATAGAAGCAATATATAAAAAGATTTCAACCGTCTACCAGTTCCATTCATTGTTCTACTTGTCGAAAGTTACAAATAATTTCCGTTAAAGTTTTAACAATGGGGCTCGTAGTTCACTTAAACATGAAGATGAAATAATTGGCGATTTGTACTGTTTGGATGCTTTGCATATATGTTTCTTAGATTACATAGAAGCAATATATACAAAGATTTCAACCGCCTACCTGTTCCATTCATTGTTCTACTTGTCGAAAATTACAAATAATTTCCGATAACGGATTAACCATTGGGGCTCATTGTTCACTTAAACTTGAAGAACAAAAAATTGGCGAATTTTACTGTTTGGATGCTTTGCATATATGTTTCGTAGACTATATTGAAGCAATATATACAATGATTCCAACCGTCTACATGATCCATTCATTGTTCTACTTGTCGAAATTTACAAATAATTTCCTTTAAAGGATTAACAATGGGGCTCGTAGTTCACTTAAACTTGAAGAACAAAAAATTGTCGAATTGTACTGTTTGGATGCTTTGCATATATGTTTCTTAGACTATATAGAAGCAATATATACAATGATTTCAACCGTCTACCTGTTCCATTCATTGTTCTACTTGTCGAAAGTCACAAATAATTTCCGTTAAGGGATTAACAATGGGGATCGTAGTTTACTTAAACTTGAAGAACAAAAAATTGGCGAATTGTACTGTTTGGATGCTTTGCATATATGTTTCTTAGACTATATAGAAGCAATATATACAATGATTTCAACAGTCTACCTGTTCCATTCAGTGTTCTACTTGTCGAAATTTACAAATAATTTCCTTTAAAGGATTAACAATGGGGCTCGTAGTTCACTTAAACTTGAAGAACAACAAATTGGCGAATGGTACTGTTTGGATGCTTTGCATATATGTTTCTTAGACTATATAGAAGCAATATATACAAAGATTTCAACAGTCCTCCTGTTCCATTCATTGTTCTACTTGTCGAAAGTTACAAATAATTTCCGATAACGGATTAACCATTGGGGCTCATTGTTCACTTAAAGTTGAAGAACAAAAAATTGGCGAATTGTACTGTTTGGATGCTTTGCATATATGTTTCTTATACTATATAGAAGCAATATATACAATGATTTCAACCGTCTACCTGTTCCATTCACTGTTCGACTTGTCGAAAGTTACAAATAATTTCCGATAAAGGATTAACAATGGGGCTCATTGTTCACTTAAACTTGAAGAACAAAAAATTGTCGAATTGTACTGTTTGGATGCTTTGCATATATGTTTCTTAGACTATATAGAAGCAATATATACAATGATTTCAACCGTCTACCTGTTCCATTCACTGTTCGACTTGTCGAAAGTTACAAATAATTTCCGATAAAGGATTAACAATGGGGCTCATTGTTCACTTAAACTTGAAGAACAAAAAATTGTCGAATTGTACTGTTTGGATGCTTTGCATATATGTTTCTTAGACTATATAGAAGCAATATATACAATGATTTCAACCGTCTACCTGTTCCATTCATTGTTCTACTTGTCGAAAGTCACAAATAATTTCCGTTAAGGGATTAACAATGGGAATCGTAGTTTACTTAAACTTGAAGAACAAAAAATTGGCGAATTGTACTGTTTGGATGCTTTGCATATATGTTTCTTAGACTATATAGAAGCAATATATACAATGATTTCAACAGTCTACCTGTTCCATTCAGTGTTCTACTTGTCGAAATTTACAAATAATTTCCGATAAAGGATTAACAATGGGGCGCATTGTTCACTTAAACTTGAAGAACAAAAAATTGGCGAATGGTACTGTTTGGATGATTTGCATATATGTTTCTTAGACTATATAGAAGCAATATATACATTGATTTCAACCGTCTACCTGTTCCACTCATTGTTCTACTTGTCGCAAGTTACAAATAATTTCCGTTAGAGTATTAACAATGGGGCTCGTAGTTCACTTAAACTTGAAGATGAAATAATTGGCGAATTGTACTGTTTGGATGCTTTGCATATATGTTTCTTAGATTATATAGAAGCAATATATACAAAGATGTCAACCGTCTACCTGTTCCATTCATTGTTCTACTTGTCGAAAGTTACAAATAATTTCCGTTAAGGGATTAACAATGGGGATCATAGTTTACTTAAACTTGAAGAACAAAAAATTGGAGAATGGTACTGTTTGGATGCTTTGCGTACATGTTTCTTAGACTATATGGAAGCAATATATACAATGATTTCAACCGTCTACATGATCCATTCATTGTTCTACTTGTCGAAATTTACAAATAATTTCCGATAAAGGATTAACAATGGGGCTCATTGTTCACTTAAACTTGAAGAACAAAAAATTGGCGAATGGTACTGTTTGGATGATTTGCATATATGTTTCTTAGACTATATAGAAGCAATATATACATTGATTTCAACCGTCTACCTGTTCCACTCATTGTTCTACTTGTCGCAAGTTACAAATAATTTCCGTTAAAGTATTAACAATGGGGCTCGTAGTTCACTTAAACTTGAAGATGAAATAATTGGCGAATTGTACTGTTTGGATGCTTTGCATATATGTTTCTGAGATTATATAGAAGCAATATATACAAAGATTTCAACCGTCTACCTGTTCCATTCATTGTTCTACTTGTCGAAAGTTAGAAATAATTTCCGTTAAGGGATTAACAATGGGGATCATAGTTTACTTAAACTTGGAGAACAAAAAATTGGAGTATGGTACTTTTTGGATGCTTTGCGTACATGTTTCTTAGACTATATGGAAGCAATATATACAATGATTTCAACCGTCTACATGATCCATTCATTGTTCTACATGTCGAAATTTACAAATAATTTCCGATAAAGGATTAACAATGGGGCTCATTGTTCACTTAAACTTGAAGAACAAAAAATTGTCGAATTGTACTATTTGGATGCTTTGCATATATGTTTCTTAGACTATATAGAAGCAATATATACAATGATTTCAACCGTCTACCTGTTCCATTCATTGTTCTACTTGTCGAAAGTCACAAATAATTTCCGTTAAGGGTTTAACAATGGGGATCGTAGTTTACTTAAACTTGGAGAACAAAAAATTGGCGAATTGTACTGTTTGGATGCTTTGCATATATGTTTCTTATACTATATAGAAGCAATATATACAAAGATTTCAACCGTCTACCTGTTCCATTCACTGTTCTACTTGTCGAAAGTTACAAATAATTTCCGATAAAGGATTAACAATGGGGCTCATTGTTCACTTAATCTTGAAGAACAAAAAATTGTCGAATTGTACTATTTGGATGCTTTGCATATATGTTTCTTAGACTATATAGAAGCAATATATACAATGATTTCAACCGTCTACCTGTTCCATTCATTGTTCTACTTGTCGACAGTTTCAAATAATTTCCGTTAAGGGATTAACAATGGGGATCGTAGTTTACTTAAAGTTGAAGAACAAAAAATTGGCGAATTGTACTGTTTGGATGCTTTGCATATATGTTTCTTAGACTATATAGAAGCTATATATACAATGATTTCAACAGTCTACGTGTTCCAATCATTGTTCTACTTGTAGAAAGTTACAATTAATTTCCGTTAAAGGATTAACAATGGGGCTCGTAGTTCACTTAAACTTGAAGAACAAAAAATTGGCGAATTTTACTGTTTGGATGCTTTGCATATATGTTTCGTAGACTATATTGAAGCAATATATACAATGATTCCAACCGTCTACATGATCCATTCATTGTTCTACTTGTCGAAATTTACAAATAATTTCCTTTAAATGATTAACAATGGGGCTCGTAGTTCACTTAAACTTGAAGAACAAAAAATTGGCGAATGGTACTGTTTGGATGCTTTGCATATATGTTTCTTAGATTATATAGAAGCAATATATACAAAGATTTCAACCGTCTACCTGTTCCATTCATTGTTCTACTTGTCGAAAGTTACAAATAATTTCCTTTAAAGGATTAACAATGGGGCTCGTAGTTCACTTAAACTTGAAGAACAAAAAATTGGCGAATGGTACTGTTTGGATGCTTTGCATATATGTTTCGTAGACTATATAGAAGCAATATATACAATGATTTCAACCGTCTACATGATCCATTCATTGTTCTACTTGTCGAAATTTAGAAATAATTTCCTTTAAAGGATTAACAATGGGGCTCGTAGTTCACTTAAACTTGAAGAACAAAAAATTGGCGAATTGTACTGTTTGGATGCTTTTCATATATGTTTCTTAGACTATTTAGAAGCAATATATAGAAAGATTTCACCCGTCTACCTGTACTATTCATTGTTCTACTTGTAGAAAGTTACAAATAATTTCCATTTCATGATTATCAATGGGGCTCGCTGTTCACTTAAACTTGAAGATCAAAAAATTGGCGATTGTTACCGTTTAGTTGCTTTGCATATATGTTTCTTAGATTATATAGAAGCAATATATACAAAGATTTCAACCGTCTACCTGTTCCATTCATTGTTCTACTTGTCGAAAATTACAAATAATTTCCGATAAAGGATTAACAATGGGGCTCGTAGATCACTTAAACTTGAAGAACAAAAAATTGGCGAATGGTACTGTTTGGATGCTTTGAATATATGTTTCTTAGATTATATAGAAGCAATATATACAATGATTTCAACCGTCTACCTGTTCCATTCATTGTTCTACTTGTCGAAAATTACAACTAATTTCCGATAAAGGATTAACCATTGGGGCTCATTGTTCACTTAAACTTGAACAACAAAAAATTGGCGAATGGTACTGTTTGGATCCTTTGCATATATGTTTCTTAGACTATATAGAAGCAATATATAAAAAGATTTCAACCGTCTACCAGTTCCATTCATTGTTCTACTTGTCGAAAGTTACAAATAATTTCCGTTAAAGTTTTAACAATGGGGCTCGTAGTTCACTTAAACATGAAGATGAAATAATTGGCGATTTGTACTGTTTGGATGCTTTGCATATATGTTTCTTAGATTACATAGAAGCAATATATACAAAGATTTCAACCGCCTACCTGTTCCATTCATTGTTCTACTTGTCGAAAATTACAAATAATTTCCGATTAAGGATGAACCATTGGGGCTAATTGTTCACTTAAACTTCAAGAACAAAAAATTGTCGAATTGTACTATTTGGATGCTTTGCATATATGTTTCTTAAACTATATAGACGCAATATATACAATGATTTCAACCGTCTACCTGTTCCATTCATTGTTCTACTTGTCGAAAGTTACAAATAATTTCCGTTAAGGGATTAACAGTGGGGCTCATTGTTCACTTAAACTTGAAGAACAAAAAATTGTCGAATTGTACTATTTGGATGCTTTGCATATATGTTTCTTAGACTATATAGAAGCAATGTATACAATGATTTCAACCGTCTACCTGTTCCATTCATTGTTCTACTTGTCGACAGTTTCAAATAATTTCCGTTAAGGGATTAACAATGGGGATCGTAGTTTACTTAAAGTTGAAGAACAAAAAATTGGCGAATTGTACTGTTTGGATGCTTTGCATATATGTTTCTTAGACTATATAGAAGCTATATATACAATGATTTCAACAGTCTACGTGTTCCAATCATTGTTCTACTTGTAGAAAGTTACAATTAATTTCCGTTAAAGGATTAACAATGGGGCTCGTAGTTCACTTAAACTTGAAGAACAAAAAATTGGCGAATTTTACTGTTTGGATGCTTTGCATATATGTTTCGTAGACTATATTGAAGCAATATATACAATGATTCCAACCGTCTACATGATCCATTCATTGTTCTACTTGTCGAAATTTACAAATAATTTCCTTTAAAGGATTAACAATGGGGCTCGTAGTTCACTTAAACTTGAAGAACAAAAAATTGGCGAATGGTACTGTTTGGATGCTTTGCATATATGTTTCTTAGATTATATAGAAGCAATATATACAAAGATTTCAACCGTCTACCTGTTCCATTCATTGTTCTACTTGTCGAAAGTTGCAAATAATTTCCTTTAAAGGATTAACAATGGGGCTCGTAGTTCACTTAAACTTGAAGAACAAAAAATTGGCGAATGGTACTGTTTGGATGCTTTGCATATATGTTTCGTAGACTATATAGAAGCAATATATACAATGATTTCAACCGTCTACATGATCCATTCATTGTTCTACTTGTCGAAATTTAGAAATAATTTCCTTTAAAGGATTAACAATGGGGCTCGTAGTTCACTTAAACTTGAAGAACAAAAAATTGGCGAATGGTACTGTTTGGATGCTTTGCATATATGTTTCTTAGATTATATAGAAGCAATATATACAAAGATTTCAACCGTCTACCTGTTCCATTCATTGTTCTACTTGTCGAAAATTACAAATAATTTCCGATAAAGGATTAACAATGGGGCTCGTAGATCACTTAAACTTGAAGAACAAAAAATTGGCGAATGGTACTGTTTGGATGCTTTGAATATATGTTTCTTAGATTATATAGAAGCAATATATACAATGATTTCAACCGTCTACCTGTTCCATTCATTGTTCTACTTGTCGAAAATTACAACTAATTTCCGATAAAGGATTAACCATTGGGGCTCATTGTTCACTTAAACTTGAACAACAAAAAATTGGCGAATGGTACTGTTTGGATCCTTTGCATATATGTTTCTTAGACTATATAGAAGCAATATATAAAAAGATTTCAACCGTCTACCAGTTCCATTCATTGTTCTACTTGTCGAAAGTTACAAATAATTTCCGTTAAAGTTTTAACAATGGGGCTCGTAGTTCACTTAAACATGAAGATGAAATAATTGGCGATTTGTACTGTTTGGATGCTTTGCATATATGTTTCTTAGATTACATAGAAGCAATATATACAAAGATTTCAACCGCCTACCTGTTCCATTCATTGTTCTACTTGTCGAAAATTACAAATAATTTCCGATTAAGGATGAACCATTGGGGCTAATTGTTCACTTAAACTTCAAGAACAAAAAATTGTCGAATTGTACTATTTGGATGCTTTGCATATATGTTTCTTAAACTATATAGACGCAATATATACAATGATTTCAACCGTCTACCTGTTCCATTCATTGTTCTACTTGTCGAAAGTTACAAATAATTTCCGTTAAGGGATTAACAGTGGGGCTCATTGTTCACTTAAACTTGAAGAACAAAAAATTGTCGAATTGTACTATTTGGATGCTTTGCATATATGTTTCTTAGACTATATAGAAGCAATGTATACAATGATTTCAACCGTCTACCTGTTCCATTCATTGTTCTACTTGTCGACAGTTTCAAATAATTTCCGTTAAGGGATTAACAATGGGGATCGTAGTTTACTTAAAGTTGAAGAACAAAAAATTGGCGAATTGTACTGTTTGGATGCTTTGCATATATGTTTCTTAGACTATATAGAAGCTATATATACAATGATTTCAACCGTCTACCTGTTCCATTCATTGTTCTACTTGTCGAAAGTTACAAATAATTTCCTTTAAAGGATTAACAATGGGGCTCGTAGTTCACTTAAACTTGAAGAACAAAAAATTGGCGAATGGTACTGTTTGGATGCTTTGCATATATGTTTCGTAGACTATATAGAAGCAATATATACAATGATTTCAACCGTCTACATGATCCATTCATTGTTCTACTTGTCGAAATTTAGAAATAATTTCCTTTAAAGGATTAACAATGGGGCTCGTAGTTCACTTAAACTTGAAGAACAAAAAATTGGCGAATGGTACTGTTTGGATGCTTTGCATATATGTTTCTTAGATTATATAGAAGCAATATATACAAAGATTTCAACCGTCTACCTGTTCCATTCATTGTTCTACTTGTCGAAAATTACAAATAATTTCCGATAAAGGATTAACAATGGGGCTCGTAGATCACTTAAACTTGAAGAACAAAAAATTGGCGAATGGTACTGTTTGGATGCTTTGAATATATGTTTCTTAGATTATATAGAAGCAATATATACAATGATTTCAACCGTCTACCTGTTCCATTCATTGTTCTACTTGTCGAAAATTACAACTAATTTCCGATAAAGGATTAACCATTGGGGCTCATTGTTCACTTAAACTTGAACAACAAAAAATTGGCGAATGGTACTGTTTGGATCCTTTGCATATATGTTTCTTAGACTATATAGAAGCAATATATAAAAAGATTTCAACCGTCTACCAGTTCCATTCATTGTTCTACTTGTCGAAAGTTACAAATAATTTCCGTTAAAGTTTTAACAATGGGGCTCGTAGTTCACTTAAACATGAAGATGAAATAATTGGCGATTTGTACTGTTTGGATGCTTTGCATATATGTTTCTTAGATTACATAGAAGCAATATATACAAAGATTTCAAACGCCTACCTGTTCCATTCATTGTTCTACTTGTCGAAAATTACAAATAATTTCCGATAAAGGATGAACCATTGGGGCTAATTGTTCACTTAAACTTCAAGAACAAAAAATTGTCGAATTGTACTATTTGGATGCTTTGCATATATGTTTCTTAAACTATATAGACGCAATATATACAATGATTTCAACCGTCTACCTGTTCCATTCATTGTTCTACTTGTCGAAAGTTACAAATAATTTCCGTTAAGGGATTAACAGTGGGGCTCATTGTTCACTTAAACTTGAAGAACAAAAAATTGTCGAATTGTACTATTTGGATGCTTTGCATATATGTTTCTTAGACTATATAGAAGCAATGTATACAATGATTTCAACCGTCTACCTGTTCCATTCATTGTTCTACTTGTCGACAGTTTCAAATAATTTCCGTTAAGGGATTAACAATGGGGATCGTAGTTTACTTAAAGTTGAAGAACAAAAAATTGGCGAATTGTACTGTTTGGATGCTTTGCATATATGTTTCTTAGACTATATAGAAGCTATATATACAATGATTTCAACAGTCTACGTGTTCCAATCATTGTTCTACTTGTAGAAAGTTACAATTAATTTCCGTTAAAGGATTAACAATGGGGCTCGTAGTTCACTTAAACTTGAAGAACAAAAAATTGGCGAATTTTACTGTTTGGATGCTTTGCATATATGTTTCGTAGACTATATTGAAGCAATATATACAATGATTCCAACCGTCTACATGATCCATTCATTGTTCTACTTGTCGAAATTTACAAATAATTTCCTTTAAAGGATTAACAATGGGGCTCGTAGTTCACTTAAACTTGAAGAACAAAAAATTGGCGAATGGTACTGTTTGGATGCTTTGCATATATGTTTCTTAGATTATATAGAAGCAATATATACAAAGATTTCAACCGTCTACCTGTTCCATTCATTGTTCTACTTGTCGAAAGTTACAAATAATTTCCTTTAAAGGATTAACAATGGGGCTCGTAGTTCACTTAAACTTGAAGAACAAAAAATTGGCGAATGGTACTGTTTGGATGCTTTGCATATATGTTTCGTAGACTATATAGAAGCAATATATACAATGATTTCAACCGTCTACATGATCCATTCATTGTTCTACTTGTCGAAATTTAGAAATAATTTCCTTTAAAGGATTAACAATGGGGCTCGTAGTTCACTTAAACTTGAAGAACAAAAAATTGGCGAATTGTACTGTTTGGATGCTTTTCATATATGTTTCTTAGACTATTTAGAAGCAATATATAGAAAGATTTCACCCGTCTACCTGTACTATTCATTGTTCTACTTGTAGAAAGTTACAAATAATTTCCATTTCATGATTATCAATGGGGCTCGCTGTTCACTTAAACTTGAAGATCAAAAAATTGGCGATTGTTACCGTTTAGATGCTTTGCATATATGTTTCTTAGATTATATAGAAGCAATATATACAAAGATTTCAACCGTCTACCTGTTCCATTCATTGTTCTACTTGTCGAAAATTACAAATAATTTCCGATAAAGGATTAACAATGGGGCTCGTAGATCACTTAAACTTGAAGAACAAAAAATTGGCGAATGGTACTGTTTGGATGCTTTGAATATATGTTTCTTAGATTATATAGAAGCAATATATACAATGATTTCAACCGTCTACCTGTTCCATTCATTGTTCTACTTGTCGAAAATTACAACTAATTTCCGATAAAGGATTAACCATTGGGGCTCATTGTTCACTTAAACTTGAACAACAAAAAATTGGCGAATGGTACTGTTTGGATCCTTTGCATATATGTTTCTTAGACTATATAGAAGCAATATATAAAAAGATTTCAACCGTCTACCAGTTCCATTCATTGTTCTACTTGTCGACAGTTTCAAATAATTTCCGTTAAGGGATTAACAATGGGGATCGTAGTTTACTTAAAGTTGAAGAACAAAAAATTGGCGAATTGTACTGTTTGGATGCTTTGCATATATGTTTCTTAGACTATATAGAAGCTATATATACAATGATTTCAACAGTCTACGTGTTCCAATCATTGTTCTACTTGTCGAAAGTTACAAATAATTTCCGTTAAAGTTTTAACAATGGGGCTCGTAGTTCACTTAAACATGAAGATGAAATAATTGGCGATTTGTACTGTTTGGATGCTTTGCATATATGTTTCTTAGATTACATAGAAGCAATATATACAAAGATTTCAACCGCCTACCTGTTCCATTCATTGTTCTACTTGTCGAAAATTACAAATAATTTCCGATAAAGGATGAACCATTGGGGCTAATTGTTCACTTAAACTTCAAGAACAAAAAATTGTCGAATTGTACTATTTGGATGCTTTGCATATATGTTTCTTAAACTATATAGACGCAATATATACAATGATTTCAACCGTCTACCTGTTCCATTCATTGTTCTACTTGTCGAAAGTTACAAATAATTTCCGTTAAGGGATTAACAGTGGGGCTCATTGTTCACTTAAACTTGAAGAACAAAAAATTGTCGAATTGTACTATTTGGATGCTTTGCATATATGTTTCTTAGACTATATAGAAGCAATGTATACAATGATTTCAACCGTCTACCTGTTCCATTCATTGTTCTACTTGTCGAAAATTACAACTAATTTCCGATAAAGGATTAACCATTGGGGCTCATTGTTCACTTAAACTTGAACAACAAAAAATTGGCGAATGGTACTGTTTGGATCCTTTGCATATATGTTTCTTAGACTATATAGAAGCAATATATAAAAAGATTTCAACCGTCTACCAGTTCCATTCATTGTTCTACTTGTCGAAAGTTACAAATAATTTCCGTTAAAGTTTTAACAATGGGGCTCGTAGTTCACTTAAACATGAAGATGAAATAATTGGCGATTTGTACTGTTTGGATGCTTTGCATATATGTTTCTTAGATTACATAGAAGCAATATATACAAAGATTTCAAACGCCTACCTGTTCCATTCATTGTTCTACTTGTCGAAAATTACAAATAATTTCCGATAAAGGATGAACCATTGGGGCTAATTGTTCACTTAAACTTCAAGAACAAAAAATTGTCGAATTGTACTATTTGGATGCTTTGCATATATGTTTCTTAAACTATATAGACGCAATATATACAATGATTTCAACCGTCTACCTGTTCCATTCATTGTTCTACTTGTCGAAAGTTACAAATAATTTCCGTTAAGGGATTAACAGTGGGGCTCATTGTTCACTTAAACTTGAAGAACAAAAAATTGTCGAATTGTACTATTTGGATGCTTTGCATATATGTTTCTTAGACTATATAGAAGCAATGTATACAATGATTTCAACCGTCTACCTGTTCCATTCATTGTTCTACTTGTCGACAGTTTCAAATAATTTCCGTTAAGGGATTAACAATGGGGATCGTAGTTTACTTAAAGTTGAAGAACAAAAAATTGGCGAATTGTACTGTTTGGATGCTTTGCATATATGTTTCTTAGACTATATAGAAGCTATATATACAATGATTTCAACAGTCTACGTGTTCCAATCATTGTTCTACTTGTAGAAAGTTACAATTAATTTCCGTTAAAGGATTAACAATGGGGCTCGTAGTTCACTTAAACTTGAAGAACAAAAAATTGGCGAATTTTACTGTTTGGATGCTTTGCATATATGTTTCGTAGACTATATTGAAGCAATATATACAATGATTCCAACCGTCTACATGATCCATTCATTGTTCTACTTGTCGAAATTTACAAATAATTTCCTTTAAAGGATTAACAATGGGGCTCGTAGTTCACTTAAACTTGAAGAACAAAAAATTGGCGAATGGTACTGTTTGGATGCTTTGCATATATGTTTCTTAGATTATATAGAAGCAATATATACAAAGATTTCAACCGTCTACCTGTTCCATTCATTGTTCTACTTGTCGAAAGTTACAAATAATTTCCTTTAAAGGATTAACAATGGGGCTCGTAGTTCACTTAAACTTGAAGAACAAAAAATTGGCGAATGGTACTGTTTGGATGCTTTGCATATATGTTTCGTAGACTATATAGAAGCAATATATACAATGATTTCAACCGTCTACATGATCCATTCATTGTTCTACTTGTCGAAATTTAGAAATAATTTCCTTTAAAGGATTAACAATGGGGCTCGTAGTTCACTTAAACTTGAAGAACAAAAAATTGGCGAATTGTACTGTTTGGATGCTTTTCATATATGTTTCTTAGACTATTTAGAAGCAATATATAGAAAGATTTCACCCGTCTACCTGTACTATTCATTGTTCTACTTGTAGAAAGTTACAAATAATTTCCATTTCATGATTATCAATGGGGCTCGCTGTTCACTTAAACTTGAAGATCAAAAAATTGGCGATTGTTACCGTTTAGATGCTTTGCATATATGTTTCTTAGATTATATAGAAGCAATATATACAAAGATTTCAACCGTCTACCTGTTCCATTCATTGTTCTACTTGTCGAAAATTACAAATAATTTCCGATAAAGGATTAACAATGGGGCTCGTAGATCACTTAAACTTGAAGAACAAAAAATTGGCGAATGGTACTGTTTGGATGCTTTGAATATATGTTTCTTAGATTATATAGAAGCAATGTATACAATGATTTCAACCGTCTACCTGTTCCATTCATTGTTCTACTTGTCGAAAATTACAACTAATTTCCGATAAAGGATTAACCATTGGGGCTCATTGTTCACTTAAACTTGAACAACAAAAAATTGGCGAATGGTACTGTTTGGATCCTTTGCATATATGTTTCTTAGACTATATAGAAGCAATATATAAAAAGATTTCAACCGTCTACCAGTTCCATTCATTGTTCTACTTGTCGACAGTTTCAAATAATTTCCGTTAAGGGATTAACAATGGGGATCGTAGTTTACTTAAAGTTGAAGAACAAAAAATTGGCGAATTGTACTGTTTGGATGCTTTGCATATATGTTTCTTAGACTATATAGAAGCTATATATACAATGATTTCAACAGTCTACGTGTTCCAATCATTGTTCTACTTGTCGAAAGTTACAAATAATTTCCGTTAAAGTTTTAACAATGGGGCTCGTAGTTCACTTAAACATGAAGATGAAATAATTGGCGATTTGTACTGTTTGGATGCTTTGCATATATGTTTCTTAGATTACATAGAAGCAATATATACAAAGATTTCAACCGCCTACCTGTTCCATTCATTGTTCTACTTGTCGAAAATTACAAATAATTTCCGATAAAGGATGAACCATTGGGGCTAATTGTTCACTTAAACTTCAAGAACAAAAAATTGTCGAATTGTACTATTTGGATGCTTTGCATATATGTTTCTTAAACTATATAGACGCAATATATACAATGATTTCAACCGTCTACCTGTTCCATTCATTGTTCTACTTGTCGAAAGTTACAAATAATTTCCGTTAAGGGATTAACAGTGGGGCTCATTGTTCACTTAAACTTGAAGAACAAAAAATTGTCGAATTGTACTATTTGGATGCTTTGCATATATGTTTCTTAGACTATATAGAAGCAATGTATACAATGATTTCAACCGTCTACCTGTTCCATTCATTGTTCTACTTGTCGACAGTTTCAAATAATTTCCGTTAAGGGATTAACAATGGGGATCGTAGTTTACTTAAAGTTGAAGAACAAAAAATTGGCGAATTGTACTGTTTGGATGCTTTGCATATATGTTTCTTAGACTATATAGAAGCTATATATACAATGATTTCAACAGTCTACGTGTTCCAATCATTGTTCTACTTGTAGAAAGTTACAATTAATTTCCGTTAAAGGATTAACAATGGGGCTCGTAGTTCACTTAAACTTGAAGAACAAAAAATTGGCGAATTTTACTGTTTGGATGCTTTGCATATATGTTTCGTAGACTATATTGAAGCAATATATACAATGATTCCAACCGTCTACATGATCCATTCATTGTTCTACTTGTCGAAATTTACAAATAATTTCCTTTAAAGGATTAACAATGGGGCTCGTAGTTCACTTAAACTTGAAGAACAAAAAATTGGCGAATGGTACTGTTTGGATGCGTTGCATATATGTTTCTTAGATTATATAGAAGCAATATATACAAAGATTTCAACCGTCTACCTGTTCCATTCATTGTTCTACTTGTCGAAAGTTACAAATAATTTCCTTTAAAGGATTAACAATGGGGCTCGTAGTTCACTTAAACTTGAAGAACAAAAAATTGGCGAATGGTACTGTTTGGATGCTTTGCATATATGTTTCGTAGACTATATAGAAGCAATATATACAATGATTTCAACCGTCTACATGATCCATTCATTGTTCTACTTGTCGAAATTTAGAAATAATTTCCTTTAAAGGATTAACAATGGGGCTCGTAGTTCACTTAAACTTGAAGAACAAAAAATTGGCGAATTGTACTGTTTGGATGCTTTTCATATATGTTTCTTAGACTATTTAGAAGCAATATATAGAAAGATTTCACCCGTCTACCTGTACTATTCATTGTTCTACTTGTAGAAAGTTACAAATAATTTCCATTTCATGATTATCAATGGGGCTCGCTGTTCACTTAAACTTGAAGATCAAAAAATTGGCGATTGTTACCGTTTAGATGCTTTGCATATATGTTTCTTAGATTATATAGAAGCAATATATACAAAGATTTCAACCGTCTACCTGTTCCATTCATTGTTCTACTTGTCGAAAATTACAAATAATTTCCGATAAAGGATTAACAATGGGGCTCGTAGATCACTTAAACTTGAAGAACAAAAAATTGGCGAATGGTACTGTTTGGATGCTTTGAATATATGTTTCTTAGATTATATAGAAGCAATATATACAATGATTTCAACCGTCTACCTGTTCCATTCATTGTTCTACTTGTCGAAAATTACAACTAATTTCCGATAAAGGATTAACCATTGGGGCTCATTGTTCACTTAAACTTGAACAACAAAAAATTGGCGAATGGTACTGTTTGGATCCTTTGCATATATGTTTCTTAGACTATATAGAAGCAATATATAAAAAGATTTCAACCGTCTACCAGTTCCATTCATTGTTCTACTTGTCGAAAGTTACAAATAATTTCCGTTAAAGTTTTAACAATGGGGCTCGTAGTTCACTTAAACATGAAGATGAAATAATTGGCGATTTGTACTGTTTGGATGCTTTGCATATATGTTTCTTAGATTACATAGAAGCAATATATACAAAGATTTCAACCGCCTACCTGTACCATTCATTGTTCTACTTGTCGAAAATTACAAATAATTTCCGATAAAGGATGAACCATTGGGGCTAATTGTTCACTTAAACTTCAAGAACAAAAAATTGTCGAATTGTACTATTTGGATGCTTTGCATATATGTTTCTTAAACTATATAGACGCAATATATACAATGATTTCAACCGTCTACCTGTTCCATTCATTGTTCTACTTGTCGAAAGTTACAAATAATTTCCGTTAAGGGATTAACAGTGGGGCTCATTGTTCACTTAAACTTGAAGAACAAAAAATTGTCGAATTGTACTATTTGGATGCTTTGCATATATGTTTCTTAGACTATATAGAAGCAATGTATACAATGATTTCAACCGTCTACCTGTTCCATTCATTGTTCTACTTGTCGACAGTTTCAAATAATTTCCGTTAAGGGATTAACAATGGGGATCGTAGTTTACTTAAAGTTGAAGAACAAAAAATTGGCGAATTGTACTGTTTGGATGCTTTGCATATATGTTTCTTAGACTATATAGAAGCTATATATACAATGATTTCAACAGTCTACGTGTTCCAATCATTGTTCTACTTGTAGAAAGTTACAATTAATTTCCGTTAAAGGATTAACAATGGGGCTCGTAGTTCACTTAAACTTGAAGAACAAAAAATTGGCGAATTTTACTGTTTGGATGCTTTGCATATATGTTTCGTAGACTATATTGAAGCAATATATACAATGATTCCAACCGTCTACATGATCCATTCATTGTTCTACTTGTCGAAATTTACAAATAATTTCCTTTAAAGGATTAACAATGGGGCTCGTAGTTCACTTAAACTTGAAGAACAAAAAATTGGCGAATGGTACTGTTTGGATGCTTTGCATATATGTTTCTTAGATTATATAGAAGCAATATATACAAAGATTTCAACCGTCTACCTGTTCCATTCATTGTTCTACTTGTCGAAAGTTACAAATAATTTCCTTTAAAGGATTAACAATGGGGCTCGTAGTTCACTTAAACTTGAAGAACAAAAAATTGGCGAATGGTACTGTTTGGATGCTTTGCATATATGTTTCGTAGACTATATAGAAGCAATATATACAATGATTTCAACCGTCTACATGATCCATTCATTGTTCTACTTGTCGAAATTTAGAAATAATTTCCTTTAAAGGATTAACAATGGGGCTCGTAGTTCACTTAAACTTGAAGAACAAAAAATTGGCGAATTGTACTGTTTGGATGCTTTTCATATATGTTTCTTAGACTATTTAGAAGCAATATATAGAAAGATTTCACCAGTCTACCTGTACTATTCATTGTTCTACTTGTAGAAAGTTACAAATAATTTCCATTTCATGATTATCAATGGGGCTCGCTGTTCACTTAAACTTGAAGATCAAAAAATTGGCGATTGTTACCGTTTAGATGCTTTGCATATATGTTTCTTAGATTATATACAAGCAATATATACAAAGATTTCAACTGTCTACCTGTTCCATTCATTGTTCTACTTGTCGAAAATTACAAATAATTTCCGATAAAGGATTAACAATCGGGCTCGTAGATCACTTAAACTTGAAGAACAAGAAATTGGCTAATTGTACTTTTTTGGATGCTTTGCATATATGTTTCTTAGACTATATAGAAGCAATATATGCAATGATTTCAACAGTCTACCTGTTCCATTCATTGTTCTACTTGTCGAAAATTACAAGTAATTTCCGATAAAGGATTAACCATTGGGGCTCATTGTTCACTTAAACTTGAACAACAAAAAATTGGCGAATGGTACTGTTTGGATCCTTTGCATATATGTTTCTTAGACTATATAGAAGCAATATATAAAAAGATTTCAACCGTCTACCAGTTCCATTCATTGTTCTACTTGTCGAAAGTTACAAATAATTTCCGTTAAAGTTTTAACAATGGGGCTCGTAGTTCACTTAAACATGAAGATGAAATAATTGGCGATTTGTACTGTTTGGATGCTTTGCATATATGTTTCTTAGATTATATAGAAGCAATTTATACAAAGATTTCAACCGCCTACCTGTTCCATTCATTGTTCTACTTGTCGAAAATTACAAATAATTTCCGATAAAGGATTAACCATTGGGGCTAATTGTTCACTTAAACTTGAAGAACAAAAAATTGTCGAATTGTACTATTTGGATGCTTTGCATATATGTTTCTTAAACTATATAGAAGCAATATATACAATGATTTCAACCGTCTACCTGTTCCATTCATTGTTCTACTTGTCGAAAGTTACAAATAATTTCCGTTAAGGGATTAACAATGGGGATCGTAGTTTACTTAAACTTGAAGAACAAGAAATTGGCTAATTGTACTTTTTTGGATGCTTTGCATATATGTTTCTTAGACTATATAGAAGCAATATATGCAATGATTTCAACAGTCTACCTGTTCCATTCATTGTTCTACTTGCCGAAATTTACAATTAATTTCCTTTAAAGAATTAACAATGGGGCTCATTGTTCACTTAAACTTGAAGAACAATAAATTGGCGAATTGTACTGTTTGGATGCTTTGCATATATGTTTCTTAGACTATATAGAAGCAATATATACAACGATTTCAAGCGTCTACCTGTTCCATTCATTGTTCTACTTGTCGAAAGTTACAAATAATTTCCGATAAAGGATTAACCATTGGGGCTCATTGTTCACTTAAACTTGAAGAACAAATAATTGGCGAATTGTACTGCTTGGATGCTTTGCATATATGTTTCTTAGACTATATAGAAGCAATATATACAAAGATTTCAACCGTCTACCTGTTCCATTCATTGTTCTACTTGTCGAAATTTACAAATAATTTCCTTTAAAGGATTAACAATGGGGCTCGTAGTTCACTTAAACTTGAAGTACAAAAAATTGGCGAATGGTACTGTTTGGATGCTTTGCATATATGTTTCTTAGACTATATAGAAGCAATATATACAAAGATTTCAACCGTCTACCTGTTCCATTCATTGTTGTACTTGTCGGAAGTTACAAATAATTTCCGATAACGGATTAAGCATTGGGGCTCATTGTTCACTTAAACTTGAAGAACAAAAAATTGGCGAATTGTACTGTTTGGATGCTTTTCATATATGTTTCTTAGACTATTTAGAAGCAATATATAGAAAGATTTCACCAGTCTACCTGTACTATTCATTGTTCTACTTGTAGAAAGTTACAAATAATTTCCATTTCATGATTATCAATGGGGCTCGCTGTTCACTTAAACTTGAAGATCAAAAAATTGGCGATTGTTACCGTTTAGATGCTTTGCATATATGTTTCTTAGATTATATACAAGCAATATATACAAAGATTTCAACTGTCTACCTGTTCCATTCATTGTTCTACTTGTCGAAAATTACAAATAATTTCCGATAAAGGATTAACAATCGGGCTCGTAGATCACTTAAACTTGAAGAACAAGAAATTGGCTAATTGTACTTTTTTGGATGCTTTGCATATATGTTTCTTAGACTATATAGAAGCAATATATGCAATGATTTCAACAGTCTACCTGTTCCATTCATTGTTCTACTTGTCGAAAATTACAAGTAATTTCCGATAAAGGATTAACCATTGGGGCTCATTGTTCACTTAAACTTGAACAACAAAAAATTGGCGAATGGTACTGTTTGGATCCTTTGCATATATGTTTCTTAGACTATATAGAAGCAATATATAAAAAGATTTCAACCGTCTACCAGTTCCATTCATTGTTCTACTTGTCGAAAGTTACAAATAATTTCCGTTAAAGTTTTAACAATGGGGCTCGTAGTTCACTTAAACATGAAGATGAAATAATTGGCGATTTGTACTGTTTGGATGCTTTGCATATATGTTTCTTAGATTATATAGAAGCAATTTATACAAAGATTTCAACCGCCTACCTGTTCCATTCATTGTTCTACTTGTCGAAAATTACAAATAATTTCCGATAAAGGATTAACCATTGGGGCTAATTGTTCACTTAAACTTGAAGAACAAAAAATTGTCGAATTGTACTATTTGGATGCTTTGCATATATGTTTCTTAAACTATATAGAAGCAATATATACAATGATTTCAACCGTCTACCTGTTCCATTCATTGTTCTACTTGTCGAAAGTTACAAATAATTTCCGTTAAGGGATTAACAATGGGGATCGTAGTTTACTTAAACTTGAAGAACAAGAAATTGGCTAATTGTACTTTTTTGGATGCTTTGCATATATGTTTCTTAGACTATATAGAAGCAATATATGCAATGATTTCAACAGTCTACCTGTTCCATTCATTGTTCTACTTGCCGAAATTTACAATTAATTTCCTTTAAAGAATTAACAATGGGGCTCATTGTTCACTTAAACTTGAAGAACAATAAATTGGCGAATTGTACTGTTTGGATGCTTTGCATATATGTTTCTTAGACTATATAGAAGCAATATATACAACGATTTCAAGCGTCTACCTGTTCCATTCATTGTTCTACTTGTCGAAAGTTACAAATAATTTCCGATAAAGGATTAACCATTGGGGCTCATTGTTCACTTAAACTTGAAGAACAAATAATTGGCGAATTGTACTGCTTGGATGCTTTGCATATATGTTTCTTAGACTATATAGAAGCAATATATACAAAGATTTCAACCGTCTACCTGTTCCATTCATTGTTCTACTTGTCGAAATTTACAAATAATTTCCTTTAAAGGATTAACAATGGGGCTCGTAGTTCACTTAAACTTGAAGTACAAAAAATTGGCGAATGGTACTGTTTGGATGCTTTGCATATATGTTTCTTAGACTATATAGAAGCAATATATACAAAGATTTCAACCGTCTACCTGTTCCATTCATTGTTGTACTTGTCGGAAGTTACAAATAATTTCCGATAACGGATTAAGCATTGGGGCTCATTGTTCACTTAAACTTGAAGAACAAAAAATTGGCGAATTGTACTGTTTGGATGCTTTGCATATATGTTTCTTATACTATATAGAAGCAATATATAGAAAGATTTCACCCGTCTACCTGTACTATTCATTGTTCTACTTGTAGAAAGTTACAAATAATTTCCATTTCATGATTATCAATGGGGCTCGCTGTTCACTTAAACTTGGAGATCAAAAAATTGGCGATTGTTACCGTTTAGATGCTTTGCGTACATGTTTCTTAGACTATATGGAAGCAATATATACAAAGATTTCAACAGTCTAACTGTTCTATTCATTGTTCTACTTGTCGAAATTTACAATTAATTTCCGATAAAGGATTAACAATGGGGCTCGTAGATCACTTAAACTTGAAGAACAAAAAATTGGCGAATGGTACTGTTTGGATGCTTTGAATATATGTTTCTTAGATTATATAGAAGCAATATATACAATGATTTCAACCGTCTACCTGTTCCATTCATTGTTCTACTTGTCGAAAATCACAAGTAATTTCCGATAAAGGATTAACCATTGGGGCTCATTGTTCACTTAAACTTGAACAACAAAAAATTGGCGAATGGTACTGTTCGGATCCTTTGCATATATGTTTCTTAGACTATATAGAAGCAATATATAAAAAGATTTCAACCGTCTACCAGTTCCATTCATTGTTCTACTTGTCGAAAGTTACAAATAATTTCCGGTAAATTTTTAACAATGGGGCTCGTAGTTCACTTAAACATGAAGATGAAATAATTGGCGATTTGTACTGTTTGGATGCTTTGCATATATGTTTCTTAGATTATATAGAAGCAATTTATACAAAGATTTCAACCGCCTACCTGTTCCATTCATTGTTCTACTTGTCGAAAATTACAAATAATTTCCGATAAAGGATTAACCATTGGGGCTAATTGTTCACTTAAACTTGAAGAACAAAAAATTGTCGAATTGTACTATTTGGATGCTTTGCATATATGTTTCTTAAACTATATAGAAGCAATATATACAATGATTTCAACCGTCTACCTGTTCCATTCATTGTTCTACTTGTCGAAAGTTACAAATAATTTCCGTTAAGGGATTAACAATGGGGATCGTAGTTTACGTAAACTTGAAGAACAAGAAATTGGCGAATTGTACTGTTTGGATGCTTTGCATATATGTTTCTTAGACTATATAGAAGCAATATATGCAATGATTTCAACAGTCTACCTGTTCCATTCATTGTTCTACTTGCCGAAATTTACAATTAATTTCCTTTAAAGAATTGACAATGGGGCTCGTAGTTCACTTAAACTTGAAGAACAAAAAATTGGCGAATGGTACTGTTTGGATGCTTTGCATATATGTTTCTTAGACTATATAGAAGCAATATATACAAAGATGTCAACCGTCTACCTGTTCCATTCATTGTTGTACTTGTCGGAAGTTACAAATAATTTCCTATAACGGATTAACCATTGGGGCTCATTGTTCACTTAAACTTGAAGAACAAAAAATTGGCGAATTGTACTGCTTGGATGCTTTGCATATATGTTTCTTAGACTATATAGAAGCAATATATACAATGATTTCAACAGTCTACCTGTTCCATTCAGTGTTCTACTTGTCGAAATTTACAAATAATTTCCGATAAAGGATCAACAATGGGGCTCATTGTTCACTTAAACTTGAAGAACAAAAAATTGGCGAATGGTACTGTTTGGATGATTTGCATATATGTTTCTTAGACTATATAGAAGCAATATATACATTGATTTCAACCGTCTACCTGTTCCACTCATTGTTCTACTTGTCGCAAGTTACAAATAATTTCCGTTAAAGTATTAACAATGGGGCTCGTAGTTCACTTAAACTTGAAGATGAAATAATTGGCGAATTGTACTGTTTAGATGCTTTGCATATATGTTTCTTAGATTATATAGAAGCAATATATACAAAGATTTCAACCGTCTACCTGTTCCATTCATTGTTCTACTTGTCGAAAGTTACAAATAATTTCCGTTAAGGGATTAACAATGGGAATCATAGTTTACTTAAACTTGAAGAACAAAAAATTGGAGTATGGTACTGTTTGGATGCTTTGCGTACATGTTTCTTAGACTATATGGAAGCAATATATACAATGATTTCAACCGTCTACATGATCCATTCATTGTTCTACTTGTCGAAATTTACAAATAATTTCCTTTAAAGGATTAACAATGGGGCTCGTAGTTCACTTAAACTTGAAGAACAAAAAATTGGCGAATTGTACTGTTTGGATGCTTTGCATATATGTTTCTTATACTATATAGAAGCAATATATACACTGATTTCAACCGTCTACCTGTTCCATTCACTGTTCGACTTGTCGAAAGTTACAAATAATTTCCGATAAAGGATTAACAATGGGGCTCATTGTTCACTTAAACTTGAAGAACAAAAAATTGTCGAATTGTACTATTTGGATGCTTTGCATATATGTTTCTTAGACTATATAGAAGCAATATATACAATGAATTCAACCGTCTACCTGTTCCATTCATTGTTCTACTTGTCGAAAGTCACAAATAATTTCCGTTAAGGGATTAACAATGGGGATCGTAGTTTACTTAACCTTGGAGAACAAAAAATTGGCGAATTGTACTGTTTGGATGCTTTGCATATATGTTTCTTATACTATATAGAAGCAATATATACAAAGATTTCAACCGTCTACCTGTTCCATTCACTGTTCTACTTGTCGAAAGTTACAAACAAATTTCGATAAAGGATTAACAATGGGGCTCATTGTTCACTTAAACTTGAAGAACAAAAAATTGTCGAATTGTACTATTTGGATGCTTTGCATATATGTTTCTTAGACTATATAGAAGCAATATATACAATGATTTCAACCGTCTACCTGTTCCATTCATTGTTCTACTTGTCGACAGTTTCAAATAATTTCCGTTAAGGGATTAACAATGGGGATCGTAGTTTACTTAAAGTTGAAGAACAAAAAATTGGCGAATTGTACTGTTTGGATGCTTTGCATATATGTTTCTTAGACTATATAGAAGCTATATATACAATGATTTCAACAGTCTACGTGTTCCAATCATTGTTCTACTTGTAGAAAGTTACAATTAATTTCCGTTAAAGGATTAACAATGGGGCTCGTAGTTCACTTAAACTTGAAGAACAAAAAATTGGCGAATTTTACTGTTTGGATGCTTTGCATATATGTTTCGTAGACTATATTGAAGCAATATATACAATGATTCCAACCGTCTACATGATCCATTCATTGTTCTACTTTTCGAAATTTACAAATAATTTCCTTTAAAGGATTAACAATGGGGCTCGTAGTTCACTTAAACTTGAAGAACAAAAAATTGGCGAATGGTACTGTTTGGATGCTTTGCATATATGTTTCTTAGATTATATAGAAGCAATATATACAAAGACTTCAACCGTCTACCTGTTCCATTCATTGTTCTACTTGTCGAAAGTTACAAATAATTTCCTTTAAAGGATTAACAATGGGGCTCGTAGTTCACTTAAACTTGAAGAACAAAAAATTGGCGAATGGTACTGTTTGGATGCTTTGCATATATGTTTCGTAGACTATATAGAAGCAATATATACAATGATTTCAACCGTCTACATGATCCATTCATTGTTCTACTTGTCGAAATTTAGAAATAATTTCCTTTAAAGGATTAACAATGGGGCTCGTAGTTCACTTAAACTTGAAGAACAAAAAATTGGCGAATTGTACTGTTTGGATGCTTTGCATATATGTTTCTTAGACTATATAGAAGCAATATATAAAAAGATTTCAACCGTCTACCAGTTCCATTCATTGTTCTACTTGTCGAAAGTTACAAATAATTTCCGTTAAAGTTTTAACAATGGGGCTCGTAGTTCACTTAAACATGAAGATGAAATAATTGGCGATTTGTACTGTTTGGATGCTTTGCATATATGTTTCTTAGATTACATGGAAGCAATATATACAAAGATTTCAACCGCCTACCTGTTCCATTCATTGTTCTACTTGTCGAAAATTACAAATAATTTCCGATAAAGGATGAACCATTGGGGCTAATTGTTCACTAAAACTTGAAGAACAAAAAATTGTCGAATTGTACTATTTGGATGCTTTGCATATATGTTTCTTAAACTATATGGAAGCAATATATACAATGATTTCAACCGTCTACCTGTTCCATTCATTGTTCTACTTGTCGAAAGTTACAAATAATTTCCGTTAAGGGATTAACAGTGGGGCTCATTGTTCACTTAAACTTGAAGAACAAAAAATTGTCGAATTGTACTATTTGGATGCTTTGCATATATGTTTCTTAGACTATATAGAAGCAATATATACAATGATTTCAACCGTCTACCTGTTCCATTCATTGTTCTACTTGTCGACAGTTTCAAATAATTTCCGTTAAGGGATTAACAATGGGGATCGTAGTTTACTTAAAGTTGAAGAACAAAAAATTGGCGAATTGTACTGTTTGGATGCTTTGCATATATGTATCTTAGACTATATAGAAGCTATATATACAATGATTTCAACAGCCTACGTGTTCCAATCATTGTTCTACTTGTAGAAAGTTACAATTAATTTCCGTTAAAGGATTAACAATGGGGCTCGTAGTTCACTTAAACTTGAAGAACAAAAAATTGGCGAATTTTACTGTTTGGATGCTTTGCATATATGTTTCGTAGACTATATTGAAGCAATATATACAATGATTCCAACCGTCTACATGATCCATTCATTGTTCTACTTGTCGAAATTTAGAAATAATTTCCTTTAAAGGATTAACAATGGGGCTCGTAGTTCACTTAAACTTGAAGAACAAAAAATTGGCGAATTGTACTGTTTGGATGCTTTGCATATATGTTTCTTAGATTATATAGAAGCAATATATACAAAGATTTCAACCGTCTACCTGTTCCATTCATTGTTCTACTTGTCGAAAGTTACAAATAATTTCCTTTAAAGGATTAACAATGGGGCTCGTAGTTCACTTAAACTTGAAGAACAAAAAATTGGCGAATGGTACTGTTTGGATGCTTTGCATATATGTTTCGTAGACTATATAGAAGCAATATATACAATGATTTCAACCGTCTACATGATCCATTCATTGTTCTACTTGTCGAAATTTAGAAATAATTTCCTTTAAAGGATTAACAATGGGGCTCGTAGTTCACTTAAACTTGAAGAACAAAAAATTGGCGAATTGTACTGTTTGGATGCTTTTCATATATGTTTCTTAGACTATTTAGAAGCAATATATAGAAAGATTTCACCAGTCTACCTGTACTATTCATTGTTCTACTTGTAGAAAGTTACAAATAATTTCCATTTCATGATTATCAATGGGGCTCGCTGTTCACTTAAACTTGAAGATCAAAAAATTGGCGATTGTTACCGTTTAGATGCTTTGCATATATGTTTCTTAGATTATATACAAGCAATATATACAAAGATTTCAACCGTCTACCTGTTCCATTCATTGTTCTACTTGTCGAAAATTACAAATAATTTCCGATAAAGGATTAACAATCGGGCTCGTAGATCACTTAAACTTGAAGAACAAGAAATTGGCTAATTGTACTTTTTTGGATGCTTTGCATATATGTTTCTTAGACTATATAGAAGCAATATATGCAATGATTTCAACAGTCTACCTGTTCCATTCATTGTTCTACTTGTCGAAAATTACAAGTAATTTCCGATAAAGGATTAACCATTGGGGCTCATTGTTCACTTAAACTTGAACAACAAAAAATTGGCGAATGGTACTGTTTGGATCCTTTGCATATATGTTTCTTAGACTATATAGAAGCAATATATAAAAAGATTTCAACCGTCTACCAGTTCCATTCATTGTTCTACTTGTCGAAAGTTACAAATAATTTCCGTTAAAGTTTTAACAATGGGGCTCGTAGTTCACTTAAACATGAAGATGAAATAATTGGCGATTTGTACTGTTTGGATGCTTTGCATATATGTTTCTTAGATTATATAGAAGCAATTTATACAAAGATTTCAACCGCCTACCTGTTCCATTCATTGTTCTACTTGTCGAAAATTACAAATAATTTCCGATAAAGGATTAACCATTGGGGCTAATTGTTCACTTAAACTTGAAGAACAAAAAATTGTCGAATTGTACTATTTGGATGCTTTGCATATATGTTTCTTAAACTATATAGAAGCAATATATACAATGATTTCAACCGTCTACCTGTTCCATTCATTGTTCTACTTGTCGAAAGTTACAAATAATTTCCGTTAAGGGATTAACAATGGGGATCGTAGTTTACTTAAACTTGAAGAACAAGAAATTGGCTAATTGTACTTTTTTGGATGCTTTGCATATATGTTTCTTAGACTATATAGAAGCAATATATGCAATGATTTCAACAGTCTACCTGTTCCATTCATTGTTCTACTTGCCGAAATTTACAATTAATTTCCTTTAAAGAATTAACAATGGGGCTCATTGTTCACTTAAACTTGAAGAACAATAAATTGGCGAATTGTACTGTTTGGATGCTTTGCATATATGTTTCTTAGACTATATAGAAGCAATATATACAACGATTTCAAGCGTCTACCTGTTCCATTCATTGTTCTACTTGTCGAAAGTTACAAATAATTTCCGATAAAGGATTAACCATTGGGGCTCATTGTTCACTTAAACTTGAAGAACAAATAATTGGCGAATTGTACTGCTTGGATGCTTTGCATATATGTTTCTTAGACTATATAGAAGCAATATATACAAAGATTTCAACCGTCTACCTGTTCCATTCATTGTTCTACTTGTCGAAATTTACAAATAATTTCCTTTAAAGGATTAACAATGGGGCTCGTAGTTCACTTAAACTTGAAGTACAAAAAATTGGCGAATGGTACTGTTTGGATGCTTTGCATATATGTTTCTTAGACTATATAGAAGCAATATATACAAAGATTTCAACCGTCTACCTGTTCCATTCATTGTTGTACTTGTCGGAAGTTACAAATAATTTCCGATAACGGATTAAGCATTGGGGCTCATTGTTCACTTAAACTTGAAGAACAAAAAATTGGCGAATTGTACTGTTTGGATGCTTTGCATATATGTTTCTTATACTATATAGAAGCAATATATAGAAAGATTTCACCCGTCTACCTGTACTATTCATTGTTCTACTTGTAGAAAGTTACAAATAATTTCCATTTCATGATTATCAATGGGGCTCGCTGTTCACTTAAACTTGAAGATCAAAAAATTGGCGATTGTTACCGTTTAGATGCTTTGCGTACATGTTTCTTAGACTATATGGAAGCAATATATACAAAGATTTCAACAGTCTAACTGTTCTATTCATTGTTCTACTTGTCGAAATTTACAATTAATTTCCGATAAAGGATTAACAATGGGGCTCGTAGATCACTTAAACTTGAAGAACAAAAAATTGGCGAATGGTACTGTTTGGATGCTTTGAATATATGTTTCTTAGATTATATAGAAGCAATATATACAATGATTTCAACCGTCTACCTGTTCCATTCATTGTTCTACTTGTCGAAAATCACAAGTAATTTCCGATAAAGGATTAACCATTGGGGCTCATTGTTCACTTAAACTTGAACAACAAAAAATTGGCGAATGGTACTGTTCGGATCCTTTGCATATATGTTTCTTAGACTATATAGAAGCAATATATAAAAAGATTTCAACCGTCTACCAGTTCCATTCATTGTTCTACTTGTCGAAAGTTACAAATAATTTCCGGTAAATTTTTAACAATGGGGCTCGTAGTTCACTTAAACATGAAGATGAAATAATTGGCGATTTGTACTGTTTGGATGCTTTGCATATATGTTTCTTAGATTATATAGAAGCAATTTATACAAAGATTTCAACCGCCTACCTGTTCCATTCATTGTTCTACTTGTCGAAAATTACAAATAATTTCCGATAAAGGATTAACCATTGGGGCTAATTGTTCACTTAAACTTGAAGAACAAAAAATTGTCGAATTGTACTATTTGGATGCTTTGCATATATGTTTCTTAAACTATATAGAAGCAATATATACAATGATTTCAACCGTCTACCTGTTCCATTCATTGTTCTACTTGTCGAAAGTTACAAATAATTTCCGTTAAGGGATTAACAATGGGGATCGTAGTTTACGTAAACTTGAAGAACAAGAAATTGGCGAATTGTACTGTTTGGATGCTTTGCATATATGTTTCTTAGACTATATAGAAGCAATATATGCAATGATTTCAACAGTCTACCTGTTCCATTCATTGTTCTACTTGCCGAAATTTACAATTAATTTCCTTTAAAGAATTGACAATGGGGCTCGTAGTTCACTTAAACTTGAAGAACAAAAAATTGGCGAATGGTACTGTTTGGATGCTTTGCATATATGTTTCTTAGACTATATAGAAGCAATATATACAAAGATGTCAACCGTCTACCTGTTCCATTCATTGTTGTACTTGTCGGAAGTTACAAATAATTTCCTATAACGGATTAACCATTGGGGCTCATTGTTCACTTAAACTTGAAGAACAAAAAATTGGCGAATTGTACTGCTTGGATGCTTTGCATATATGTTTCTTAGACTATATAGAAGCAATATATACAATGATTTCAACAGTCTACCTGTTCCATTCAGTGTTCTACTTGTCGAAATTTACAAATAATTTCCGATAAAGGATCAACAATGGGGCTCATTGTTCACTTAAACTTGAAGAACAAAAAATTGGCGAATGGTACTGTTTGGATGATTTGCATATATGTTTCTTAGACTATATAGAAGCAATATATACATTGATTTCAACCGTCTACCTGTTCCACTCATTGTTCTACTTGTCGCAAGTTACAAATAATTTCCGTTAAAGTATTAACAATGGGGCTCGTAGTTCACTTAAACTTGAAGATGAAATAATTGGCGAATTGTACTGTTTAGATGCTTTGCATATATGTTTCTTAGATTATATAGAAGCAATATATACAAAGATTTCAACCGTCTACCTGTTCCATTCATTGTTCTACTTGTCGAAAGTTACAAATAATTTCCGTTAAGGGATTAACAATGGGAATCATAGTTTACTTAAACTTGAAGAACAAAAAATTGGAGTATGGTACTGTTTGGATGCTTTGCGTACATGTTTCTTAGACTATATGGAAGCAATATATACAATGATTTCAACCGTCTACATGATCCATTCATTGTTCTACTTGTCGAAATTTACAAATAATTTCCTTTAAAGGATTAACAATGGGGCTCGTAGTTCACTTAAACTTGAAGAACAAAAAATTGGCGAATTGTACTGTTTGGATGCTTTGCATATATGTTTCTTATACTATATAGAAGCAATATATACACTGATTTCAACCGTCTACCTGTTCCATTCACTGTTCGACTTGTCGAAAGTTACAAATAATTTCCGATAAAGGATTAACAATGGGGCTCATTGTTCACTTAAACTTGAAGAACAAAAAATTGTCGAATTGTACTATTTGGATGCTTTGCATATATGTTTCTTAGACTATATAGAAGCAATATATACAATGAATTCAACCGTCTACCTGTTCCATTCATTGTTCTACTTGTCGAAAGTCACAAATAATTTCCGTTAAGGGATTAACAATGGGGATCGTAGTTTACTTAACCTTGGAGAACAAAAAATTGGCGAATTGTACTGTTTGGATGCTTTGCATATATGTTTCTTATACTATATAGAAGCAATATATACAAAGATTTCAACCGTCTACCTGTTCCATTCACTGTTCTACTTGTCGAAAGTTACAAACAAATTTCGATAAAGGATTAACAATGGGGCTCATTGTTCACTTAAACTTGAAGAACAAAAAATTGTCGAATTGTACTATTTGGATGCTTTGCATATATGTTTCTTAGACTATATAGAAGCAATATATACAATGATTTCAACCGTCTACCTGTTCCATTCATTGTTCTACTTGTCGACAGTTTCAAATAATTTCCGTTAAGGGATTAACAATGGGGATCGTAGTTTACTTAAAGTTGAAGAACAAAAAATTGGCGAATTGTACTGTTTGGATGCTTTGCATATATGTTTCTTAGACTATATAGAAGCTATATATACAATGATTTCAACAGTCTACGTGTTCCAATCATTGTTCTACTTGTAGAAAGTTACAATTAATTTCCGTTAAAGGATTAACAATGGGGCTCGTAGTTCACTTAAACTTGAAGAACAAAAAATTGGCGAATTTTACTGTTTGGATGCTTTGCATATATGTTTCGTAGACTATATTGAAGCAATATATACAATGATTCCAACCGTCTACATGATCCATTCATTGTTCTACTTTTCGAAATTTACAAATAATTTCCTTTAAAGGATTAACAATGGGGCTCGTAGTTCACTTAAACTTGAAGAACAAAAAATTGGCGAATGGTACTGTTTGGATGCTTTGCATATATGTTTCTTAGATTATATAGAAGCAATATATACAAAGACTTCAACCGTCTACCTGTTCCATTCATTGTTCTACTTGTCGAAAGTTACAAATAATTTCCTTTAAAGGATTAACAATGGGGCTCGTAGTTCACTTAAACTTGAAGAACAAAAAATTGGCGAATGGTACTGTTTGGATGCTTTGCATATATGTTTCGTAGACTATATAGAAGCAATATATACAATGATTTCAACCGTCTACATGATCCATTCATTGTTCTACTTGTCGAAATTTAGAAATAATTTCCTTTAAAGGATTAACAATGGGGCTCGTAGTTCACTTAAACTTGAAGAACAAAAAATTGGCGAATTGTACTGTTTGGATGCTTTGCATATATGTTTCTTAGACTATATAGAAGCAATATATAAAAAGATTTCAACCGTCTACCAGTTCCATTCATTGTTCTACTTGTCGAAAGTTACAAATAATTTCCGTTAAAGTTTTAACAATGGGGCTCGTAGTTCACTTAAACATGAAGATGAAATAATTGGCGATTTGTACTGTTTGGATGCTTTGCATATATGTTTCTTAGATTACATGGAAGCAATATATACAAAGATTTCAACCGCCTACCTGTTCCATTCATTGTTCTACTTGTCGAAAATTACAAATAATTTCCGATAAAGGATGAACCATTGGGGCTAATTGTTCACTTAAACTTGAAGAACAAAAAATTGTCGAATTGTACTATTTGGATGCTTTGCATATATGTTTCTTAAACTATATGGAAGCAATATATACAATGATTTCAACCGTCTACCTGTTCCATTCATTGTTCTACTTGTCGAAAGTTACAAATAATTTCCGTTAAGGGATTAACAGTGGGGCTCATTGTTCACTTAAACTTGAAGAACAAAAAATTGTCGAATTGTACTATTTGGATGCTTTGCATATATGTTTCTTAGACTATATAGAAGCAATATATACAATGATTTCAACCGTCTACCTGTTCCATTCATTGTTCTACTTGTCGACAGTTTCAAATAATTTCCGTTAAGGGATTAACAATGGGGATCGTAGTTTACTTAAAGTTGAAGAACAAAAAATTGGCGAATTGTACTGTTTGGATGCTTTGCATATATGTATCTTAGACTATATAGAAGCTATATATACAATGATTTCAACAGCCTACGTGTTCCAATCATTGTTCTACTTGTAGAAAGTTACAATTAATTTCCGTTAAAGGATTAACAATGGGGCTCGTAGTTCACTTAAACTTGAAGAACAAAAAATTGGCGAATTTTACTGTTTGGATGCTTTGCATATATGTTTCGTAGACTATATTGAAGCAATATATACAATGATTCCAACCGTCTACATGATCCATTCATTGTTCTACTTGTCGAAATTTAGAAATAATTTCCTTTAAAGGATTAACAATGGGGCTCGTAGTTCACTTAAACTTGAAGAACAAAAAATTGGCGAATTGTACTGTTTGGATGCTTTTCATATATGTTTCTTAGACTATTTAGAAGCAATATATAGAAAGATTTCACCCGTCTACCTGTACTATTCATTGTTCTACTTGTAGAAAGTTACAAATAATTTCCATTTCATGATTATCAATGGGGCTCGCTGTTCACTTAAACTTGAAGATCAAAAAATTGGCGATTGTTACCGTTTAGATGCTTTGCATATATGTTTCTTAGATTATATAGAAGCTATATATACAAAGATTTCAACCGTCTACCTGTTCCATTCATTGTTCTACTTGTCGAAAATTACAAATAATTTCCGATAAAGGATTAACAATGGGGCTCGTAGATCACTTAAACTTGAAGAACAAAAAATTGGCGAATGGTACTGTTTGGATGCTTTGAATATATGTTTCTTAGATTATATAGAAGCAATATATACAATGATTTCAACCGTCTACCTGTTCCATTCATTGTTCTACTTGTCGAAAATTACAAGTAATTTCCGATAAAGGATTAACCATTGGGGCTCATTGTTCACTTAAACTTGAACAACAAAAAATTGGCGAATGGTACTGTTTGGATCCTTTGCATATATGTTTCTTAGACTATATAGAAGCAATATATAAAAAGATTTCAACCGTCTACCAGTTCCATTCATTGTTCTACTTGTCGAAAGTTACAAATAATTTCCGTTAAAGTTTTAACAATGGGGCTCGTAGTTCACTTAAACATGAAGATGAAATAATTGGCGATTTGTACTGTTTGGATGCTTTGCATATATGTTTCTTAGATTATATAGAAGCAATATATACAAAGATTTCAACCGCCTACCTGTTCCATTCATTGTTCTACTTGTCGAAAATTACAAATAATTTCCGATAAAGGATTAACCATTGGGGCTAATTGTTCACTTAAACTTGAAGAACAAAAAATTGTCGAATTGTACTATTTGGATGCTTTGCATATATGTTTCTTAAACTATATAGAAGCAATATATACAATGATTTCAACCGTCTACCTGTTCCATTCATTGTTCTACTTGTCGAAAGTTACAAATAATTTCCGTTAAGGGATTAACAATGGGGATCGTAGTTTACTTAAACTTGAAGAACAAGAAATTGGCTAATTGTACTTTTTTGGATGCTTTGCATATATGTTTCTTAGACTATATAGAAGCAATATATGCAATGATTTCAACAGTCTACCTGTTCCATTCATTGTTCTACTAGCCGAAATTTACAATTAATTTCCTTTAAAGAATTAACAATGGGGCTCATTGTTCACTTAAACTTGAAGAACAATAAATTGGCGAATTGTACTGTTTGGATGCTTTGCATATATGTTTCTTAGACTATATAGAAGCAATATATACAAAGATTTCAAGCGTCTACCTGTTCCATTCATTGTTCTACTTGTCGAAAGTTACAAATAATTTCCGATAAAGGATTAACCATTGGGGCTCATTGTTCACTTAAACTTGAAGAACAAATAATTGGCGAATTGTACTGCTTGGATGCTTTGCATATATGTTTCTTAGACTATATAGAAGCAATATATACAAAGATTTCAACCGTCTACCTGTTCCATTCATTGTTCTACTTTTCGAAATTTACAAATAATTTCCTTTAAAGGATTAACAATGGGGCTCGTAGTTCACTTAAACTTGAAGTACAAAAAATTGGCGAATGGTACTGTTTGGATGCTTTGCATATATGTTTCTTAGACTATATAGAAGCAATATATACAAAGATTTCAACCGTCTACCTGTTCCATTCATTGTTGTACTTGTCGGAAGTTACAAATAATTTCCGATAACGGATTAAGCATTGGGGCTCATTGTTCACTTAAACTTGAAGAACAAAAAATTGGCGAATTGTACTGTTTGGATGCTTTGCATATATGTTTCTTATACTATATAGAAGCAATATATAGAAAGATTTCTCCCGTCTACCTGTACTATTCATTGTTCTACTTGTAGAAAGTTACAAATAATTTCCATTTCATGATTATCAATGGGGCTCGCTGTTCACTTAAACTTGAAGACCAAAAAATTGGCGATTGTTACCGTTTAGATGCTTTGCGTACATGTTTCTTAGACTATATGGAAGCAATATATACAAAGATTTCAACAGTCTAACTGTTCTATTCATTGTTCTACTTGTCGAAATTTACAAATAATTTCCGATAAAGGATTAACAATGGGGCTCGTAGATCACTTAAACTTGAAGAACAAAAAATTGGCGAATGGTACTGTTTGGATGCTTTGAATATATGTTTCTTAGATTATATAGAAGCAATATATACAATGATTTCAACCGTCTACCTGTTCCATTCATTGTTCTACTTGTCGAAAATCACAAGTAATTTCCGATAAAGGATTAACCATTGGGGCTCATTGTTCACTTAAACTTGAACAACAAAAAATTGGCGAATGGTACTGTTCGGATCCTTTGCATATATGTTTCTTAGACTATATAGAAGCAATATATAAAAAGATTTCAACCGTCTACCAGTTCCATTCATTGTTCTACTTGTCGAAAGTTACAAATAATTTCCGGTAAATTTTTAACAATGGGGCTCGTAGTTCACTTAAACATGAAGATGAAATAATTGGCGATTTGTACTGTTTGGATGCTTTGCATATATGTTTCTTAGATTATATAGAAGCAATATATACAAAGATTTCAACCGTCTACCTGTTCCATTCATTGTTCTACTTGTCGAAAATTACAAATAATTTCCGATAAAGGATTAACCATTGGGGCTAATTGTTCACTTAAACTTGAAGAACAAAAAATTGTCGAATTGTACTATTTGGATGCTTTGCATATATGTTTCTTAAACTATATAGAAGCAATATATACAATGATTTCAACCGTCTACCTGTTCCATTCATTGTTCTACTTGTCGAAAGTTACAAATAATTTCCGTTAAGGGATTAACAATGGGGATCGTAGGTTACTTAAACTTGAAGAACAAGAAATTGGCGAATTGTACTGTTTGGATGCTTTGCATATATGTTTCTTAGACTATATAGAAGCAATATATGCAATGATTTCAACAGTCTACCTGTTCCATTCATTGTTCTACTTGCCGAAATTTACAATTAATTTCCTTTAAAGAATTAACAATGGGGCTCGTAGTTCACTTAAACTTGAAGAAAAAAAAATTGGCGAATGGTACTGTTTGGATGCTTTGCATATATGTTTCTTAGACTATATAGAAGCAATATATACAAAGATTTCAACCGTCTACCTGTTCCGTTCATTGTTGTACTTGTCGGAAGTTACAAATAATTTCCGATAACGGATTAACCATTGGGGCTCATTGTTCACTTAAACTTGAAGAACAAAAAATTGGCGAATTGTACTGTTTGGATGCTTTGCATATATGTTTCTTAGACTATATAGAAGCAATATATACATTGATTTCAACCGTCTACCTGTTTCATTCAATGTTCTACTTGTCGAAATTTACAAATAATTTCCTTTAAAGGATTAACAATGGGGCTCGTAGTTCACTTAAACTTGAAGAACAAAAAATTGGCGAATTGTACTGTTTGGATGCTTTGCATATATGTTTCTTAGACTATTTAGAAGCAATATATAGAAAGATTTCACCCGTCTACCTGTTCTATTCATTGTTCTACTTGTAGAAAGTTACAAATAATTTCCGATAACGGATTAACCATTGGGGCTCATTGTTCACTTAAACTTGAAGAACAAAAAATTGGCGAATTGTACTGTTTGAATGCTTTGCATATATGTTTCTTATACTATATAGAAGCAATATATACAATGATTTCAACCGTCTACCTGTTCCATTCACTGTTCGACTTGTCGAAAGTTACAAATAATTTCCGATAAAGGATTAACAATGGGGCTCATTGTTCACTTAAACTTGAAGAACAAAAAATTGTCGAATTGTACTATTTGGATGCTTTGCATATATGTTTCTTATACTATATAGAAGCAATATATACAATGATTTCAACCGTCTACCTGTTCCATGCATTGTTCTACTTGTCGAAAGTCACAAATAATTTCCGTTAAGGGATTAACTATGGGGATCGTAGTTTACTTAAACTTGGAGAACAAAAAATTGGCGAATTGTACTGTTTGGATGCTTTGCATATATGTTTCTTAGACTATATAGAAGCAATATATACAAAGATTTCAACCGTCTACCAGTTACATTCATTGTTCTACTTGTCGAAAGTTACAAATAATTTCCGATAAAGGATTAACAATGGGGCTCGTAGTTCACTTAAACTTGAAGATGAAATAATTGGCGAATTGTACTGTTTGGATGATTTGCATATATGTTTCTTAGATTATATGGAAGCAATATATACAAAGATTTCAACCGTCTACCTGTTCCATTCATTGTTCTACTTGTCGAAAGTTACAAATAATTTCCGTTAAGGGCTTAACAATGGGGATCGTAGTTTACTTAAACTTGAAGAACAAAAAATTGGCGTATGGTACTGTTTGGATGCTTTGCGTACATGTTTCTTAGACTATATGGAAGCAATATATACAAAGATTTCAACCGTCTACGTGTTCCAATCATTGTTCTACTCGTAGAAAGTTACAATTAATTTCCGTTAAAGGATTAACAATGGGGCTCGTAGTTCACTTAAACTTGAAGAACAAAAAATTGGCGAATGGTACTGTTTGGATGCTTTGCATATATGTTTCTTAGACTATATAGAAGCAATATATACATTGATTTCAACCGTCTACCTGTTCCATTCATTGTTCTACTTGTCGAAATTTACAAATAATTTCCTTTAAAGGATTAACAATGGGGCTCGTAGTTCACTTAAACTTGAAGAACAAAAAATTGGCGAATTGTACTGTTTGGATGATTTGCAGATATGTTTCTTAGACTATATAGAAGCAATATATACAAAGATTTCAACCGTCTACCTGTTCCATTCATTGTTCTACTTGTCGAAAGTTACAAATAATTTCCGTTAAGGGATTAACAATGGGGCTCATTGTTCACTTAAACTTGAAGAACAAAAAATTGGCGAATTGTACTGTTTGGATGCTTTGCATATATGTTTCTTAGACTATATAGAAGCAATATATACATTGATTTCAACCGTCTACCTGTTTCATTCAATGTTCTACTTGTCGAAATTTACAAATAATTTCCTTTAAAGGATTAACAATGGGGCTCGTAGTTCACTTAAACTTGAAGAACAAAAAATTGGCGAATTGTACTGTTTGGATGCTTTGCATATATGTTTCTTAGACTATTTAGAAGCAATATATAGAAAGATTTCACCCGTCTACCTGTTCTATTCATTGTTCTACTTGTAGAAAGTTACAAATAATTTCCGTTAAGGTATTAACAATGGGGCTCGTAGTTCACTTAAGCTTGAAGACCAAAAAATTGGCGAATTGTACTGTTTGGATGCTTTGCATATATGTTTCTTAGACTATTTAGAAGCAATATATAGAAAGATTTCACCCGTCTACCTGTTCTATTCATTGTTCTACTTGTAGAAAGTTACAAATAATTTCCGTTTCATGATTATCAATGGGGCTCGTTGTTCACTTAAACTTGAAGAACAAAAAATTGGCGAATGTTACTGTTTTGATGGTTTGCATATATGTTTCTTAGATCATATAGAAGCAATATATACAAAGATTTCAACCGTCTACCTGTTCCATTCATTGTTCTACTTGTCGAAATTTACAAATAATTTCCGATAAAGGATTAACCATTGGGGCTCATTGTTCACTTAAACTTGAAGAACAAAAAATTGGCGAATGGTACTGTTTGGATGCTTTGCATATAGGTTTCTTAGACTATATAGAAGCAATATATAAAAAGATTTCAACCGTCTACCAGTTCCATTCATTGTTCTACTTGTCGAAAGTTACAAATAATTTCCGTTTCATGATTATCAATGGGCCTCGTTGTTCACTTAAACTTGAAGAACAAAAAATTGGCGACTGGTACTATTTGGATGCTTTGCATATATGTTTCTTAGACTATATAGAAGCACTATATAAAAAGATTTCAACCGTCTACCAGTTCCATTCATTGTTCTACTTGTCGAAAGTTACAAATAATTTCCGATAAAGGATTAACAATGGGGCTCATTGTTCACTTAAACTTGAAGAACAAAAAATTGGCGAATGGTACTGTTTGGATGATTTGCATATATGTTTCTTAGACTATATAGAAACAATATATACATTGATTTCAACCGTCTACCTGTTCCACTCATTGTTCTACTTGTCGCAAGTTACAAATAATTTCCATTAAAGTATTAACAATGGGGCTCGTAGTTCACTTAAACTTGAAGATGAAATAATTGGCGAATGGTACTGTTTGGATGCTTTGCGTACATGTTTCTTAGGCTGTATGGAAGCAATATATACAAAGATTTCAACCGTCTACGTGTTCCAATCATTGTTCTACTTGTCGAAATTTACAAATAATTTGCTTTAAATGATTAACAATGGGGCTCGTTGTTCACTTAAACTTGACGAACAAAAAATTGGCGAATGGTACTGTTTGGATGCTTTGCATATATGTTTCGTAGACTATATAGAAGCAATATATACATTGATTTCAACCGTCTACCTGTTCCATTCATTGTTCTACTTGTCGCAAGTTACAAATAATTTCCGTTAAAGTATTAACAATGGAGCTCGTAGTTCACTTAAACTTGAAGATCAAATAATTGGCGAATTGTACTGTTTGGATGATTTGCAGATATGTTTCTTAGACTATATAGAAGCAATATATACAATGATTTCAACCGTCTACCTATTCCATTCATTGTTCTACTTGCCGAAATTTACAAATAATTTCCTTTAAAGGATTAACAATGGGGCTCGTAGTTCACTTAAACTTGAAGAGCAAAAAATTGGCGAATTGTACTGTTTGGACGCTATGCATATATGTTTCTTAGACTATATAGAAGCAATATATACAATGATTTCAACAGTCTACCTGTTCCATTCATTGTTCTACTTGTCGAAATTTACAAATAATTTCCTTTAAAGGATTAACAATGGGGCTCGTAGTTCACTTAAATTTGAAGAACAAAAAATTGGCGAATGGTACTGTTTGGATGCTTTGCATATATGTTTCTTAGACTATATAGAAGCAATATATACATTGATTTCAACCGTCTACCTGTTCCATTCATTGTTCTACTTGTCGAAAGTCACAAATAATTTCCGTTAAGGGATTAACAATGGGGATCGTAGTTTACTTAAACTTGAAGAACAAAAAATTGGCGAATTGTACTGTTTGGATGCTTTGCATATATGTTTCTTATACTATATAGAAGCAATATATACAAAGATTTCAACCGTCTACCTGTTCCATTCACTGTTCTACTTGTCGAAAGTTACAAATAATTTCCGATAAAGGATTAACAATGGGGCTCATTGTTCACTTAAACTTGAAGAACAAAAAATTGTCGAATTGTACTATTTGGATGCTTTGCATATATGTTTCTTAGGCTATACTGAAGCAATATATACAATGATTTCAACAGTCTACCTGTTCCATTCATTGTTCTACTTGTCGAAAATCACAAGTAATTTCCGATAAAGGATTAACCATTGGGGCTCATTGTTCACTTAAACTTGAACAACAAAAAATTGGCGAATGGTACTGTTCGGATCCTTTGCATATATGTTTCTTAGACTATATAGAAGCAATATATAAAAAGATTTCAACCGTCTACCAGTTCCATTCATTGTTCTACTTGTCGAAAGTTACAAATAATTTCCGGTAAATTTTTAACAATGGGGCTCGTAGTTCACTTAAACATGAAGATGAAATAATTGGCGATTTGTACTGTTTGGATGCTTTGCATATATGTTTCTTAGATTATATAGAAGCAATATATACAAAGATTTCAACCGTCTACCTGTTCCATTCATTGTTCTACTTGTCGAAAATTACAAATAATTTCCGATAAAGGATTAACCATTGGGGCTAATTGTTCACTTAAACTTGAAGAACAAAAAATTGTCGAATTGTACTATTTGGATGCTTTGCATATATGTTTCTTAAACTATATAGAAGCAATATATACAATGATTTCAACCGTCTACCTGTTCCATTCATTGTTCTACTTGTCGAAAGTTACAAATAATTTCCGTTAAGGGATTAACAATGGGGATCGTAGGTTACTTAAACTTGAAGAACAAGAAATTGGCGAATTGTACTGTTTGGATGCTTTGCATATATGTTTCTTAGACTATATAGAAGCAATATATGCAATGATTTCAACAGTCTACCTGTTCCATTCATTGTTCTACTTGCCGAAATTTACAATTAATTTCCTTTAAAGAATTAACAATGGGGCTCGTAGTTCACTTAAACTTGAAGAACAAAAAATTGGCGAATGGTACTGTTTGGATGCTTTGCATATATGTTTCTTAGACTATATAGAAGCAATATATACAAAGATTTCAACCGTCTACCTGTTCCGTTCATTGTTGTACTTGTCGGAAGTTACAAATAATTTCCGATAACGGATTAACCATTGGGGCTCATTGTTCACTTAAACTTGAAGAACAAAAAATTGGCGAATTGTACTGTTTGGATGCTTTGCATATATGTTTCTTAGACTATATAGAAGCAATATATACATTGATTTCAACCGTCTACCTGTTTCATTCAATGTTCTACTTGTCGAAATTTACAAATAATTTCCTTTAAAGGATTAACAATGGGGCTCGTAGTTCACTTAAACTTGAAGAACAAAAAATTGGCGAATTGTACTGTTTGGATGCTTTGCATATATGTTTCTTAGACTATTTAGAAGCAATATATAGAAAGATTTCACCCGTCTACCTGTTCTATTCATTGTTCTACTTGTAGAAAGTTACAAATAATTTCCGATAACGGATTAACCATTGGGGCTCATTGTTCACTTAAACTTGAAGAACAAAAAATTGGCGAATTGTACTGTTTGAATGCTTTGCATATATGTTTCTTATACTATATAGAAGCAATATATACAATGATTTCAACCGTCTACCTGTTCCATTCACTGTTCGACTTGTCGAAAGTTACAAATAATTTCCGATAAAGGATTAACAATGGGGCTCATTGTTCACTTAAACTTGAAGAACAAAAAATTGTCGAATTGTACTATTTGGATGCTTTGCATATATGTTTCTTAGACTATATAGAAGCAATATATACAATGATTTCAACCGTCTACCTGTTCCATGCATTGTTCTACTTGTCGAAAGTCACAAATAATTTCCGTTAAGGGATTAACTATGGGGATCGTAGTTTACTTAAACTTGGAGAACAAAAAATTGGCGAATTGTACTGTTTGGATGCTTTGCATATATGTTTCTTAGACTATATAGAAGCAATATATACAAAGATTTCAACCGTCTACCAGTTACATTCATTGTTCTACTTGTCGAAAGTTACAAATAATTTCCGATAAAGGATTAACAATGGGGCTCGTAGTTCACTTAAACTTGAAGATGAAATAATTGGCGAATTGTACTGTTTGGATGATTTGCATATATGTTTCTTAGATTATATGGAAGCAATATATACAAAGATTTCAACCGTCTACCTGTTCCATTCATTGTTCTACTTGTCGAAAGTTACAAATAATTTCCGTTAAGGGCTTAACAATGGGGATCGTAGTTTACTTAAACTTGAAGAACAAAAAATTGGCGTATGGTACTGTTTGGATGCTTTGCGTACATGTTTCTTAGACTATATGGAAGCAATATATACAAAGATTTCAACCGTCTACGTGTTCCAATCATTGTTCTACTCGTAGAAAGTTACAATTAATTTCCGTGGAAGGATTAACAATGGGGCTCGTAGTTCACTTAAACTTGAAGAACAAAAAATTGGCGAATGGTACTGTTTGGATGCTTTGCATATATGTTTCTTAGACTATATAGAAGCAATATATACATTGATTTCAACCGTCTACCTGTTCCATTCATTGTTCTACTTGTCGAAATTTACAAATAATTTCCTTTAAAGTATTAACAATGGGGCTCGTAGTTCACTTAAACTTGAAGAACAAAAAATTGGCGAATTGTACTGTTTGGATGATTTGCAGATATGTTTCTTAGACTATATAGAAGCAATATATACAAAGATTTCAACCGTCTACCTGTTCCATTCATTGTTCTACTTGTCGAAAGTTACAAATAATTTCCGTTAAGGGATTAACAATGGGGCTCGTAGTTCACTTAAGCTTGAAGACCAAAGAATTGGCGAATTGTACTGTTTGGATGCTTTGCATATATGTTTCTTAGACTATATGGAAGCAATATATACAAAGATTTCAACCGTCTGCGTGTTCCAATCATTGTTCTACTTGTAGAAAGTTACAATTAATTTCCGTTAAAGTATTAACAATGGGGCTCGTAGTTCACTTAAACTTGAAGATGAAATAATTGGCGAATTGTACTGTTTGGATGCTTTGCATATATGTTTCTTAGATTATATAGAAGCAATATATACAAAGATTTCAACCGTCTACCTGTTCCATTCATTGTTCTACTTGTCGAAAGTTACAAATAATTTCCGTTAAGGGATTAACAATGGGGCTCGTAGTTCACTTAAGCTTGAAGACCAAAAAATTGGCGAATTGTACTGTTTGGATGCTTTGCATATATGTTTCTTAGACTATTTAGAAGCAATATATAGAAAGATTTCACCCGTCTACCTGTTCTATTCATTGTTCTACTTGTAGAAAGTTACAAATAATTTCCGTTTCATGATTATCAATGGGGCTCGTTGTTCACTTAAACTTGAAGAACAAAAAATTGGCGAATGTTACTGTTTTGATGGTTTGCATATATGTTTCTTAGATCATATAGAAGCAATATATACAAAGATTTCAACCGTCTACCTGTTCCATTCATTGTTCTACTTGTCGAAATTTACAAATAATTTCCGATAAAGGATTAACCATTGGGGCTCATTGTTCACTTAAACTTGAAGAACAAAAAATTGGCGAATGGTACTGTTTGGATGCTTTGCATATAGGTTTCTTAGACTATATAGAAGCAATATATACAATGATTTCAACAGTCTACCTGTTCCATTCATTGTTCTACTTGTCGAAATTTACAAATAATTTCCTTTAAAGGATTAACAATGGGGCTCGTAGTTCACTTAAATTTGAAGAACAAAAAATTGGCGAATGGTACTGTTTGGATGCTTTGCATATATGTTTCTTAGACTATATAGAAGCAATATATACATTGATTTCAACCGTCTACCTGTTCCATTCATTGTTCTACTTGTCGAAAGTCACAAATAATTTCCGTTAAGGGATTAACAATGGGGATCGTAGTTTACTTAAACTTGAAGAACAAAAAATTGGCGAATTGTACTGTTTGGATGCTTTGCATATATGTTTCTTATACTATATAGAAGCAATATATACAAAGATTTCAACCGTCTACCTGTTCCATTCACTGTTCTACTTGTCGAAAGTTACAAATAATTTCCGATAAAGGATTAACAATGGGGCTCATTGTTCACTTAAACTTGAAGAACAAAAAATTGTCGAATTGTACTATTTGGATGCTTTGCATATATGTTTCTTAGGCTATACTGAAGCAATATATACAATGATTTCAACAGTCTACCTGTTCCATTCATTGTTCTACTTGTCGAAATTTACAAATAATTTCCTTTAAAGGATTAACAATGGGGCTCGTTGTTCACTTAAACTTGAAGAACAATAAATTGGCGAATTGTACTGTTTGGATGCTTGGCATATATGTTTCTTAAACTATATAGAAGCAATATATACAAAGATTTCAACAGTCTAACTGTTCTATTCATTGTTCTACTTGTAGAAAGTTACAAATAATTTCCCTTTCATGATTATCAATGGGGCTCGTAGTTCACTTAATCTTGAAGAACAAAAAATTGGCGAATGGTACTGTTTGGATGCTTTGCGTACATGTTTCTTAGACTATATGGAAGCAATATATACAAAGATTTCAACCTTCTACGTGTTCCTATCATTGTTCTACTTGTAGAAAGTTACAATTAATTTCCGTTAAAGGATTAACAATGGGGCTCGTAGTTCACTTAAACTTGAAGAACAAAAAATTGGCGAATTGTACTGTTTGGATGCTATGCATATATGTTTCTTAGATTATATAGAAGCAATATATACAAAGATTTCAACCGTCTACCTGTTCCATTCATTGTTCTACTTGTCGAAAGTTACAAAGAATTTCCGATAAAGGATTAACAATGGGGCTCATTGTTCACTTAAACTTGAAGAACAAAAAATTGTCGAACTGTACTATTTGGATGCTTTGCATATATGTTTCTTAGGCTATACTGAAGCAATATATACAATGATTTCAACAGTCTACCTGTTCCATTCATTGTTCTACTTGTCGAAATTTACAAATAATTTCCTTTAAAGGATTAACAGTGGGGCTCGTTGTTCACTTAAACTTGAAGAACAAAAAAGTGGCGAATGGTACTGTTTGGATGCTTTGCATATATGTTTCTTAGACTATAAGGAAGCAATATATACATTGATTTCAACCGTCTACCTGTTCCATTCATTGTTCTACTTGTCGCAAGTTACAAATAATTTCCGTTAAAGTATTAACAATGGGGCTCGTAGTTCACTTAAACTTGAAGATCAAAAAATTGTCGAATTGTACTATTTGGATGCTTTGCATATATGTTTCTTAGGCTATACTGAAGCAATATATACAATGATTTCAACAGTCTACCTGTTCCATTCATTGTTCTACTTGTCGAAATTTACAAATAATTTCCTTTAGAGGATTAACAATGGGGCTCGTTGTTCACTTAAACTTGAAGAACAATAAATTGGCGAATTGTACTGTTTGGATGCTTTGCATATATGTTTCTTAAACTATATAGAAGCAATATATACAAAGATTTCAACAGTCTAACTGTTCTATTCATTGTTCTACTTGTAGAAAGTTACAAATAATTTCCCTTTCATGATTATCAATGGGGCTCGTAGTTCACTTAATCTTGAAGAACAAAAAATTGGCGAATGGTACTGTTTGGATGCTTTGCATATATATTTCTAAGACTATATAGAAGCAATATATACAAAGATTTCAACAGTCCTCCTGTTCCATTCATTGTTCTACTTGTCGAAAGTTACAAATAATTTCCGATAACGGATTAACCATTGGGGCTCATTGTTCACTTAAACTTGAAGAACAAAAAATTGGCGAATTGTACTGTTTGGATGCTTTGCATATATGTTTCTTATACTATATAGAAGCAATATATACAAAGATTTCAACCGTCTACCTGTTCCATTCACTGATCTACTTGTCGAAAGTTACAAATAATTTCCGATAAAGGATTAACAATGGGGCTCATTGTTCACTTAAACTTGAAGAACAAAAAATTGTCGAATTGTACTATTTGGATGCTTTGCATATATGTTTCTTAGACTACATAGAAGCAATATATACAAAGATTTCAACCGTCTACCTGTTCCATTCATTGTTCTACTTGTCGAAAGTTACAAATAATTTCCGTTAAGGGATTAACAATGGGGATCGTAGTTTACTTAAACTTGAAGAACAAAAAATTGGCGAATTGTACTGTTTGGATGATTTGCATATATGTTTCTTAGACTATATAGAAGCAATATATACAATGATTTCAACCGTCTAAATATTCCATTCATTGTTCTACTTGCCGAAATTTACAAATAATTTCCTTTAAAGGATTAACAATGGGGCTCGTTGTTCACTTAAACTTGAAGAACAATAAATTGGCGAATTGTACTGTTTTGATGCTTTGCATATATGTTTCTTAGACTATATAGAAGCAATATATACAAAGATTTCAAGCGTCTACCTGTTCCATTCATTGTTCTACTTGTCGAAAGTTACAAATAATTTCCGATAAAGGATTAACCATTGGGGCTCATTGTTCACTTAAATTTGAAGAACAAAAAATTGGCGAATTGTACTGCTTGGATGCTTTGCATATATGTTTCTTAGACTATATAGAAGCAATATATACAATGATTTCAACCGTCTAAATATTCCATTCATTGTTCTACTTGCCGAAATTTACAAATAATTTCCTTTAAAGGATTAACAATGGGGCTCGTTGTTCACTTAAACTTGAAGAACAATAAATTGGCGAATTGTACTGTTTTGATGCTTTGCATATATGTTTCTTAGACTATATAGAAGCAATATATACAAAGATTTCAACCGTCTACCTGTTCCATTCATTGTTGTACTTGTCGGAAGTTACAAATAATTTCCGATAACGGATTAAGCATTGGGGCTCATTGTTCACTTAAACTTGAAGAACAAAAAATTGACGAATTGTACTGTTTGGATGCTTTGCATATATGTTTCTTATACTATATAGAAGCAATATATAGAAAGATTTCACCCGTCTACCTGTACTATTCATTGTTCTGCTTGTAGAAAGTTACAAATAATTTCCATTTCATGATTATCAATGGGGCTCGCTGTTCACTTAAACTTGAAGATCAAAAAATTGGCGATTGTTACCGTTTAGATGCTTTGCGTACATGTTTCTTAGACTATATGGAAGCAATATATACAAAGATTTCAACAGTCTAACTGTTCTATTCATTGTTCTACTTGTCGAAATTTACAAATAATTTCCGATAAAGGATTAACAATGGGGCTCGTAGATCACTTAAACTTGAAGAACAAAAAATTGGCGAATGGTACTGTTTGGATGCTTTGAATATATGTTTCTTAGAATATATAGAAGCAATATATACAATGATTTCAACCGTCTACCTGTTCCATTCATTGTTCTACTTGTCGAAAATCACAAGTAATTTCCGATAAAGGATTAACCATTGGGGCTCATTGTTCACTTAAACTTGAACAACAAAAAATTGGCGAATTGTACTGTTTGGATGCTTTGCATATATGTTTCTTATACTATATAGAAGCAATATATACAAAGATTTCAACCGTCTACCTGTTCCATTCACTGATCTACTTGTCGAAAGTTACAAATAATTTCCGATAAAGGATTAACAATGGGGCTCATTGTTCACTTAAACTTGAAGAACAAAAAATTGTCGAATTGTACTATTTGGATGCTTTGCATATATGTTTCTTAGACTATATAGAAGCAATATATACAAAGATTTCAACCGTCTACCTGTTCCATTCATTGTTCTACTTGTCGACAGTTTCAAATAATTTCCGTTAATGGATTAACAATGGGGATCGTAGTTTACTTAAACTTGAAGAACAAAAAATTGGCGAATTGTACTGTTTGGATGCTTTGCATATATGTTTCTTAGACTATATAGAAGCAATATATACAATGATTTCAACAGTCTACCTGTTCCATTCATTGTTCTACTTGTCGAAAGTTACAAATAATTTCCTTTAAAGGATTAACAATGGGGCTCGTAGTTCACTTAAACTTGAAGAACAAAAAATTGGCGAATGGTACTGTTTGGATGCTTTGCATATATGTTTCGTAGACTATATAGAAGCAATATATACAATGATTTCAACCGTCTGCATGATCCATTCATTGTTCTACTTGTCGAAATTTAGAAATATTTTCCTTTAAAGGATTAACAATGGGGCTCGTAGTTCACTTAAACTTGAAGAACAAAAAATTGGCGAATTGTACTGTTTGGATGCTTTTCATATATGTTTCATAGACTATTTAGAAGCAATATATAGAAAGATTTCACCCGTCTACCTGTACTATTCATTGTTCTACTTGTAGAAAGTTACAAATAATTTCCATTTCATGATTATCAATGGGGCTCGCTGTTCACTTAAACTTGAAGATCAAAAAATTGGCGATTGTTACCGTTTAGATGCTTTGCATATATGTTTCTTAGATTATATAGAAGCAATATATACAAAGATTTCAACCGTCTACCTGTTCCATTCATTGTTCTACTTGTCGAAAATTACAAATAATTTCCGATAAAGGATTAACAATGGGGCTCGTAGTTCACTTAAACTTGAAGAACAAAAAATTGGCGAATTGTACTGTTTGGATGATTTGCAGATATGTTTCTTAGACTATATAGAAGCAATATATACAAAGATTTCAACCGTCTACCTGTTCCATTCATTGTTCTACTTGTCGAAAGTTACAAATAATTTCCGTTAAGGGATTAACAATGGGGCTCGTAGTTCACTTAAGCTTGAAGACCAAAAAATTGGCGAATTGTACTGTTTGGATGCTTTGCATATATGTTTCTTAGACTATATGGAAGCAATATATACAAAGATTTCAACCGTCTGCGTGTTCCAATCATTGTTCTACTTGTAGAAAGTTACAATTAATTTCCGTTAAAGTATTAACAATGGGGCTCGTAGTTCACTTAAACTTGAAGATGAAATAATTGGCGAATTGTACTGTTTGGATGCTTTGCATATATGTTTCTTAGATTATATAGAAGCAATATATACAAAGATTTCAACCGTCTACCTGTTCCATTCATTGTTCTACTTGTCGAAAGTTACAAATAATTTCCGTTAAGGGATTAACAATGGGGCTCGTAGTTCACTTAAGCTTGAAGACCAAAAAATTGGCGAATTGTACTGTTTGGATGCTTTGCATATATGTTTCTTAGACTATTTAGAAGCAATATATAGAAAGATTTCACCCGTCTACCTGTTCTATTCATTGTTCTACTTGTAGAAAGTTACAAATAATTTCCGTTTCATGATTATCAATGGGGCTCGTTGTTCACTTAAACTTGAAGAACAAAAAATTGGCGAATGTTACTGTTTTGATGGTTTGCATATATGTTTCTTAGATCATATAGAAGCAATATATACAAAGATTTCAACCGTCTACCTGTTCCATTCATTGTTCTACTTGTCGAAAATTACAAATAATTTCCGATAAAGGATTAACCATTGGGGCTCATTGTTCACTTAAACTTGAAGAACAAAAAATTGGCGAATGGTACTGTTTGGATGCTTTGCATATAGGTTTCTTAGACTATATAGAAGCAATATATAAAAAGATTTCAACCGTCTACCAGTTCCATTCATTGTTCTACTTGTCGAAAGTTACAAATAATTTCCGTTTCATGATTATCAATGGGCCTCGTTGTTCACTTAAACTTGAAGAACAAAAAATTGGCGACTGGTACTATTTGGATGCTTTGCATATATGTTTCTTAGACTATATAGTAGCAATATATAAAAAGATTTCAACCGTCTACCAGTTCCATTCATTGTTCTACTTGTCGAAAGTTACAAATAATTTCCGATAAAGGATTAACAATGGGGCTCATTGTTCACTTAAACTTGAAGAACAAAAAATTGGCGAATGGTACTGTTTGGATGATTTGCATATATGTTTCTTAGACTATATACAAACAATATATACATTGATTTCAACCGTCTACCTGTTCCACTCATTGTTCTACTTGTCGGAAGTTACAAATAATTTCCATTAAAGTATTAACAATGGGGCTCGTAGTTCACTTAAACTTGAAGATGAAATAATTGGCGAATGGTACTGTTTGGATGCTTTGCGTACATGTTTCTTAGGCTGTATGGAAGCCATATATACAAAGATTTCAACCGTCTACGTGTTCCAATCATTGTTCTACTTGTCGAAATTTACAAATAATTTGCTTTAAATGATTAACAATGGGGCTCGTTGTTCACTTAAACTTGACGAACAAAAAATTGGCGAATGGTACTGTTTGGATGCTTTGCATATATGTTTCGTAGACTATATAGAAGCAATATATACATTTACTTCAACCGTCTACCTGTTCCATTCATTGTTCTACTTGTCGCAAGTTACAAATAATTTCCGTTAAAGTATTAACAATGGAGCTCGTAGTTCACTTAAACTTGAAGATCAAATAATTGGCGAATTGTACTGTTTGGATGATTTGCAGATATGTTTCTTAGACTATATAGAAGCAATATATACAATGATTTCAACCGTCTACCTATTCCATTCATTGTTCTACTTGCCGAAATTTACAAATAATTTCCTTTAAAGGATTAACAATGGGGCTCGTAGTTCACTTAAACTTGAAGAGCAAAAAATTGGCGAATTGTACTGTTTGGACGCTATGCATATATGTTTCTTAGACTATATAGAAGCAATATATACAATGATTTCAACAGTCTACCTGTTCCATTCATTGTTCTACTTGTCGAAATTTACAAATAATTTCCTTTAAAGGATTAACAATGGGGCTCGTAGTTCACTTAAATTTGAAGAACAAAAAATTGGCGAATGGTACTGTTTGGATGCTTTGCATATATGTTTCTTAGACTATATAGAAGCAATATATACATTGATTTCAACCGTCTACCTGTTCCATTCATTGTTCTACTTGTCGAAAGTCACAAATAATTTCCGTTAAGGGATTAACAATGGGGATCGTAGTTTACTTAAACTTGAAGAACAAAAAATTGGCGAATTGTACTGTTTGGATGCTTTGCATATATGTTTCTTATACTATATAGAAGCAATATATACAAAGATTTCAACCGTCTACCTGTTCCATTCACTGTTCTACTTGTCGAAAGTTACAAATAATTTCCGATAAAGGATTAACAATGGGGCTCATTGTTCACTTAAACTTGAAGAACAAAAAATTGTCGAATTGTACTATTTGGATGCTTTGCATATATGTTTCTTAGGCTATACTGAAGCAATATATACAATGATTTCAACAGTCTACCTGTTCCATTCATTGTTCTACTTGTCGAAATTTACAAATAATTTCCTTTAAAGGATTAACAATGAGGCTCGTTGTTCACTTAAACTTGAAGAACAATAAATTGGCGAATTGTACTGTTTGGATGCTTTGCATATATGTTTCTTAAACTATATAGAAGCAATATATACAAAGATTTCAACAGTCTAACTGTTCTATTCATTGTTCTACTTGTAGAAAGTTACAAATAATTTCCCTTTCATGATTATCAATGGGGCTCGTAGTTCACTTAATCTTGAAGAACAAAAAATTGGCGAATGGTACTGTTTGGATGCTTTGCATATATATTTCTAAGACTATATAGAAGCAATATATACAAAGATTTCAACAGTCCTCCTGTTCCATTCATTGTTCTACTTGTCGAAAGTTACAAATAATTTCCGATAACGGATTAACCATTGGGGCTCATTGTTCACTTAAACTTGAAGAACAAAAAATTGGCGAATTGTACTGTTTGGATGCTTTGCATATATGTTTCTTATACTATATGGAAGCAATATATACAAAGATTTCAACCGTCTACCTTTTCCATTCACTGATCTACTTGTCGAAAGTTACAAATAATTTCCGATAAAGGATTAACAATGGGGCTCATTGTTCACTTAAACTTGAAGAACAAAAAATTGTCGAATTGTACTATTTGGATGCTTTGCATATATGTTTCTTAGACTATATAGAAGCAATATATACAAAGATTTCAACCGTCTACCTGTTCCATTCATTGTTCTACTTGTCGACAGTTTCAAATAATTTCCGTTAATGGATTAACAATGGGGATCGTAGTTTACTTAAACTTGAAGAACAAAAAATTGGCGAATTGTACTGTTTGGATGCTTTGCATATATGTTTCTTAGACTATATAGAAGCAATATATACAATGATTTCAACAGTCTACCTGTTCCATTCATTGTTCTACTTGTCGAAAGTTACAAATAATTTCCTTTAAAGGATTAACAATGGGGCTCGTAGTTCACTTAAACTTGAAGAACAAAAAATTGGCGAATGGTACTGTTTGGATGCTTTGCATATATGTTTCGTAGACTATATAGAAGCAATATATACAATGATTTCAACCGTCTGCATGATCCATTCATTGTTCTACTTGTCGAAATTTAGAAATATTTTCCTTTAAAGGATTAACAATGGGGCTCGTAGTTCACTTAAACTTGAAGAACAAAAAATTGGCGAATTGAACTGTTTGGATGCTTTTCATATATGTTTCATAGACTATTTAGAAGCAATATATAGAAAGATTTCACCCGTCTACCTGTACTATTCATTGTTCTACTTGTAGAAAGTTACAAATAATTTCCATTTCATGATTATCAATGGGGCTCGCTGTTCACTTAAACTTGAAGATCAAAAAATTGGCGATTGTTACCGTTTAGATGCTTTGCATATATGTTTCTTAGATTATATAGAAGCAATATATACAAAGATTTCAACCGTCTACCTGTTCCATTCATTGTTGTACTTGTCGAAAATTACAAATAATTTCCGATAAAGGATTAACAATGGGGCTCGTAGATCACTTAAACTTGAAGAACAAAAAATTGGCGGAGGGTACTGTTTGGATGCTTTGAATATATGTTTCTTAGATTATATAGAAGCAATATATACAATGATTTCAACCGTCTACCTGTTCCATTCATTGTTCAACTTGTCGAAAATTACAAGTAATTTCCGATAAAGGATTAACCATTGGGGCTCATTGTTCACTTAAACTTGAACAACAAAAAATTGGCAAATGGTACAGTTTGGATGCTTTGCATATATGTTTCTTAGACTATATAGAAGCAATATATAAAAAGATTTCAACCGTCTACCAGTTCCATTCATTGTTCTACTTGTCGAAAGTTACAAATAATTTCCGATAAAGGATTAACCATTGGGGCTCATTGTTCACTTAAACTTGAAGAACAAATAATTGGCGAATTGTACTGCTTAGATGCTTTGCATATATGTTTCTTAGACTATATAGAAGCAATATATACAAAGATTTCAACCGTCTACCTGTTCCATTCATTGTTCTACTTGTCGAAATTTACAAATATTTTCCTTTAAAGGATTAACAATGGGGCTCGTAGTTCACTTAAACTTGAAGTACAAAAAATTGGCGAATGGTACTGTTTGGATGCTTTGCATATATGTTTCTTAGACTATATAGAAGCAATATATACAAAGATTTCAACCGTCTACCTGTTCCATTCATTGTTGTACTTGTCGGAAGTTACAAATAATTTCCGATAACGGATTAAGCATTGGGGCTCATTGTTCACTTAAACTTGAAGAACAAAAAATTGGCGAATTGTACTGTTTGGATGCTTTGCATATATGTTTCTTATACTATATAGAAGCAATATATAGAAAGATTTCACCCGTCTACCTGTACTATTCATTGTTCTGCTTGTAGAAAGTTACAAATAATTTCCATTTCATGATTATCAATGGGGCTCGCTGTTCACTTAAACTTGAAGATCAAAAAATTGGCGATTGTTACCGTTTAGATGCTTTGCGTACATGTTTCTTAGACTATATGGAAGCAATATATTCAAAGATTTCAACAGTCTAACTGTTCTATTCATTGTTCTACTTGTCGAAATTTACAAATAATTTCCGATAAAGGATTAACAATGGGGCTCGTAGATCACTTAAACTTGAAGAACAAAAAATTGGCGAATGGTACTGTTTGGATGCTTTGAATATATGTTTCTTAGAATATATAGTAGCAATATATACAATGATTTCAACCGTCTACCTGTTCCATTCATTGTTCTACTTGTCGAAAATCACAAGTAATTTCCGATAAAGGATTAACCATTGGGGCTCATTGTTCACTTAAACTTGAACAACAAAAAATTGGCAAATGGTACAGTTTGGATGCTTTGCATATATGTTTCTTAGACTATATAGAAGCAATATATAAAAAGATTTCAACCGTCTACCAGTTCCATTCATTGTTCTACTTGTCGAAAGTTACAAATAATTTCCGATAAAGGATTAACCATTGGGGCTCATTGTTCACTTAAACTTGAAGAACAAATAATTGGCGAATTGTACTGCTTGGATGCTTTGCATATATGTTTCTTAGACTATATAGAAGCAATATATACAAAGATTTCAACCGTCTACCTGTTCCATTCATTGTTCTACTTGTCGAAATTTACAAATAATTTCCTTTAAAGGATTAACAATGGGGCTCGTAGTTCACTTAAACTTGAAGTACAAAAAATTGGCGAATGGTACTGTTTGGATGCTTTGCATATATGTTTCTTAGACTATATAGAAGCAATATATACAAAGATTTCAACCGTCTACCTGTTCCATTCATTGTTGTACTTGTCGGAAGTTACAAATAATTTCCGATAACGGATTAAGCATTGGGGCTCATTGTTCACTTAAACTTGAAGAACAAAAAATTGGCGAATTGTACTGTTTGGATGCTTTGCAGATATGTTTCTTAGACTATATAGAAGCAATATATACAATGATTTCAACCGTCTACCTATTCCATTCATTGTTCTACTTGCCGAAATTTACAAATAATTTCCTTTAAAGGATTAACAATGGGGCTCGTAGTTCACTTAAACTTGAAGAGCAAAAAATTGGCGAATTGTACTGTTTGGACGCTATGCATATATGTTTCTTAGACTATATAGAAGCAATATATACAATGATTTCAACAGTCTACCTGTTCCATTCATTGTTCTACTTGTCGAAATTTACAAATAATTTCCTTTAAAGGATTAACAATGGGGCTCGTAGTTCACTTAAATTTGAAGAACAAAAAATTGGCGAATGGTACTGTTTGGATGCTTTGCATATATGTTTCTTAGACTATATAGAAGCAATATATACATTGATTTCAACCGTCTACCTGTTCCATTCATTGTTCTACTTGTCGAAAGTCACAAATAATTTCCGTTAAGGGATTAACAATGGGGATCGCAGTTTACTTAAACTTGAAGAACAAAAAATTGGCGAATTGTACTGTTTGGATGCTTTGCATATATGTTTCTTATACTATATAGAAGCAATATATACAAAGATTTCAACCGTCTACCTGTTCCATTCACTGTTCTACTTGTCGAAAGTTACAAATAATTTCCGATAAAGGATTAACAATGGGGCTCATTATTCACTTAAACTTGAAGAACAAAAAATTGTCGAATTGTACTATTTGGATGCTTTGCATATATGTTTCTTAGGCTATACTGAAGCAATATATACAATGATTTCAACAGTCTACCTGTTCCATTCATTGTTCTACTTGTCGAAATTTACAAATAATTTCCTTTAAAGGATTAACAATGGGGCTCGTTGTTCACTTAAACTTGAAGAACAATAAATTGGCGAATTGTACTGTTTGGATGCTTTGCATATATGTTTCTTAAACTATATAGAAGCAATATATACAAAGATTTCAACAGTCTAACTGTTCTATTCATTGTTCTACTTGTAGAAAGTTACAAATAATTTCCCTTTCATGATTATCAATGGGGCTCGTAGTTCACTTAATCTTGAAGAACAAAAAATTGGCGAATGGTACTGTTTGGATGCTTTGCATATATATTTCTAAGACTATATAGAAGCAATATATACAAAGATTTCAACAGTCCTCCTGTTCCATTCATTGTTCTACTTGTCGAAAGTTACAAATAATTTCCGATAACGGATTAACCATTGGGGCTCATTGTTCACTTAAACTTGAAGAACAAAAAATTGGCGAATTGTACTGTTTGGATGCTTTGCATATATGTTTCTTATACTATATGGAAGCAATATATACAAAGATTTCAACCGTCTACCTTTTCCATTCACTGATCTACTTGTCGAAAGTTACAAATAATTTCCGATAAAGGATTAACAATGGGGCTCATTGTTCACTTAAACTTGAAGAACAAAAAATTGTCGAATTGTACTATTTGGATGCTTTGCATATATGTTTCTTAGACTATATAGAAGCAATATATACAAAGATTTCAACCGTCTACCTGTTCCATTCATTGTTCTACTTGTCGACAGTTTCAAATAATTTCCGTTAATGGATTAACAATGGGGATCGTAGTTTACTTAAACTTGAAGAACAAAAAATTGGCGAATTGTACTGTTTGGATGCTTTGCATATATGTTTCTTAGACTATATAGAAGCAATATATACAATGATTTCAACAGTCTACCTGTTCCATTCATTGTTCTACTTGTCGAAAGTTACAAATAATTTCCTTTAAAGGATTAACAATGGGGCTCGTAGTTCACTTAAACTTGAAGAACAAAAAATTGGCGAATGGTACTGTTTGGATGCTTTGCATATATGTTTCGTAGACTATATAGAAGCAATATATACAATGATTTCAACCGTCTGCATGATCCATTCATTGTTCTACTTGTCGAAATTTAGAAATATTTTCCTTTAAAGGATTAACAATGGGGCTCGTAGTTCACTTAAACTTGAAGAACAAAAAATTGGCGAATTGAACTGTTTGGATGCTTTTCATATATGTTTCATAGACTATTTAGAAGCAATATATAGAAAGATTTCACCCGTCTACCTGTACTATTCATTGTTCTACTTGTAGAAAGTTACAAATAATTTCCATTTCATGATTATCAATGGGGCTCGCTGTTCACTTAAACTTGAAGATCAAAAAATTGGCGATTGTTACCGTTTAGATGCTTTGCATATATGTTTCTTAGATTATATAGAAGCAATATATACAAAGATTTCAACCGTCTACCTGTTCCATTCATTGTTGTACTTGTCGAAAATTACAAATAATTTCCGATAAAGGATTAACAATGGGGCTCGTAGATCACTTAAACTTGAAGAACAAAAAATTGGCGGAGGGTACTGTTTGGATGCTTTGAATATATGTTTCTTAGATTATATAGAAGCAATATATACAATGATTTCAACCGTCTACCTGTTCCATTCATTGTTCAACTTGTCGAAAATTACAAGTAATTTCCGATAAAGGATTAACCATTGGGGCTCATTGTTCACTTAAACTTGAACAACAAAAAATTGGCAAATGGTACAGTTTGGATGCTTTGCATATATGTTTCTTAGACTATATAGAAGCAATATATAAAAAGATTTCAACCGTCTACCAGTTCCATTCATTGTTCTACTTGTCGAAAGTTACAAATAATTTCCGATAAAGGATTAACCATTGGGGCTCATTGTTCACTTAAACTTGAAGAACAAATAATTGGCGAATTGTACTGCTTAGATGCTTTGCATATATGTTTCTTAGACTATATAGAAGCAATATATACAAAGATTTCAACCGTCTACCTGTTCCATTCATTGTTCTACTTGTCGAAATTTACAAATAATTTCCTTTAAAGGATTAACAATGGGGCTCGTAGTTCACTTAAACTTGAAGTACAAAAAATTGGCGAATGGTACTGTTTGGATGCTTTGCATATATGTTTCTTAGACTATATAGAAGCAATATATACAAAGATTTCAACCGTCTACCTGTTCCATTCATTGTTGTACTTGTCGGAAGTTACAAATAATTTCCGATAACGGATTAAGCATTGGGGCTCATTGATCACTTAAACTTGAAGAACAAAAAATTGGCGAATTGTACTGTTTGGATGCTTTGCATATATGTTTCTTATACTATATAGAAGCAATATATAGAAAGATTTCACCCGTCTACCTGTACTATTCATTGTTCTGCTTGTAGAAAGTTACAAATAATTTCCATTTCATGATTATCAATGGGGCTCGCTGTTCACTTAAACTTGAAGATCAAAAAATTGGCGATTGTTACCGTTTAGATGCTTTGCGTACATGTTTCTTAGACTATATGGAAGCAATATATACAAAGATTTCAACAGTCTAACTGTTCTATTCATTGTTCTACTTGTCGAAATTTACAAATAATTTCCGATAAAGGATTAACAATGGGGCTCGTAGATCACTTAAACTTGAAGAACAAAAAATTGGCGAATGGTACTGTTTGGATGCTTTGAATATATGTTTCTTAGAATATATAGTAGCAATATATACAATGATTTCAACCGTCTACCTGTTCCATTCATTGTTCTACTTGTCGAAAATCACAAGTAATTTCCGATAAAGGATTAACCATTGGGGCTCATTGTTCACTTAAACTTGAAGAACAAATAATTGGCGAATTGTACTGCTTGGATGCTTTGCATATATGTTTCTTAGACTATATAGAAGCAATATATACAAAGATTTCAACCGTCTACCTGTTCCATTCATTGTTCTACTTGTCGAAATTTACAAATAATTTCCTTTAAAGGATTAACAATGGGGCTCGTAGTTCACTTAAACTTGAAGTACAAAAAATTGGCGAATGGTACTGTTTGGATGCTTTGCATATATGTTTCTTAGACTATATAGAAGCAATATATACAAAGATTTCAACCGTCTACCTGTTCCATTCATTGTTGTACTTGTCGGAAGTTACAAATAATTTCCGATAACGGATTAAGCATTGGGGCTCATTGTTCACTTAAACTTGAAGAACAAATAATTGGCGAATTGTACTGCTTGGATGCTTTGCATATATGTTTCTTAGACTATATAGAAGCAATATATACAAAGATTTCAACCGTCTACCTGTTCCATTCATTGTTCTACTTGTCGAAAGTTACAAATAATTTCCGATAAAGGATTAACAATGGGGCTCATTGTTCACTTAAACTTGAAGGACAAAAAATTGGCGAATGGTAATGTTTGGATGCTTTGCATAAATGTTTCTTAGACTATATGGAAGCAATATATACAAAGATTTCAACCGTCTACGTGTTCCAATCATTGTTCTACTTGTCGAAAATTACAAATAATTTCCGATAAAGGATTAACCGTTGGGGCTCATTGTTCACTTAAACTTGAAGAACAAAAAATTGGCGAATGGTACTGTTTCGATGCTTTGTATATATGTTTCTTAGACTATATAGAAGCAATATATACAATGATTTCAACAGTCTACCAGTTCCATTCATTGTTCTACTTGTCGAAATTTACAAATAATTTCCCTTAAAGGATCAACAAGGGGGCTCGTAGTTCACTTAAACTTGAAGAACAAAAAATTAGCGAATGGTACTGTTTGGATGCTTTGCATATATGTTTCTTAGACTATATAGACGCAATATATACAAGGATTTCAACCGTCTACCTGATCCATTCATTGTTCTACTTGTCGAAAGTTACAAATAATTACCGATAAATTATTAACAATGGGGCTCGTAGTTCACTTAAACTTGAAGATCAAATAATTGGCGAATTGTACTGTTTGGACGCTTTGCATATATGTTTCTTAGACTATACAGAAGCAATATATACAATGATTTCAACAGTCTACCTGTTCCATTCATTGTTCTACTTGTCGAAATTTACAAATAATTTCCTTTAAAGGATTAACAATGGGGCTCGTTGTTCACTTAAACTTGAAGAACAATAAATTGGCGAATTGTACTGTTTTGATGCTTTGCATATACGTTTCTTAGACTATTTAGAAGCAATATATACAAAGATTTCAACCGTCTACCTGTACTATACATTGTTCTACTTGTAGAAAGTTACAAATAATTTCCATTTCATGATTATCAATGGTGCTCGCTGATCACTTAAACTTGAAGATCAAAAAATTGGCGATTGTTACTGTTTAGATGCTTTGCATATATGTTTCTTAGATTATATAGAAGCAATATATACAAAGATTTCAACCGTCTACCTGTACTATTCATTGTTCTGCTTGTAGAAAGTTACAAATAATTTCCATTTCATGATTATCAATGGGGCTCGCTGTTCACTTAAACTTGAAGATCAAAAAATTGGCGATTGTTACCGTTTAGATGCTTTGCGTACATGTTTCTTAGACTATATGGAAGCAATATATACAAAGATTTCAACAGTCTAACTGTTCTATTCATTGTTCTACTTGTCGAAATTTACAAATAATTTCCGATAAAGGATTAACAATGGGGCTCGTAGATCACTTAAACTTGAAGAACAAAAAATTGGCGAATGGTACTGTTTGGATGCTTTGAATATATGTTTCTTAGAATATATAGAAGCAATATATACAATGATTTCAACCGTCTACCTGTTCCATTCATTGTTCTACTTGTCGAAAATCACAAGTAATTTCCGATAAAGGATTAACCATTGGGGCTCATTGTTCACTTAAACTTGAACAACAAAAAATTGGCGAATGGTACTGTTCGGATCCTTTGCATATATGTTTCTTAGACTATATAGAAGCAATATATAAAAAGATTTCAACCGTCTACCAGTTCCATTCATTGTTCTACTTGCCGAAATTTACAATTAATTTCCTTTAAAGAATTAACAATGGGGCTCATTGTTCACTTAAACTTGAAGAACAATAAATTGGCGAATTGTACTGTTTGGATGCTTTGCATATATGTTTCTTAGACTATATAGAAGCAATATATACAAAGATTTCAAGCGTCTACCTGTTCCATTCATTGTTCTACTTGTCGAAAGTTACAAATAATTTCCGATAAAGGATTAACCATTGGGGCTCATTGTTCACTTAAACTTGAAGAACAAATAATTGGCGAATTGTACTGCTTGGATGCTTTGCATATATGTTTCTTAGACTATATAGAAGCAATATATACAAAGATTTCAACCGTCTACCTGTTCCATTCATTGTTCTACTTGTCGAAAGTTACAAATAATTTCCGATAAAGGATTAACAATGGGGCTCATTGTTCACTTAAACTTGAAGGACAAAAAATTGGCGAATGGTACTGTTTCGATGCTTTGTATATATGTTTCTTAGACTATATAGAAGCAATATATACAATGATTTCAACAGTCTACCTGTTCCATTCATTGTTCTACTTGTCGAAATTTACAAATAATTTCCCTTAAAGGATCAACAAGGGGGCTCGTAGTTCACTTAAACTTGAAGAACAAAAAATTAGCGAATGGTACTGTTTGGATGCTTTGCATATATGTTTCTTAGACTATATAGACGCAATATATACAAGGATTTCAACCGTCTACCTGATCCATTCATTGTTCTACTTGTCGAAAGTTACAAATAATTACCGATAAATTATTAACAATGGGGCTCGTAGTTCACTTAAACTTGAAGATCAAATAATTGGCGAATTGTACTTTTTGGACGCTTTGCATATATGTTTCTTAGACTATACAGAAGCAATATATACAATGATTTCAACAGTCTACCTGTTCCATTCATTGTTCTACTTGTCGAAATTTACAAATAATTTCCTTTAAAGGATTAACAATGGGGCTCGTTGTTCACTTAAACTTGAAGAACAATAAATTGGCGAATTGTACTGTTTTGATGCTTTGCATATACGTTTCTTAGACTATTTAGAAGCAATATATACAAAGATTTCAACCGTCTACCTGTACTATTCATTGTTCTACTTGTAGAAAGTTACAAATAATTTCCATTTCATGATTATCAATGGTGCTCGCTGATCACTTAAACTTGAAGATCAAAAAATTGGCGATTGTTACTGTTTAGATGCTTTGCATATATGTTTCTTAGATTATATAGAAGCAATATATACAAAGATTTCAACCGTCTACCTGTTCCATTCATTGTTCTACTTGTCGAAAGTTACAAATAATTACCGATAAAGTATTAACAATGGGGCTCGTAGTTCACTTAAACTTGAAGATCAAATAATTGGCGAATTGTACTGTTTGGACGCTTTGCATATATGTTTCTTAGACTATACAGAAGCAATATATACAATGATTTCAACAGTCTACCTGTTCCATTCATTGTTCTACTTGTCGAAATTTACAAATAATTTCCTTTAAAGGATTAACAATGGGGCTCGTAGATCACTTAAAATTGAAGAACAAAAAATTGGCGAACGGTACTGTTTGGATGCTTTGCATATATGTTTCTTAGATTATATAGAAGCAATATATACAAAGAATTCAACCGTCTACCTGTTCCATTCATTGTTCTACTTGTCGAAATTTACAAATAATTTTCTTTAAAGGATTAACAATGGGGCTCGTAGTTCACTTAAATTTGAAGAACAAAAAATTGGCGAATGGTACTGTTTGGATGCTATGCATATATGTTTCTTAGATTATATAGAAGCAATATATACAAAGATTTCAACCGTCTACCTGTTCCATTCATTGTTCTACTTGTCGAAATTTACAAATAATTTTCTTTAAAGGATTAACAATGGGGCTCGTAGTTCACTTAAATTTGAAGAACAAAAAATTGGCGAATGGTACTGTTTGGATGCTTTGCATATATGTTTCTTAGACTATACAGAAGCAATATATACAATGATTTCAACCGTCTAAATATTCCATTCATTGTTCTACTTGCCGAAATTTACAAATAATTTCCTTTAAAGGATTAACAATGGGGCTCGTTGTTCACTTAAACTTGAAGAACAATAAATTGGCGAATTGTACTGTTTTGATGCTTTGCATATATGTTTCTTAGACTATATAGACGCAATATATACAAGGATTTCAACCGTCTACCTGTTCCATTCATTGTTCTACTTGTCCAAAGTTACAAATAATTACCGATAAAGGATTAACCATTGGGGCTCATTGTTCACTTAAACTTAAAGAACAAAAAATTGGCGAATGGTACTGTTTGGATGCTTTGCATATATGTTTCTTAGACTATATAGAAGCAATATATACATTGATTTCAACCGTCTACCTGTTCCATTCATTGTTCTACTTGTCGAAAGTCACAAATAATTTCCGTTAAGGGATTAACAATGGGGATCGTAGTTTACTTAAACTTGAAGAACAAAAAATTGGCGAATTGTACTGTTTGGATGCTTTGCATATATGTTTCTTATACTATATAGAAGCAATATATACAAAGATTTCAACCGTCTACCTGTTCCATTCACTGTTCTACTTGTCGAAAGTTACAAATAATTTCCGATAAAGGATTAACAATGGGGCTCATTGTTCACTTAAACTTGAAGAACAAAAAATTGTCGAATTGTACTATTTGGATGCTTTGCATATATGTTTCTTAGGCTATACTGAAGCAATATATACAATGATTTCAACAGTCTACCTGTTCCATTCATTGTTCTACTTGTCGAAATTTACAAATAATTTCCTTTAAAGGATTAACAATGGGGCTCGTAGATCACTTAAACTTGAAGAACAAAAAATTGGCGAATGGTACTGTTTGGATGCTTTGAATATATGTTTCTTAGAATATATAGAAGCAATATATACAATGATTTCAACCGTCTACCTGTTCCATTCATTGTTCTACTTGTCGAAAATCACAAGTAATTTCCGATAAAGGATTAACCATTGGGGCTCATTGTTCACTTAAACTTGAACAACAAAAAATTGGCGAATGGTACTGTTCGGATCCTTTGCATATATGTTTCTTAGACTATATAGAAGCAATATATAAAAAGATTTCAACCGTCTACCAGTTCCATTCATTGTTCTACTTGCCGAAATTTACAAATAATTTCCCTTTCATGATTATCAATGGGGCTCGTAGTTCACTTAATCTTGAAGAACAAAAAATTGGCGAATGGTACTGTTTGGATGCTTTGCATATATATTTCTAAGACTATATAGAAGCAATATATACAAAGATTTCAACAGTCCTCCTGTTCCATTCATTGTTCTACTTGTCGAAAGTTACAAATAATTTCCGATAACGGATTAACCATTGGGGCTCATTGTTCACTTAAACTTGAAGAACAAAAAATTGGCGAATTGTACTGTTTGGATGCTTTGCATATATATTTCTAAGACTATATAGAAGCAATATATACAAAGATTTCAACAGTCCTCCTGTTCCATTCATTGTTCTACTTGTCGAAAGTTACAAATAATTTCCGATAACGGATTAACCATTGGGGCTCATTGTTCACTTAAACTTGAAGAACAAAAAATTGGCGAATTGTACTGTTTGGATGCTTTGCATATATGTTTCTTAAACTATATAGAAGCAATATATACAAAGATTTCAACAGTCTAACTGTTCTATTCATTGTTCTACTTGTAGAAAGTTACAAATAATTTCCCTTTCATGATTATCAATGGGGCTCGTAGTTCACTTAATCTTGAAGAACAAAAAATTGGCGAATGGTACTGTTTGGATGCTTTGCATATATATTTCTAAGACTATATAGAAGCAATATATACAAAGATTTCAACAGTCCTCCTGTTCCATTCATTGTTCTACTTGTCGAAAGTTACAAATAATTTCCGATAACGGATTAACCATTGGGGCTCATTGTTCACTTAAACTTGAAGAACAAAAAATTGGCGAATTGTACTGTTTGGATGCTTTGCATATATGTTTCTTATACTATATAGAAGCAATATATACAAAGATTTCAACCGTCTACCTGTTCCATTCACTGATCTACTTGTCGAAAGTTACAAATAATTTCCGATAAAGGATTAACAATGGGGCTCATTGTTCACTTAAACTTGAAGAACAAAAAATTGTCGAATTGTACTATTTGGATGCTTTGCATATATGTTTCTTAGACTATATAGAAGCAATATATACAAAGATTTCAACCGTCTACCTGTTCCATTCATTGTTCTACTTGTCGACAGTTTCAAATAATTTCCGTTAATGGATTAACAATGGGGATCGTAGTTTACTTAAACTTGAAGAACAAAAAATTGGCGAATTGTACTGTTTGGATGCTTTGCATATATGTTTCTTAGACTATATAGAAGCAATATAAACAATGATTTCAACAGTCTACCTGTTCCATTCATTGTTCTACTTGTCGAAAGTTACAAATAATTTCCTTTAAAGGATTAACAATGGGGCTCGTAGTTCACTTAAACTTGAAGAACAAAAAATTGGCGAATGGTACTGTTTGGATGCTTTGCATATATGTTTCGTAGACTATATAGAAGCAATATATACAATGATTTCAACCGTCTGCATGATCCATTCATTGTTCTACTTGTCGAAATTTAGAAATATTTTCCTTTAAAGGATTAACAATGGGGCTCGTAGTTCACTTAAACTTGAAGAACAAAAAATTGGCGAATTGTACTGTTTGGATGCTTTTTATATATGTTTCATAGACTATTTAGAAGCAATATATAGAAAGATTTCACCCGTCTACCTGTACTATTCATTGTTCTACTTGTAGAAAGTTACAAATAATTTCCATTTCATGATTATCAATGGGGCTCGCTGTTCACTTAAACTTGAAGATCAAAAAATTGGCGATTGTTACCGTTTAGATGCTTTGCATATATGTATCTTAGATTATATAGAAGCAATATATACAAAGATTTCAACCGTCTACCTGTTCCATTCATTGTTGTACTTGTCGAAAATTACAAATAATTTCCGATAAAGGATTAACAATGGGGCTCGTAGATCACTTAAACTTGAAGAACAAAAAATTGGCGGAGGGTACTGTTTGGATGCTTTGAATATATGTTTCTTAGATTATATAGAAGCAATATATACAATGATTTCAACCGTCTACCTGTTCCATTCATTGTTCAACTTGTCGAAAATTACAAGTAATTTCCGATAAAGGATTAACCATTGGGGCTCATTGTTCACTTAAACTTGAACAACAAAAAATTGGCAAATGGTACTGTTTGGATGCTTTGCATATATGTTTCTTAGACTATATAGAAGCAATATATAAAAAGATTTCAACCGTCTACCAGTTCCATTCATTGTTCTACTTGTCGAAAGTTACAAATAATTTCCGTTAAAGTTTTAACAATGGGGCTCGTAGTTCACTTAAACATGAAGATGAAATAATTGGCGAATTGTACTGTTTGGATGCTTTTCATATATGTTTCGTAGACTATTTAGAAGCAATATATAGAAAGATTTCACCCGTCTACCTGTACTATTCATTGTTCTACTTGTAGAAAGTTACAAATAATTTCCATTTCATGATTATCAATTTGGCTCGCTGTTCACTTAAACTTGAAGATCAAAAAATTGGCGATTGTTACCGTTTAGATGCTTTGCATATATGTTTCTTAGATTATATAGAAGCAATATATACAAAGATTTCAACCGTCTACCTGTTCCATTCATTGTTCTACTTGTCGAAAATTACAAATAATTTCCGATAAAGGATTAACAATGGGGCTCGTAGATCACTTAAACTTGAAGAACAAAAAATTGGCGAATGGTACTGTTTGGATGCTTTGAATATATGTTTCTTAGATTATATAGAAGCAATATATACAATGATTACAACCGTCTACCTGTTCCATTCATTGTTCTACTTGTCGAAAGTTACAAATAATTTCCGATAACGGATTAAGCATTGGGGCTCATTGTTCACTTAAACTTGAAGAACAAAAAATTGGCGAATTGTAGTTTTTGGATGCTTTGCATATATGTTTCTTATACTATATAGAAGCAATATATACAAATATTTCAACCGTCTACCTGTTTCATTCAATGTTCTACTTGTCGAAATTTACAAATAATTTCCGTTAAAGGATTAACCATTGGGTCTCATTGTTCACTTAAACTTGAAGACCAAAAAATTGGCAAATGGTATTGTTTGGATGCTTTGCGTTCATGTTTCTTAGACTATATGGAAGCAATATATACAAAGATTTCAACAGTCTACGTGTTCCAATCATTGTTCTACTTGTCGAAATTTAGAAATAATTTCCTTTAAAGGATTAACAATGGGGCTCGTTGTTCACTTAAACTTAAAGAACAATAAATTGGCGAATTGTACTGTTTGGATGCTTTGCATATATGTTTCTTAGACTATATAGAAGCAATATATACAATGATTTCAACCGTCTACCTGTTCCATTCATTGTTCTACTTGTCGAAAGTTACAAATAATTTCCGTTAAGGGATTAACAATGGGGATCGTAGTTTACTTAAACTTGAAGAACAAAAAATTGGCGAATTGTACTGTTTGGATGCTTTGCATATATGTTTCTTAGACTATATAGAAGCAATATATACAATGATTTCAACCGTCTAAATATTCCATTCATTGTTCTACTTGCCGAAATTTACAAATAATTTCCTTTAAAGGATTAACAATGGGGCTCGTTGTTCACTTAAACTTGAAGAACAATAAATTGGCGAATTGTACTGTTTTGATGCTTTGCATATATGTTTCTTAGACTATATAGAAGCAATATATACAAAGATTTCAAGCGTCTACCTGTTCCATTCATTGTTCTACTTGTCGAATGTTACAAATAATTTCCGATAAAGGATTAACCATTGGGGCTCATTGTTCACTTAAACTTGAAGAACAAATAATTGGCGAATTGTACTGCTTGGATGCTTTGCATATATGTTTCTTAGACTATATAGAAGCAATATATACAAAGATTTCAACCGTCTACCTGTTCCATTCATTGTTCTACTTGTCGAAATTTACAAATAATTTCCTTTAAAGGATTAACAATGGGGCTCGTAGTTCACTTAAACTTGAAGTACAAAAAATTGGCGAATGGTACTGTTTGGATGCTTTGCATATATGTTTCTTAGACTATATAGAAGCAATATATACAAAGATTTCAACCGTCTACCTGTTCCATTCATTGTTGTACTTGTCGGAAGTTACAAATAATTTCCGATAACGGATTAAGCATTGGGGCTCATTGTTCACTTAAACTTGAAGAACAAAAAATTGGCGAATTGTACTGTTTGGATGCTTTGCATATATGTTTCTTATACTATATAGAAGCAATATATAGAAAGATTTCACCCGTCTACCTGTACTATTCATTGTTCTGCTTGTAGAAAGTTACAAATAATTTCCATTTCATGATTATCAATGGGGCTCGCTGTTCACTTAAACTTGAAGATCAAAAAATTGGCGATTGTTACCGTTTAGATGCTTTGCGTACATGTTTCTTAGACTATATGGAAGTAATATATACAAAGATTTCAACAGTCTAACTGTTCTATTCATTGTTCTACTTGTCGAAATTTACAAATAATTTCCGATAAAGGATTAACAATGGGGCTCGTAGATCACTTAAACTTGAAGAACAAAAAATTGGCGAATGGTACTGTTTGGATGCTTTGAATATATGTTTCTTAGAATATATAGAAGCAATATATACAATGATTTCAACCGTCTACCTGTTCCATTCATTGTTCTACTTGTCGAAAATCACAAGTAATTTCCGATAAAGGATTAACCATTGGGGCTCATTGTTCACTTAAACTTGAACAACAAAAAATTGGCGAATGGTACTGTTCGGATCCTTTGCATATATGTTTCTTAGACTATATAGAAGCAATATATAAAAAGATTTCAACCGTCTACCAGTTCCATTCATTGTTCTACTTGCCGAAATTTACAATTAATTTCCTTTAAAGAATTAACAATGGGGCTCATTGTTCACTTAAACTTGAAGAACAATAAATTGGCGAATTGTACTGTTTGGATGCTTTGCATATATGTTTCTTAGACTATATAGAAGCAATATATACAAAGATTTCAAGCGTCTACCTGTTCCATTCATTGTTCTACTTGTCGAAAGTTACAAATAATTTCCGATAAAGGATTAACCATTGGGGCTCATTGTTCACTTAAACTTGAAGAACAAATAATTGGCGAATTGTACTGCTTGGATGCTTTGCATATATGTTTCTTAGACTATATAGAAGCAATATATACAAAGATTTCAACCGTCTACCTGTTCCATTCATTGTTCTACTTGTAGAAAGTTACAAATAATTTCCGTTTCATGATTATCAATGGGGCTCGTTGTTCACTTAAACTTGAAGAACAAAAAATTGGCGAATGGTACTGTTTGGATGCTTTGCATATATGTTTCTTAGATTATATAGAAGCAATATATACATTGATTTCAACCGTCTACCTGTTCCATTCATTGTTCTACTTGTCGCAAGTTACAAATAATTTCCGATAAAGGATTAACCATTGGGGCTCATTGTTCACTTAAACTTGAAGAACAAAAAATTGGCGAATGGTACTGTTTCGATGCTTTGTATATATGTTTCTTAGACTATATAGAAGCAATATATACAATGATTTCAACAGTCTACCTGTTCCATTCATTGTTCTACTTGTCGAAATTTACAAATAATTTCCCTTAAAGGATCAACAATGGGGCTCATTGTTCACTTAAACTTGAAGGACAAAAAATTGGCGAATGGTAATGTTTGGATGCTTTGCATAAATGTTTCTTAGACTATATGGAAGCAATATATACAAAGATTACAACCGTCTACGTGTTCCAATCATTGTTCTACTTGTCGAAAATTACAAATAATTTCCGATAAAGGATTAACCATTGGGGCTCATTGTTCACTTAAACTTGAAGAACAAAAAATTGGCGTATTGTACTGTTTGGATGCTTTGCATATATGTTTCTTAGACTATATAGAAGCAATATATACAAAGATTTCAACCGTCTACCAGTTACATTCATTGTTC